>OZ022582.1:8027409-8392409 GCA_963669155.1 Arbacia lixula | reverse complement strand
TTATAGGGACCATTAATTGTTAAACTTGGGGTACACAAGTGGCAAGGGGCTGGGGAAGAGGGGGGGGGGCCGGGGTAGCCCCCAAAATGCCCCAGGGGGAATTTCTTTTATTTTTAATACTTTTTCTCAAGAATGAATGTCTGGAACCGTCCATAGGTATTAGGGACCTTAAGTTGTTAGAAAAAATGCCCCCATTGGACAACTTCCCCTTATTTTGGCTTTTTTCAGAAGAACGAATAACTGAATTTGAACCAAACCTGATAGGAATCATGCTTAGGTATCATGAACCTTAAGTTCTTGAAATGGGGGGGGGCATAAATGACAAGGAGCCGGGAGCCCCCCCCCCCCCCCCCCCCAACCAAAAATGCCCCCATTGGGGAAACCTTCCCTTATTCTTGACTTTTTCAGAAGAATGAATAACTGGATCAAGCTCGATAGGAATCAGCCTTAGGTATTATGGACCTACGGTTCTTAAAATAGTGGTATGCAAGTGGCAAGGGGCGGTACGGGGGGAGCCCCCTAAGATTCCACTTATTTTTTCCCTTTTTCTCAAAGGTAAATGACTGGATTTTAAGCAAACTTGAAAGAAGTCACCTCTGAAAAGAAAACCTAAGGTTGTAAAAACGGGATTAAGAAATAAATGTTGGATTTCATAAGAACTTCTCAGACAATTAGAAAGTTTTTTTTTTTACAAATGGAAAACCCACCTGACATTAACTAGCTACAGCACAGCCCCTCCCCTACCACATCAGAAATGCGCCTTGCAGTCCAATATATCAAGAAAAAGGGAATGTTTTCTCGAATGTATCCAAACTGTACAGTAACCAAGGATAATCTATAACGTACATATGTAGTTGTGTACTCATCTGATGAGGAGACAAGAAGCCTGAAGGAGGATCCAAGATAATGTCCAAAATGACTGTCAAAGCCATGTATTTAGCTTTGTTCTGTTCTATTTTTACCTACAAGCACCAAATTCGGTACATACCGGTAGCTAGGTTAATGATTATGAACTCAACAAAATTATAGAGGCACTTATAGACGGCCCGTCCCTTTTTATTGGCAAATTTCATTAAAGTTTTCACATATTTAGCACGTATCTTTGGGATACTATCTGTGAAATTTTAAGGTCAGAGGTGCTATAACTTCCGTAGAATAAATGAAAATCTAATTAGTTTTACTAAGATTTTACTATTTTTGTGGTACAAAAAAAAAAGAAAGCTCGATCAAACCGAAGATTATTTCCTCAAAACTGAATATTACGCTTTGTCGCTTCCAGGGAAGGGTGATATAGCCTCTCTCTCTCTCTCTCTCTCAAAGCAAAGTCAGGGAACTTTCCGAATTAGGTTTGCAAAAGGGACGGTCTACCTTTAAACGTGTGTTCAATTAGTAGGCGTCAATGTCTGCCAACGCAGTGTTTTTAGCTTTATTCTGTTTTACTATAACCTACAAGAATGAAGTCTCGAGATGAACAAAACCTGGAGAGAGTGGAGGACTTCTTTATTTAGGTTCCTGGATAGCAACATCTGCAAGGGACTTAAATATAAGGAAAGCTAAGGCATGGGATGCCTGTAATAAAGTGAATCTCATATGGAAGTCTAACCTACCACGCCAAATGAAGATCAATCTTTTTAAAGGGCATATACTGTACTGGGAAGGCAAAAAAGCCTTCAAAAGGTAATTGTTAGCAATCTTCTTGCCAATGGTCTTAAATTCATGTATTGTCTATTTTAGAAGCTTGCTGAAAGTTATTTGCCCTCAAATTATCTACATTTGGAGTAATGAGTGATTGAATCACAGTAGAAACAGTAGAAAGCATTTTTCTGTATGGTGCTGAGTTTTGGACTCTATCCCAATATCTGGAGCAAGGGCTTGACGGATGCTTTACACGCTAGGACAGTATCAAATATTAGTTGGAAAGAACACCCAATACTTCAAGAAATATATTGAGACACACCAAGAATCTCTCAAATGCTTCAGAAGAGACGACTCAAATTTGCCGGGCACTGCTACAGAAGTGCTCATGAACCAGTCTCAAAACTTGTACTGTGGGCACCAACACAAGGAAAACGGGGCCGTGGAAGACCGGCTACTAACTACATAAACCGGATCACCAGAGATACAGGCCTTAACTTTGATGAACTGGGACAAATAATGGACGGCAGGGATCAGTGGAGGACCATCAACAACAATGTTTTCAACCGTGGTCGACCATGATGATGATGATGACAAGAATAAAATTTGGTACATAGGTTTTGAATCAAAAACTAGGAAATTTTACAATATAGAAGCAATAAATAATGGTTATCTTGAGGCGCCATTTTCCAAGATGGCCGTCAATCTAATATATTAATCTTTATTCCCTCCAAATTTTTTTCATTTGATTGAGATATGTTCATAGTGAGGGCATGGATAAGAAAAGAGATTATTGGCCGAGTGACAAAAGAACAAAAAGTGGCTTTGAAAACCAACCCTAAAACATTATATGGCCCCAAATTATAATATGATATAAGATATATGGATATATGATTTCAATACAATGTTTAAAAAAATTGAAATTTGATGTTTTATCACTAATCTTTCTATCCGGAGGGAGGAGGGGGGGGGGGTGGCTAGTTCATGTCAGATGGAATCTTCATTTGTAACAAATTTGTCCTATTATAGCCTGAGAATAAGTTTTGATGAAATCTTACATTGAATCTTTAAATATATATCCCATTTTTACAACCTTAGGCACTCTTTTCCGAGGTGACTTCTTTCAACTTTGGTTTAAATGTACTTTTGAGAAAAAAAGGAAAAAAAATAAATGGAATTTGCCCATTTGGGCCGCTCCCCCCCCCCCACCCCCCCCCCCCCCTTGCCACTTGCATACCACCGTTTTAAGAACTACAGGTCCGAATTACCCATGAATCATTCCTATCAAGTTTGGCTAAAATCCAGTTATTTATTCTTCTGAAATAGTCGCAAATAAGAGGAAGTTGCATGGGAGCATTTTTTGTTTGGGAGAGGGGAGCTAGAGGGGGCGACCCCCCCCCCCCCCCCCCCGTACGTGACTCCTTGCCATTTTTGTTTTCCCCTTTTAAGCCTAAGAATGGTTCCATATATTTATTCTTGAGAAAAGGAATATAAAAAAAGATATTTTCCCTCTGGGGCGTTTTGGGGGCTACCCAGCCCCATGCCACTTGTGTACCTTAAGTTTACCAACTGATGGTCCCTTTTAACTAAGGATGATTCCTATCAAGCTTAGTCAAAATCCAGTTATTCATTCTTCTGAAAAAGTCACAAACAAGAGGAAGTTGCCCCATGGGGCATTTTTTGTTGGGGGGGGGGGGCGGGAGGATACCCCCTCCCGGCTCCTTGCCATTTGTGTCCCCCATTCTAAAAACTCAAGGTTTCCCCAGCCCCTTGCCACTTGTACCCCAAGTTTACCAACTAATGGTCCCAAACCTCAGGATGATTCCTATCTACTTTGGTTAAAATCCATGCAGTTATTTGTTCTTGAGAAAATGTCCCCAAATAAGAAAAAAATCCCCCAGGGGGCATGGGGGGGGGGGCTATTTCCCGGCCCCCTTGCCACTTATGATCACACATTTGAACAAGGTAATTGGGTCCCTATAACCTTAGGATGATTCCTATCAAGGGTTTCATAAAGTCCGGTCGTGCGTTTTCGAAAAGAAGTAAAAATAACATATCAGCTAGGGCCCCTAGAGCACTTTGGGGGTGCCCCAATAGGCCCCTGAAAACAGTTTGAGATGCCTCTATATCTAATATTGTTCCAAATATGGTTTTGAACATGTGAGCCAAATTTGGTGCTTGTAGACAAAGTACACAATTATTCACCTACCTTATCCAACCGACTATCATACAGTCCTCCTCTCAAAAAGCACGCACGCACACGCGAATTTCGAGTTCGCTGCACCGTGCTTCATCTCGCGTCAGATGTCGAGGCCAATCTGAAAACGGTCAGCGTGAAATTCATCAGAACATTTGAAGATACTATACAAAAATTAATGTAGGAGGTAAATAAACAAATTGCTACGGTGTCCTCTAGTCATCCGATATCTACGAACAATAGCATTAATATGATACATTTTTGTCGTACGTGGGTCTCTTTATATTTTGGTCATCTGACGCGGCGGTCATCTGACGCGGTGACACCGGCGTCGCGCGAGATTTGTATCTCATATAGCATATGCATACGATCCAACCAAAGGCATGAAAAGGCGGCTACAGAATGGAAATTCATGGACAAACAGCCTCTAGCTTCCAGCGCGTTGGAGCTCGGTAAATATTAATGGCAGTTTCATACAAACTGTCCATTTGAAAGTTGAGAGATGTGTTAATGTGATTCTGAACTGTACGGAAACAGAAGAACTAGCAAGACCCACTTGTCATGCTTAGCCCTATGAGCCCTAGACCTCGTATTCTGTAAATTTAATCGGACAACGACAACGTGGACTGCCGAAGCCCGAGCCCCCGACACATAGCCTTGGAACATCGCCTGACTCATAGGGCATGTAGGGGTTAGCTACACTGCAGGTACAGCCACCATGTATCACCACAATTTCACAAACGCAAGCTACCACGAGTGGCAGTGCGCGTAAGATACATGTAGTACTAAAAGACGGCTCTAGTGTTTATAAACGGAAAAATCAGTCTGCGTAGGACGTTGAAAGCGCTGAGATTGCATCTGGCTCCTCTAATTTCTATGCCTGTCCCGAATGAGACAGTTATTCCTGTCTGTATATAGGATGTAGACTCTAGAATTTAGATGTTATAAAAGTTTTGACACTTGTCTTTTTGAAAAATAATTAAAAATCAGTTTCAACTAACAACATCATTCAAGCTGACAACAGTAAAGTCAAGCCTCGGGATGTCAATTTTTAATAGACAGATTTTTTTACATTTCATTAGATCTATTAGCTTTTTGTGTTAATTAATTTAGAATTGGACTCAGGATATTTTCACTTTTGGACGAATTTGGATGATTGGATCTGAAAATGTGTGTGTACTGTATTGGATATTCAGAACACAACAATGGTCATTGTGCATCACACATGCCAACCCACAACTTCTTTTGTGCCGGAAGCATCATGCATCATTAGTGTTGTGTACAAATTGCGGTTGCGTGATCAACTATAAATAATAAAGTCTATAGTTTGCTTAATTCTGAGTTGAACTTGAAGGTGGGCTCAAGGTACATTACGTTATACATGTAGTACATTTAATAATTCTGATGAATAACTCTCTGTGATGAATACCGTTGAGGCCAGAAGTTTACATACACCCATGAAATTCAAGGAATAGTTGACACTTGCTAAATGTCATAAAATTTTCTGTATCTTATATAGAATATATGCCCTATCATGACGAATTTGATATCAAACAAATATGTATGTCTTGTTACCTTCATCACATTGATTTGTTATCAGGAGCTGAAAAATATTTAGGTGTCAAGTAACACAAGGGCAAAGGAAAGCCCCGTGAGGACCCATCCAACTACAGAGGGATAACCTTATCGCCAACTATCGCCAAGATCTTGGAGCTCCTCCTCAAACCTCAAATCGAAGGCCCTCTCAGTTCTAACAACACCCCAGATGAGCTGCAGTTTGGTTTCCAGAAAGGGAAGTCCTGCATGCTCGCATCACTCTCCCTCACCTGCATCACAGACTACAACGCTAGCTCCAAGAAACCTACATTAGTTGCCCTCTTGGATGCCCAGAAAGCCTTTGATGTGGTGTGGCACAAAGGTCTTTTCGCCAAGCTACAACAGCTTGGGGTAAACCAGACGGTCTGTGACATCATAGCAGAGTCCTACAGAAGAAGCGAGAGCTGGGTCTTGTGGCAAGGGGAAACAAGCGATGAGATATCACAGCACCGTGGCGTCAAACAGGGTAGCGTTTTATCGCCACTACTGTATATCACCTATGTCAACGGGCTCATCGAAGCCCTACGCCAGTCAGGGCTTGGCTGCAAGATCAATGGCTGCTACGCAGGCACCATTCTCCTTGCCGACGATGTAGCACTCCTATCGAACACCCCATCAGAGCTCCAAGAGATGCTGGATGTCGTTGCGGCATATGCTACAACCTGGAAGTATACGATCAATGCCCAGAAAAGCGCAATTGTAATAGTCCATAGCCGCTATTACAAGGCTCCTACGAGGTCATGGAAGCTTGGAGGCATTACCATCCCTGTTAAGGATTCCCACCCCCACTTCGGCATCCTGAAGTCTACTGCCTCCCTAGACCCAACGCGTAACATGATAGACACAGGCTATCAAACGTTCTTCTCGTTGAACGGTGCGAACCATGGCCCGAACCGACTCCTACCTACCACCTGTGGGAAGTTGTGGACAACCTTCGTTCTACCCAGGATGTTATATGGTGCACCACTATACAGGCTGACCCAGCGCAACCTCAAAGTACTGGACCAGGCGCAGGCTGTCCTGTTCAAGAGCATCCTGGGCCTTCCCACAAGTGCAGCCGATGAAGTCATCTATCTTCTCCTTGCTTTGAAGCCAATCAGCCTTGCCGTTCATGAGGCCACCCTCTTTCTGATTGGTCAGGTCATATCCCTTCCCATGGACCGCTTCGAAAGGAGAACTCTACTCTCCTGTGTACTTGCCAAGACTTCAATGATATCGTACTGGAATGCCATCCTAGAGCAATTCAACCTCCCTGATCTGCCCTCATTGCTCTATTCTCCTCCCGATTACCGACACTAGAAGAGGCTAGTGGAGCACCAAGTCAACAGGGCTCACGACGACAACCTGATCTGTGCCGTCCAGACAAAGTCCTCTCTCCACTTCTGGAAGGAGATTGGCAGCATCGGCACTCATAGTCTCTTCCCACGACACATCTCCAGTCCCCACCTGCGACAAGCACTGATCCTGAGGAATCAGCTAGTCAGTAACACCTACCTCACTCAGAAGCGACTCTGCACTATCAAGAAGCCATCTTCTGATACCTGCCTTCTTTGTAAGGAGAGCACCGAAGACACTGTCCACTTCGTCGGGTACTGCCCAGTGCTAGCGGTACAGAGGCAACGCTTAAAAAACATACTGTCAGGAGGTAGTCTATCACACCTCTCCGCCGCCTTCGATGTAGCTATGCCCCACGAGTTCTGCCTCGCAGTACTCTTTCTGCCAAGGGTCTACCTCCCAACAGTGGAAAAAGACAACTTACTCATTGTTACCTTAAATTTTATCCACAAAATCCACCACCACAGATCAGTCTCCCTTCAAATAGAGAAAGAGAGCTCGGTCACCGGCCGACGTGGAATCACACTGTTAAAGTAAAGAACTTTCCTATCTTGATGTATACTTACGCCAGGAGCGTGGATCTCCGACATCAGCGGAGGGAGGAAGAAGAAGAAGGTGACATACCATGATAGAAAATGTAATATATATATCATAGATTTTACTTTTACATATTTCTATGAAACGATGTTTCTTCAAAGAAATTTCCAAATGAATTATAATGTAATCCCAACGGCATTCCAATCGTAAAAAAACTTGTTACGCCCTTTCATTTGATACCAAATTTGTCATGGAAGTATTTATATTTCTGAAGATATAGTAGATTTTACCATGTTTGGCACACAAACAAATTTCACTGAACTCCATGTGTGTATGTAAACTTTTGGCCTCAACTGTATATCTGATGAATATATCTAATGAATCTCCTGAAATAACTCTGGAAATAACTCTCTCGAACTCTCTGAGCTCTCTGAATATATACCCTTTCTATCTCAAGTATGAAGTAAAGGTCAGTTTCATGGATACATGCAGAAACTGGACCTTACCTACATCATACTAATTTCCAGTAAATGTTATTCAGGGCCAATAGCCCCATAAATCCGAGGGTCAGCTATAACCTTGAGGGTAATTCAGCTTCTGGAAAGTGGTCATTAACATGGAAACATTTGGGTTTGGGAGTGATAAAAGGACTTATATCACATATCGTTATAACGAGGAAAAGGCCCTGGTCCTGACGACCTCGTTATATCGAGAGTAAGCTGTACCATAGTATATCCAGAGATTTTTGAGAAAATCTGTGTGATTCAATGAAAAAAAATGCATTACAGATACACTTAGTGGTCCTTAGAATCCATAACAAAAAGAAACTGATTTCACTAAAAAGGGGAGATTATAGAAGCAATGAACCATTTTTATACCATGTTACCATGGATAGACCCAGTCACACGGTTCATTGCTTCTAAATCTCCCTTTTTTTTAGTGAAATCGGTTTCTTTTTGCCATGGATTCTAAGGACCACTCAAATTAATGAAAAATTTAAGATTTTGATAAGGGATGGACATCTAGCATAGGGCAGGCCTCACAAAAATTTCCAATATAAAATTGGTAATGGGGCAGACTAATTTGCATCAATTGTACTTGTTCTGTTACCAATGTTATGGGAAATTTGTACTTGTGGGGTGATTTTCGAAATATGAGTTACATGTAATGCTTTGTTCTGTGACAAATTTTGATTTGAGGCATCTCAATTATAGCAAAACAAGGAAATTATTATCAGGATTTAGCAAGGTAGCCGAACTGCTGAGAGCAGATGGCACTTGAAGAGAAGAGAAAAGCATGGTCTAATGATGGAATTTTATTTGGTTATAATATACTGTGAATATGCTCAGCTGCATGATTGCAGGAAATCCTTTGGAGTCTACATTGCAATATTGCTATCAGTCAGGAATTGATGCCCTGTTCCTTACATAAACATTGATTTTTGAGATTTTTACCAGCAGCACATGCACAAGTAAATACACGATTCAACTAAGGTTTCTGCTTCGATTGAAACCAACTTATCCGGAGGGTGACCTATCACTTTACGATGAATGATCATTGATCTTGACATCTTTGTCATTGTTTGTTTACAGGATATCACAACTTACAGGCCTAAACAAGAACTCCTTCACCATGGATGACCTCAATGATCAGAAGGATGGAACAACAGATAGAATTCTCAGTGGCGTCGCATTTCCTTATACTTGCACCATCAAAGAAGAACCAGCTGACATGCCAGGTAAAGTCTGAAAAGTTTGTTTGAAGTCAGTGAGACAAGTTAATATGAAATTTTAGTGTGTGCACAGGCACTGAACTATCAACATAATCCATCATAGTAATATGAATTCCTGCTCCATACCAAACAAAATTGATGAATGAAGCATATTAGTAACTCTCACTATTTGACCATTGATCTGTCTGATAGTATAGCAAAAAAAGTACACATTTTAGGATTGTACAGCTTACTCTCGATATGACGAGGTCGTAGGGACCAGGGCTTTTTCCTCATTAAAATGAAACCTTGTTGTATCCAAACAATAAAAAACAATGAAAAACATTGAAATGAGTGTGCTAGTGTGTTTCTTGTGTTTTACTATGTTTCGATTTCCATTTAGGAAACATGCGTTATCAAACTGAAAACAAAATTGAAACATGCGTTGTCAAACGGAAAAGAAATTAGAATCATACGTTCTTTTAAACTGAAAAGGGGATTTATTTTAGCTCAACACATCATTCGACTTTGATATACATGTATTTTTGCCATTTGAATAGCTAAGTGCATTAAATGACATGAACAGAGACCAATCACCATACAATAGCATATTTTCCAGTATACATATAAACTTGTCAAAAAAAGTTGTAATCTTCTGGACAAGAAAACATGCGGGATCAGACTTGCAAACCATGTGCTTTCAATGTACTGTAAGCTGTGCGAAGGAGTGATGTATCAGAAAATGTGCACATGCTCGCGTTGGGTTTATATTCAACTATATTGTATTACGAGATGTGTCTCTGGCTCCGTGCAGTGCTGGTGCAGAAGATTGCTTTTCGACCAAAATATCGTAATAACCTCGTGCTCGTTGTAAGCGAAATGGTGGTTTGCATGTAGAAACTTTTGAGACCGAGAGATTTCTCTCGTTATAACAAAACCTTGATCCAGAGCAAGGGCTTGCACCATGTACAAGAGCATTCAATTTGTATATATGTAGGCTAGCCTTGTCTTGTACTGCACGTTTACATGTTGTATACTGATGGTACATGTAGTATGGATAGGGTAACTAATCAAATAATATGTTATTCCCTCTCTCTGTACATAAATGTTTTTCTCAACCTGATCTATCAATTATTTGTTGTAATCTTTTTCAGAAGAAAGAGACACCAAGCCAGATACCAGGATGGAGCCTAAGCTGGAGTGTGAGAGTATCCCACCTGTCCAAAGGGAAGAGATTTCCTGCAGGTTAGCGCAAGGAAACCTTGCAGATGAAGATGTACAGGGTTATACAATTCTAGAATGCAAGGAAGAATGCCCTGATCTTACTGAAGTTAAAGTGGAAGTGTTACATGAGAACTCAGCAGTGACAGACCCATACAGATGTGAATCAGCACCAAGTACAAGGGACCTAAATGAGAACCAGATAGACAGTGATTCTTGCAATCAAGAGCTTATCATAGCTGAAAGGCAGAGTGGTAATGGGTTCATAAATAATGCCAAGGAAATGCCGGGCAGAACCTCACAAAAAGATGTCAGATCTACTCGAAAGTCATCAGTCACATTAACACAGCACATGGCTATTCACACGGGAAAGCGTCCACACAAATGTTCTGTTTGTGATAAGACTTTCACACGAAAAAGCACTTTAACACAGCACATGACTATTCACACTGGAGAGTGTTCACACAAATGTTTTGTTTGTGATAAAACTTCCACACACAGAGGCAATTTAGCAAAACATGTGAGAATTCACACTGGAGAGCGTCCACACCAATGCTCCTTTTGTGATAAGACTTTCGCACTTAGAGGCAATTTAGTAGAACATGTGAGAATTCACACTGGAGAACGTCCACACAAATGTTCGGTTTGTGATAAAACTTTCACACAAAGAAGCACATTAGCAAAACATGTGAGAATTCACACTGGAGAGCGTCCACACAAATGCTCCCTTTGTGATAAGACTTTCGCACTTAGAGGCAATTTAGTAGAACATGTGAGAATTCACACTGGAGAACGCCCACACAAATGTTCGGTTTGTGATAAAACTTTCACACAAAGAAGCACATTAGCAAAACATGTGAGAATTCACACTGGGGAGCATTTACACGAATGCTCCTTTTGTGATAAGACTTTCGCACTTAAAGGCAATTTAGTAGAGCACATGAGAATTCACACTGGAGAACGTCCACACAAATGTTCTGTTTGTGATAAAACTTTCACACAAAGAAGCACATTAGCAACACATATGATAATTCACACTGGAGCGCGTCCACACAAATGCTCCTTTTGTGATAAGACTTTCGCACTTAGAGGCAATTTAGTGAAACACATGAGAATTCACACTGGAGAACGTCCACACAAATGTTCTGTTTGTGATAAAACTTTCTCACGAAGAAGCACATTAACACAGCACATGATTATTCACACTGTAGAACGTTCACACAAATGTTCTGTTTGTGATAAGACTTTCGCACAGAGAATCACATTAGCAAAACATATGAGAATTCACACTGGGGAGCATTTACACGAATGCTCCTTTTGTTATAAGACTTTCTCACTTAGAGGCAATTTAGTAGAACACATGAGAATTCACACTGGAGAACGTCCACACAAATGTTCTGTTTGTGATAAAACTTTCACACAAAGAAGCACATTAACACAGCACATAATTATTCACACTGGAGAACATTCATACAAATGTTCTGTTTGTGATAAGATAAGAATCACATTAGAAGAACATACATGTACAAGAACTCTCACTGCACAGCGCCTAATTCACTGTATTGCAGCAAGGCATATGGAAGTTCACTCAAAGGAGACTGAATGTTATCAAGTTTCTTTGCACACATCTGATCAATCTCTCAGTGAAGAAGTAGAAGTACATCGTTGTGACCTGTGCAAGGAGAAATTTAGCTATCAGGCAGACTTGCTTCACCATGTGAAGACACATAGCTTTTCCCCTAGAATACTGCTTGTCAAGTTGCTCCATCTGGATCAATTGAGGTCTGATGAAGCTGCATCCTAAATCTCGTTTATTCGTATGGGTAGAGAGGGGGGGGGGGGGGGTAGTACATGTATTATTTGTGTCGTTTTGATGCCTCTGCTATACAGTGTGTCCCAGAAAAAAGGAAACTCGTTTTTCGAGGTCGATAACGCAATCATAAAATATCATATTATTATAAAAATAACAGCAATATTGAGAGTAAAGTATCTTCTTTCGTTTGGTACCAAATTCACGATGAATTGTTCACGCATGACTGATTTCAAGCAATTACAAGTGCTCGATGTCAGAAACGTTTTTGCGCAGAATAATGAATGTTGTTTCCACGACGTCGATGCTTCCTTACAAATTTTGACCATTTATCCTGCGTAACTTGATTTTGACAATTATTTTTTAAACACCTGTTGCTCCTCAACGCATGACTATTATCTATCATGTGAGGTGTCAAATGAAAAAAGAAACACCATGCTTTCTAATGATGTGTATAATATTCCATGATTTTTTTCAGTCAACTAGAGAAATAACACATAATCTCGGTTTCCTTTTTTCTGGGACACACTGTACTGTGGATGGTGGCATTGTGTTTCTAGGCTGTATGTCAGTTATCTCTAATATCTCTGAATTTGGATACAATTTATTTTTTTTACGCAATATCTTGAGAACCATTAAACAGATTTGCTCAAACTTGGTACGTGTGTGTATTGCATGAGACCAATGAAGTGTGTAAAATAAAGGTCAACTCTGATGCAGGTCAAAAGTCAAATGTCAATGAACTTTGTGAAAGATTGTCCACAATCGACCTTTTTCACAATACATGTAAATCCAAATCCAAGGATGCAATTCTAATTAAACATGGTGCAAGGATGGATCACTACTTGAAGTAGTTATAGTCACTACTGGTGACTTTTTTGGTAAAATTCCTGACTGGTCAGATGTCATAGGTCAATGAATCTTTGCCAAAATTGTCAAAAAACTGCTACAAAATTTGTATTTTTCACAATAAATCCAAATCCAACGGTGCAATTCCAACCAAACATTGTGCAAGGGTGGATCACTACTTGGGCCTAGACTGGTGAAACTTTTGGTGAAATTCCTGAAAGGTCAAATGTCAGTAAGCTTCATCTAAATTGACTAAAAATTGCTTCCAGATTGATATTTTTCACAATAAATCCATATCCGAATACAATAGTGCAATGCTACCCAAACATGGTACATCACTTCATTGTAGTAGACTGGTGACGGTTTTGGTAAAATTCCTCAAAGGTCAATGAACTCTGCCAAATTGTGATATTTGTCATTAGGAATCCAAATGAAATGGTGCAATTCCGACCAGATATGGGTCAAAGGTGGATCACTACTTGGGGGGAGACTGGTGACTTTTTGGTGAAAGGTCAGAGGTCAAAGGTCAGTGAACTTTGCCAGAAATAGCTTAAAATTGCCCCCAAATTGATATTTTTCAGATTGAATCCAAATCTAATGATTCAATTCAAACCAAGCCTGGTACAGAAATGCATCACTTCATGGAGGTAGGCTGGTGAAAGTTTGGGTAAAATTCTTGAAAGGTCAAAGGTCAATGAACTTCACCCCAATTGGGCTAGTTCTAAACAAACTTGATACAAGAAGGGATTTACATAGACTGGTTAGATCGGAAGTCAAATAGTCAAAGAAGTTAGAGGCCAAAGGTGACTGAACATTGCCAAACTTTGCTAAACATTGAAAAACAGAATATAGTACATGTAATTGCATGTTCATTTCATATATGAATGCAATGGTACATTGCCCACCAAACATACAAGTTTTCTGAGAAAAAATTGAAATGGAGCTAGCAAAGAGGCGGAGGCGTATTTATTGACTGTGTGGTATCCAAATTGCTCTAGTTTCAAGTTAGTTTGTCACTTTATACTCAATATAATTCTTTATTACGCCTATTGCAATGGGCTTCCACTCACTTTCTTGTTAATCACTCTCTGCTAGCGCATACATTCATTTACCGGTACAGGAATCTACATCATGATCTATTTTCTGTTTACATGTGTTTTGTAAAATTGTAAATAGTGCTGATCAATATTGTAAAACAGACATGGTTATCCCCAATACCTAATAAGGGACATGGGATCAATAATGTTATTGTCATTGTTATTGTCAATCATGTATGCCTTCCCAAATGAATGCTGCTATATCTTTTTGAGTGTTATGAATGGCTAAGACAGGGGGTGGCTCTCCTAAGTTTTCTCCTAAATACACTGTACTCTCCTAAATCCTCTCATACATGCATTCTGGAATACCAATCCTCCTAACTTTCTAATTTGCATAATTTTGCATGAAGTTAGAAGAAAAGTTTGAGGGGACTTTATAGGAGAATACTACTTAGGAAAAAACTAGTTAGGATAAGATTTTGCCTAAGTGAGCATTTCGGAATACCACCCTTGGATTGTTAAGTTAATGAGACCAAGACAAAATAAGAATGTACCACGTGACAAGAGGCAAGTTTATTCATGGTATGCCTGATAAAATCTGTCCATTTAGAATTAAAATCTAGTTGACCTGGTATTTGTTTTAGTCACAAAGCTTTTGCCTACCTACGTGTATATCAAGTGAAAGTGTCTTTTTGTTGTTCATATCTTTGTTGCAGAAAGAAATGTTCTCTGCAAATTTAGCATTATCAGGAATAATAACTACATTAGGCCTGTTCGTCCATATTCATGGTGAGATAATGACAACTTTCATTAAAAAAATAGTTTGTGTATTGTGCTTCATAACAAAAGAGATGTCATTATGTACTGCGTTAATAGTCAATGGCTGTGGAGAAGTATGTGGACATACCAAAGATTTGGCATATCAAGTTTGCTGGTGAGAAACAAGATTCATTTGTACAGTGACTGGATTATTCTTACTTTCTTTTACATTACAAGTCATGTAGGCCTGTAGTTTTAAGAAGAGGACAAAAGGAAATGGGAGAGAAGGAGAGGATAAACGATGAGAAGGAAAGGAAATGGAAGGTGGAGGGGAGGAAGAGAAAACATGGAGCTTAGGAGCTTGGGATATGAAGTATGAAAGAAGGACAAATACATGTATTGACAAGAATGTAGAAGAATGGCAAGGAATGGAAGATGACAGTAAGGATGCAGAACTAGTATGATGAGCTGATGGATGAGTACAAGGAAAATGAACAAAGAAGATGAAGGGTGAGCAGTTAAAGAATGGGAAGAAAGAACAGGAGAAAGTGAGCATGGAAGATTTGAAATGACTTTTGAAAAGTGACAATTTTGCCTTTAATGTGTGCTCTCTCATGCATGACTGAGTGGATTAATGTGATTTTCACATGGAAGTTAGTCAATAAGTGAAGGTACAATTCTGCCAAGTTATGTTGCTCAAAACCTATGCTTCGGGGGGGGGGGCTTACTTTTTTGTTGTGTTTACTTGATAAATGAAATAACTATTTTCACGCTTAATGAATAAAAGATATTTAAATAGATAAATAATCATAATAAAAATGACAATAACTATAATCATAATAGTAAGAGTGATAATAATAAATAAATACATTGATTGATTTATTAAATTATAAAATTATGATGGTAATAGTAGCAAAATTTTAGTTTCGCTTCATCTCTTTATTTTGAGAGATGCTATGAGTTTGTGTTGGGAGCGGACTAGTTTTACTTAGTGTTAAAGGTATAGCTTAATTGCCTATGATGGTCCGATACAATTACTTCTCAGGTATCACTATTCGTCAGAGAGCCTCCTTCAATAGGCCTTTGTATTGGGGATTGATTACACCTTCCCAGACGTAGGCCAATAACTCTCTAGCTATTGCCTAATAAAGAAGAAAATGACTGAATGAAAGAAGTACAAGCAACAAGTTATAATTCTAGAACAGTTAAATTGCTCAGCCTGTCCACCCTCCCCACTCCCCCCCCCCCCACACACACACACACACACACTTTTTTTTAAGATTTTTTTTTTCTGATTCCATGTAACAAAACTTCAATTCAATTCATGCAGTCAGTTTAATGTATTGAAAACATGAACAAAACAATCACGCAACTGATTATAATTTATATGTTTGTATTAGTACAAATTGATAACAAGAAAATAATACACACACAATCACACATGCACACACACGCACACACACAAACATGATACAGTCACATAAACCTTCATTGTGGTTGCAATTGTGTTTTGTACAAACCCTTCACATCACCAGTGTTTGTTCACCAATAATTCCCAAAGAAAAGCACTTGTGCGATTCAGCAAGGGGGGTGTTTTACCAAGCTGTTCGTAAGCTAAGAACGACTTTATACGTACGATTGGAGATCCTATATTGTGCTAAATGAGATACCACAAATTGCATGGGAGGTAACTTCCAACAACCATGATCAAATTTAATCAATCATAAACTTTGTATTCAGATTTTAATTTAATTTTCATTTAAATATCAGATTTGGGGATATCAGTATAATTATCTGAATGTTTCACACTAGCACCAATCCAGCATATTCTTGGCTCGAAACCTACTTATCTCTTCGTTTAAGACTCTAGTACATCATTCATGATAGAGATCGTAATCATATATCTCATTATGTTTCAAACTGGTATCAAACCTGCATATCTCATCGTTGGAGACGTAAGAACTTTATACTTTAGTACATCATTCATGAATATGATAGAGATCATGATGATATACCTGTATCTCATATGTTTCATATTTCCGCTTCAGATGATCTATAAGTCTTTGGGGCTCAAAAGCGATTGACATTGAAATATAGCTAGAGTTTATTTTCATTTTTCTTTTTTTTAATTAGATTCTTTAGAACCTCAGATTTATCTGGAATTTGCGATATTTTTCTGCCTGTTATTTTAATTTAATGTTTTTTCACACTTGGTTACAAATCTCGAACTCCAACATACAGTTGCAAAAAGAAAGCGTACGAAATTATGGTTTACACATGGAGATGTCGCAGTTTGAAAAGGAGACCCTTTTCGCGGTTCGAGAGGTCAAGTGCAGGTCACGATTACCGAGCTGAAAATAAAAGAAGCGTATTTTTCTGGGGCCTGCCGACGAGCTCGCGCGTTGTGCGACCGCTGCACTTTTACGGGAATGCATGCACTATACCTGCAATGCAGTGACGGCGCCCGGCGCGCGCGGCGCGGCATCGCGCGAGATTTGTATCTCATTATATACATGTACGATCCGACCATGTACCAGAGCAAAGGGTGGCTACAGAATGCGAGATTTCATGGATAAACAGCCTCTAGCTTCCAGCGCGTTGGAGTTCGGTAAATAATAACAGTTTTATGAACGGTCCATTCGAAAATTGAGAGATGTGTTGTGTGATTCTGAACTGAACGGAAACAGAAGAACTATAATCAAGATCCACTTGTACACTCCCGGGGTAGGCAGCCGAGCCCCCGACACCGACGAGCCTCGGAACATCGCCTGATTCATAGGGGCTAGATCGAGCTACACTGCAGGTACAGCCACCATCACAAACGTAAGCTACCACGAGTGGCAGTGCGTGTAAGATAGTATACAAATATACCAAGCTGTGAGATTGTATAGTAAACAAATAATCAATGTTGGTGAGGGTGATGGGATGAACTATATCACTTCCGAGGCGATCTGGATGTAGCTATCTTTCCAAAGCGCAGCTGAGGAAAGATAGCATATACATTCAGATCGCCGAGGAAGTGATAGTTCGTCTCATTGCCTGAAACCAAAAGTTGATTATTTGATTTATATTCCACATCTGAAAATAATTATCTATACCAAAAATGACAATTTAACGTACAAAAGTAATGTTTACTTCTCTACCTAGCCCCGCGCAGCGGGAGCGTCCTGAGGGCTCGCCACCAATTTCCCAGCATGTCTGGTCCGACTACCGAGAAATCAACCCGTGCACATGAATTAAGTACTCATTTCAAGTACATTTATTGCATATAAATGGCTAAATGTATTGAATGTATACCTGAGCTATTAAACTGTTTGAAAATGCCAAGCAACGTTACATATTTCCTCTTCACCTATGATCATCATCTTTGTAACAAATACGGTTCGCCGAGGCTGCCATCTTGGCTGCTTCAAAAACGTACACTGTAAAGGGGAACTGGCGCATGCGCAAGTTTTGCATCGCCGCTGCTGTCGTGCGATTCTGAACCACTTTAGGTCAAAAACAATTTTTAAAAATGCAACATGGATTGAATTCATCTTCAAACCAACTACGGAATTATTCAGCTACATGTATATATACATTTTACTTAAATTATATGTGCAATAGATTTGAGATTTCAGGTACAGAATTGCTGAAACTAACTAGTATAATCACTGCTAATCTCGACTTCCTTACTTCAAAGCTCCGTGCTACGCAGCCCGCTCACTGTGTGAGCGGGCTGCTCGCAGTAACTTCTCTACCTAACCCCGAGCCGTTGCCATGGGGAACATGCTTTAGGATGCGCGTTAATTAGGACGCGCGTTTGGACACATTTGTAGGAGCTAATAGTCCGAGTGTAACGCACTTTTATTTCGCGCATACTAAAAAAATTGATCACGCGTGGAGTGAAGAGATCAGCGAAACCAAAAAGTACTATCATCTAGAGTGTAACGAACTTTTATTCTCAGGTGATCTGATAGTAAAAATTAAGCCTCATCACGTGATCAGCTCTTGACCAATCATATAGCAACATTTTTAGTGTGTGGAATATAATATACAAATATTTCATGACCATGAGGGATCTTGTGGAATCTATTTGCACCGAGGTTAAGTGGAGGGCGTGCGGTACTATTTTCCCGAGACCGTAGGTGGAGGGAAAATGGTACTGCACGCCCTCCACTTCACCGAGGGGACCAATAGATTCCACGAAGTTCCCGAATAAAGATCATGAAATATTTGTTTTATATCCATCACTAATATATTCTTTGTCCATTAATTTAATCCTTACGATGGACCTTGTAATACAGTGCCCATGCTCTAAGCTCCGAACGCAAGAGCCCGATTCAGATGTTTTGTTATTTCCTGCGGCTTGAGCAAACCAACGGAAATTCAATTTGCACCTCGGCCGCAACACCGCGGGAGTTTCGGCAGCGCGCCCAATGATTTTCCGCCTAAACGCCAAAAACCACCTGGAAAGAAATGTATCGCGTAGATTTTGCGTGTCGCACATTTACCTGGGATGAATTGATGGAAATTGTATCGATCACCGATAGCCCGCATATCGATAGTCCAGAGGGAAAAAAAAGACTATTTTTGACATGACGTCACGAAATAGTACTTTTTTCCCTCTGACGTCATGAAATAGTACTTTTCTTCCCTCTGAGCTCTCTTCCTTCAAATAGTTCATCTATTTGTGGTCATGTGACAACCTTTCAACCAATCAACGAACTGGAATATATTAATGAGGGATATAATGGAAATTATCTATATGAGGAGGGAGTGGCATAGAACTATTTTTTCCGAGGGGCAAAGCCCCGGAGGGAAAAAATAGTAACTTATGCCAGTCCCTCCGTAGATGGATAATTTTCACTATACTTTCGAACTCAATGCATGGTATATTTGTTTTATATCCCTTTTGTAAAACAATAACAGAACAAAAATAGTTGCCTTTTTTTCTCTGTCTTGATATCGGTTCATCCCAGGGAAATGCGCAACACACCGTGCACTGCATTCACTGTGCACTTATTTACGCCTGCTCAGGTAGAGAGGATGCGCAGAAGTCCCAATGAAGAAAATAGCAAATAGAGCATGCGCAGTCCTCCCCAGGAAAAAATAGTGAAAATTATCCGGAGCTCTTCCAGCATCAATTGACCATAAAAATATATAAATGGTTCATTGCTTCTAAATCTCCCTTTTTTTTAGTGAAATCGGTTTCTTTTTGCCATGGATTCTAAGGACCACTCAAATTAATGAAACATTTAAGATTTTGATAAGGGATGGATATCTAGCATAGGGCAGGCCTCACAAAATTTTCCAATATGAAATTGGTAATGGGGCATGCAGACTGATTTGCATCAATTGTACTTGTCCTGTTACCAATGTTATGGGAAATTTGTACTTGTGGGGTGATTTTTCGAAATATGAGTTACATGTAATGCTTTGTTCTGTGACAAATTTTGATTTGAGGCATCTCAATTATAGCAAAACAAGGAAATTATTATCAGGTTTTAGCAAGGTAGCCGAACTGCTGAGAGCAGATGGCACTTGAAGAGAAGAGAAAAGCATGGTCTAATGATTGAATTTTATTTGGTTATAATATACTGTGAATATGCTCAGCTGCATGATTGCAGGAAATCCTTTGGATTCTACATTGCAATATTGCTATCAGTCAGGAATTGATGCCCTGTTCCTTACATAAACATTGACTTTTTAGATTTTACCAGCAGCACATGCACAAGTAAATACACGATTCAACTAAGGTTTCTGCTTTGATTGAAACCAACTTATCCAGAGGGTGACCTATCACTTTACGATGAATGATCATTGATCTTGACATCTTTGTCACTGTTTGTTTACAGGATATCTCAACTTACAGGCCTAAACAAGAACTCTTTCATCATGGATGACCTCAATGATCAGATGGATAGAACAACAGATAGAATTCCCAGTGGCGTCGCATTTCCTTATACTTGCACCATCAAAGAAGAACCAGCTGACATGCCAGGTAAAGTCTGAAAAGTTTGTTTGAAGTCAGTGAGACAAATTAACCCATGAAATTTTAGTGTGTGCACAGACACTGAACTATCAACATAATCCATCATAGTAATATGAATTCCTGCTCCATACCAAACAAAGTTGATGAATGAAGCATATTGGTAACTCTGACTACATTATTTGACCATTGATCTGTCTGATATTATGGCATAAAAAGTACACATTTTAGGATTGTACAGCTTACTCTCGATATAACAAGGTCGTAGGGACCAGGGCTTTTTCCTCGTTAAAATGAAACCTTGTTGTATCCATACAATAAAAAACAATGAAAAACATTGAAATAAGTGTACTTGTGTTTTACTATGTTTCGATTCCCGTTTAGGAAACATGCGTTATCAAACTGAAAAAAACAAAATGAAACATGCGTTGTCAAATGGAAAAAGAAGTTGGAATCATACGTTCTCTTAAAGTGCAAAGGGGATTTATTTTAGCTCAACACATCATTTGACTTTGATATCCATGTACATGTACATGTATTTTTGCCATTTGAATAGCTAAGTGCATTAAATCACATGAACAGAGACCAATCACCATACAATATCCTATTTTGCAGTATACATGTATAAACTTGTCAAAAAGAGTCGTAATCTTCTGGACAAGAAAACATGCGGTTTAGTTGTGTGGACAAAAAAGACGACGCGCAGCAGAGACACCCCCAATTCAGCACACTCCGTATCATTGATTGACTTGACAGGATCAGACTTGCAAACCATGTGCTTTCAATGTACTGTAAGCTGTGCGAAGGAGTGATGTATCAGAAAATGTGCACATGCTCGCGTTGGGTTTATTTTGTATTACGAGATGTGTCTCTGGCTCCGTGCAGTGCCGGTGCAGAAGATTGCTTTTCGACCAAAATATCGTAATAACCTCGTGCTCGTTGTAAGCGAAATGGTGCAATAGAGGTTTGCATTTAGAAACTTTTGAGACCGAGAGATTTCTCTCGTTATAACCAAACCTTGATCCAGAACAAGGGCTTGCGCCATGTACGGTACAAGAGCATTCAATTTGTATGTTTGTAGGCAAGCCTTGTCTTGTACTGCACGTTTACATGTTGTATACTGATGGTAGTATGGATAGGGTAACTAATCAAATAAGATGTTATTCACTCTCTCTGTACATAACTGTACATAAATGTTTTTCTCAACCTGATCTATCAATTATTTGTTGTGATCTTTTTCAGAAGAAAGAGACACCAAGCCAGATACCAGGATGGAGCCTAAGCTGGAGTATAAGAGTATCCCACCTGTCCAAAGGGAAGAGATTTCCTGCAGGTTAGCGCAAGGAAACCTTGCAGAAGAAGATGTACAGGGTTATACATGTACAATTCTAGAATGCAAGGAAGAATACCCTGATCTTACTGAAGTTAAAGTGGAAGTGTTACGTGAGAACTCAGCAGTGACAGACCCATACAGATGTGAATCAGCATCAAGTACAAGGAACCTAAATGAGAACCAGATAGACAGTGATTCTTGCAATCAAGAGCTTATCATAGCTGAAAGGCAGAAAGGTAATGGGTTCATAAATAATGCCAAAGAAATGCAGTGTTCAACCTCACAAAAAGATGATGTCAGATCTACTGGAAAGTCATCAGTCACATTAACACAGCATATGACCCTTCACACTCAAGAGTGTTCACACAAATGTTCTGTTTGTGATAAGACTTTTGCACAAAGAATCACATTAGCAAGACATATGAGAATTCACACTGGAGAGCATTTACACAAATGCTCCTTTTGTGACAAGACTTTCGCACTTAGAGGCAATTTAGTAGAACACATGAGAATTCACACTGGAGAACGTCCACACAAATGTTCTGTTTGTAATAAAACTTTCACTCGAGGAAGCACATTAACACAGCACATGATTATTCACACTGGAGAACGTTCACACAAATGTTCTGTTTGTGATAAAACTTTCACTCGAGGAAGCACATTAACACAGCACATGATTATTCACACTGGAGAGCGTTCACACACGTGTTCTGTTTGTGATAAAACTTTCACACGAAGAAGCACATTAACGCAGCACATGATTATTCACACTGGAGAACGTTCACACAAATGTTCTGTTTGTGATAAGACTTTTACACACAAAGGAATATTAACACGACATATGATAGTTCACACAGGAAAGCGTCCACACAAATGTTCTGTTTGTAATAGGACTTTCACACACAGAGTCAATTTAGCAATACATGTGAGAACTCACACTGGAGAGCGTCCACACCAATGCTCCTTTTGTGGTAAGACTTTCGCACTTAGACGCAATTTAGTAGAACATATGAGAATTCACACTGGAGAACGTCCACACAAATGTTCTGTTTGTGATAAAACTTTCACACAAAGAAGCACATTAACAAAGCACATGATTATTCACACTGGAGAGCGTCCACACAAATGTTCTGTTTGTGATAAAACTTTCACACGAAGAAGCAAATTAACACAGCACATGATTACTCACACTGGAGAGCATTTACACAAATGCTCCTTTTGTGATAAGACTTTCGCACTTAGAGGCAATTTAGTAGAACACATGAGAATTCACGCTGGAGAACGTCCACACAAATGTTCTGTTTGTGATAAGACTTTTACAAACAAAGGAATATTAACACAACATATGATAGTTCACACCGGAAAGCGTCCACACAAGTGTTGTGTTTGTGATAAAACTTTCACACAAAGAAGCTCATTAACACAGCACATGATTATTCACACTGGAGAGCGTCCACACAAATGTTCTGTTTGTGATAAGACTTTTACACAAAGAAGCACATTAACACAGCACATGATTATTCACACTGGAGAACGTTCACACAAATGCTCTTTTTGTGATAAGACTTTCGCTTTTAGAGGTAATTTAGTAGCACACATGAGAATTCACACAGGAGAACGTTCACACAAGTGTTCTGTTTGTGATAAGACTTTCACACGAAGAAGCACATTAACACAGCACATGATTATTCACACTGGAGAACGTTCACACAAATGTTCTGTTTGTGATAAAACTTTCACACAAAGAAGCACATTAACACAGCACATGATTATTCACACTGGAGAACGTTCACACAAATGCTCTTTTTGTGATAAGACTTTCGCTTTTAGAGGTAATTTAGTAGCACACATGAGAATTCACACAGGAGAACGTTCACACAAGTGTTCTGTTTGTGATAAGACTTTCACACGAAGAAGCACATTAACACAGCACATGATTATTCACACTGGAGAACGTCCACACAAGTGTTCTGTTTGTGATAAAACTTTCACACAAAGAAGCTCATTAACACAGCACATGATTATTCACACTGGAGAGCGTCCACACAAATGCTCCTTTTGTGATAAGACTTTTACACACAAAGGATTACTAACACAACATTTGATAGTTCACACGGGAAAGCGTCCACACAAATGTTCTGTTTGTGATAAGACTTTCGCACAAAGAATCACATTATCAAGACATATGAGAATTCACACTGGAGAGCATTTACACAAATGCTCCTTTTGTGATGAGACTTTCGCACTTAGAGGCAATTTAGTAGAACATATGAGAATTCACACTGGAGAGCGTCCACACAAATGTTCTGTTTGTGATCAAACTTTCACTCGAGGAAGCACATTAACACAGCACATGATTATTCACACTGGAGAGCGTTCACACAAGTGTTCTGTTTGTGATAAAACTTTCACACAAAGAAGCACATTAACTCAGCACATGATTATTCACACTGGAGAGCATTTACACAAATGCTCCTTTTGTGATAAGACTTTTAAACACAAAGGAATATTAACACGACATATGAGAATTCACACTGGAGAACGTCCACACAAATGTTCTGTTTGTGATAAAACTTTCACACAAAGAAGCGCATTAACACAGCACATGATTATTCACACTGGAGATCGTTCACACAAATGTTCTGTTTGTGATAAGACTTTTACACACAAAGGAATATTAACAAGACATATGATAGTTCACACGGGAAAGCATCCACACAAATGTTCTGTTTGTGATAAGACTTTCACACGAAGAAGCACATTAGAAGAACATACATGTACAAGAACTCTCACTGCACAGCGCCTAATTCAATGTATTGCAGCAAGGCATATGGAAGTTCACTCAAAGGAGACTGAATGTTATCAAGTTTCTTTGCACACATCTGATCAATCTCTCAGTGAAGAAGTAGAAGTACATCGTTGTGACCTGTGCAAGGAGAAATTTAGCTATCAGGCAGACTTGCTTCACCATGTGAAGACACATAGCTTTTCCCCTAGAATACTGCTTGTCAAGTTGCTCCATCTGGATCGATTGAGGTCTGATGAAGCTGCATCCTAAATCTTGTTTATTTGTATGGGTGGAGAGAAGGGGGTAGTATTTTTTTGTGTCGTTTTGATGCCTCTGCCATACTGTGGATGGTGGCATTGTGTTTCTAGGCTGTATGTCAGTTATATCTAATAGCGATCACTGAATTTGGATACAATTTATTTTTTTTACGCAATATCTTGAGAACCATTAAACAGATTTGCTCAAACTTGGTACGTGTGTGTATTGCATGAGACCAATGAAGTGTGTAAAATAAAGGTCAACTCTGATGCAGGTCAAAAGTCAAATGTCAATGAACTTTGTGAAAGATTGTCCACAATCGACCTTTTTCACAATACATGTAAATCCAAATCCAAGGATGCAATTCTAATTAAACATGGTGCAAGGATGGATCTCTACTTGAAGTAGTTATAGTCACTACTGGTGACTTTTTTGGTAAAATTCCTGAATGGTCAGATGTCATAGGTCAATGAATCTTTGCCAAAATTGTCAAAAAACTGCTACAAAATTTGTATTTTTCACAATAAATCCAAATCCAACGGTGCAATTCCAACCAAACATGGTGCAAGGGTGGATCACTACTTGGGCCTAGACTGGTGAAACTTTTGGTGAAATTCCTGAAAGGTCAAATGTCAGTAAGCTTCATCTAAATTGACTAAAAATTGCTTCCAGATTGATATTTTTCACAATAAATCCATATCCGAATACAATAGTGCAATGCTACCCAAACATGGTACATCACTTCATTGTAGTAGACTGGTGACAGTTTTGGTAAAATTCCTCAAAGGTCAATGAACTCTGCCAAATTGTGATATTTGTCATTAGGAATCCAAATGAAATGGTGCAATTCCGACCAGATATGGGTCAAAGGTGGATCACTACTTGGGGGGAGACTGGTGACTTTTTGGTGAAAGGTCAGAGGTCAAAGGTCAGTGAACTTTGCCAGAAATAGCTTAAAATTGCCCCCAAATTGATATTTTTCAGATTGAATCCAAATCTAATGATTCAATTCAAACCAAGCCTGGTACAGAAATGCATCACTTAATGGAGGTAGGCTGGTGAAAGTTTGGGTAAAATTCTTGAAAGGTCAAAGGTCAATGAACTTCACCCCAATTGGGCTAGTTCTAAACAAACTTGATACAAGAAGGGATTTACATAGACTGGTTAGATCGGAAGTCAAATAGTCAAAGAAGTTAGAGGCCAAAGGTGACTGAACATTGCCAAACTTTGCTAAACATTGAAAAACAGAATATGGTACATATAATTGCATGTTCATTTCATATATGAATGCAATGGTACATTGCCCACCAAACATACAAGATTTCTGAGAAAAAATTGAAATGGAGCTAGCAAAGAGGCGGAGGCGTATTTATTGACTGTGTGGTATCCAAATTGCTCTAGTTTCAAGTTAGTTTGTCACTTTATACTCAATATAATTCTTTATTACGCCTATTGCAATGGGCTTACACTCACTTTCTTGTTAATCACTCTCTGCTAGCGCATACATTCATTTACCGGTACAGGAATCTATATCATGATCTATTTTCTGTTTACATGTGTTTTGTAAAATTGTAAATAGTGCTGATCAATATTGTAAAACAGACATGGTTATCCCCAATACCTAATAAGGGACATGGGATCAATAATGTTATTGTCATTGTTATTGTCAATCATGTATGCCTTCCCAAATGAATGCTGCTCTATCTTTTTGTGTGTTATGAATGGCTCAGACAGGGGGTGGCTCTCCTAAGTTTTCTCCTAAATATTCTCCTAAATCCTCTCATACGTGCATCCTGGAATACCAATCCTCCTAACTTTCTAATTTGCATAAATTTGCATGAAGTTAGAAGAAAAGTTAGAGAGGACTTTATAGGAGAAAACTTACGAGAGATTTTAGAATACCACTTAGGAAAAAAAACTATAGTTAGGATAAGATTTCGCCTAAGAGAGCATTTCGGAATACCACCCTTGGATTGTAAAGTTAATGAGACCAAGACAAAATAAGAATATACCACGTGACAAGAGGAAAGTTTATTCATGGTAGGTCTGAGAAAATCTGTCCGTTTAGAATTAAAATCTAGTTAACCTGGTATTTGTTTTAGTCACAAAGCTTTTGCTTACCCACGTGTATATCAAGTGAAAGTGTCTTTTTGCTGTTCATATCTTTGTTGCAGAAAGAAATGTTCTCTGCAAATGTAGCATTATCAGGAATAATAACTACATTAGGCCTGTTCGTCCATATTCATTGTGAGATAATGACAACTTTCATTAAAAAAATAGTTTGTGTATTGTGCTTCATAACAAAAGAGATGTCATTATGTACTGCGTTAATAGTCAATGGCTGTGGAGAAGTTTGTGGACATACCAAAGATTTGGCATATCAAGTTTGCTGGTGAGAAACAAGATTCATTTGTACAGTGACTGGATTATTCTTACTTTCTTTTACATTACAAGTCATGTAGGCCTGTAGTTTTAAGAAGAGGACAAAAGGAAATGGGAGAGAAGGAGAGGATAAACGATGAGAAGGAAAGGAAATGGAAGGTGGAGGGGAGGAAGAGAAAACATGGAGCTTAGGAGCTAAGGATGTGAAGTATGAAAGAAGGACAAATATTGACAAGAATGTAGAAGAATGTCAAGGAATGGAAGATGACAGTAAGGATACAGAACTAGTATGATGAGCTGATGGATGAGTACAAGGAAAATGAACAAAGAAGATGAAGGGTGAGCAGTTAAAGAATGGGAAGAAAGAACAGGAGAAAGTGAGCATGGAAGATTTGAAATGACTTTTGAAAAGTGACAATTTTGCCTTTAATGTGTGCTCTCTCATGCATGACTGAGTGGATTAATGTGATTTTCACATGGAAGTTAGTCAATAAGTGAAGGTACAATTCTGCCAAGTTATGTTGCTCAAAACCTATGCTTCGGGGGGGGGGGGGGGCTTACTTTTTTTGTTGTGTTCACGCTAATTAATGAATAAAAGATTTAAATACATGTAGATAAATAATCATAATAAAAATGACAATAACTATAATCATAATAATAATAATAGTAAGAGTGATAATAAATAAATACATTGAATAATTTATTTTTAAAAATTATGATGGTAATAGCAAAATTTTAGTTTCGCTTCATCTCTTTATTTTGAGAGATGCTATGAGTTTGTGTTGGGAGCGGACTCCTTTTACTCAGTGTTAAAGGTATAGCTTAATTGCCTATGATGGTCGGATACAATTACTTCTCAGGTATCACTATTCGTCAGAGAGCCTCCTTCAATAGGCCTTTGTATCGGGGATTGATTAAACCTTCCCAGACGTAGGCCAATAACTCTCTAGCTATTGCCTAATAAAGAAGAAAATGACTGAATGAAAGAAGTACAAGCAACAAGTTATAAATCTAGAACAGTTAAATTGCTCAGCCTGTCCACCCTACCCCACTCCCTCCACCCTCCCACCCCCACACACACACACACACACACTCTTTTTTTAAAGATTTTTTTTCTGATTCCATTTTCAATTCACTCATGCAGTCAGTTTAATGTATTGAAAAAATGAACAAAACAATCACGCAACTGATTATAATTTAAAACAATACACACACAATCACACATGCACACACACGCACACACAAACATGATACAGTCACATGTACCTTCATTGTGGTTGTAATTGTGTTTTGTACAAACCCTTCATGTGCCACATCAGTGTTTAATTGTTCACCAATAATTCCCAAAGAAAAGCACTTTGTGCGATTCAGCAAGGGGGGTGTTTTACCAAGCTGTTCGTAAGCTAAGAACGACTTTATACGCACGATTGGAGATCCTATATTGTGCTAAATGAGCCCACAAATTGCATGGGAGGTAACTTCCAACAACCATGATCAAATTTAATCAATCATAAACTTTGTATTCAGATTTTAATTTAATTTTCATTTAAATATCAGATTTGGGGATAGCAGTATAATTATCTGAATGTTTCACACTAGCACCAATCCAGCATATTCTTGGCTCCAAACCTACTTATCTCATCGTTTAAGACTCTAGTACATCATTCATGATAGAGATCGTAATCATATATCTCATTATGTTTCAAACTGGTATCAAACCTGCATATCTCATCGTTGGAGACTGTAAGAACTTTATACTTTAGTACATCATTCATGAATACGATAGAGATCATAATGATATACCTGTATCTCATATGTTTCATATTTCCGCTTCAGATGATCTATAAGTCTTTGGGGCTCAAAAGCGATTGACATTGAAATATAGAGTTTATTTTCATTTTTCTTTTTTTTAATTAGATTCTTTAGAACCTCAGATTTATCTGGAATTTGCGATATTTTTCTGCCTGTTATTTTAATTCAATGTTTTTTCACACTTGGTAAATCTTTAACTCCAACATACAGTTGCAAAAAGAAAGCGTACGAAATTATGGTTTACACATGGAGATGTCGCAGTTTGAAAAGGAGACCTTTTTCGCGGTTCGAGAGGTCAAGTGCAGGTCACGATTACCGAGCTGAAAATAAAAGAAGCGTATTTTTCTGGGGCCTGCCGACGAGCTCGCGCGCGGTGCGACCGCTGCACTTTTACGGGAATGCATGCACTACTTGCAATGCAGTGACGGCCCCCGTCGCGTCGCGCGCGGCGCGGCATCGCGCGAGATTTGTATCTCATACTCATGTACGTATGTACGATCCGACCAGAGCAAAGGGTGGCTACAGAATGCGAGATTTCATGGATAAACAGCCTCTAGCTTCCAGCGCGTTGGAGTTCGGTAAATAATAACAGTTTTATGAACGGTCCATTCGAAAATTGAGAGATGTGTTGTGTGATTCTGAACTGAACGGAAACAGAAGAACTATAATCAAGATCCACTTGTACACTCCCGGGGTAGGCAGCCGAGCCCCCGACACCGACGAGCCTCGGACTATCGCCTGATTCATAGCCATAGGGCTATAGATCGAGCTACACTGCAGTGCAGGTACAGCCACCATCACAAACGCAAGCTACCTCGAGTGGCAGTGCGTGTAAGATAGTATACAAATAAACCAAGCTGTGAGATTGTATAGTAAACAAATAATCAATGTTGGTGAGGGTGATGGGATGAACTATCACTTCCGAGGCGATCTGGATGTAGCTATCTTTCCAAAGCGCAGCTGAGGAAAGATAGCTATCAGATCGCCGAGGAAGTGATAGTTCGTCTCATTGCCTGAAACCAAAAGTTGATTATTTGATTTATATTCCACATCTGAAACCAATTATCTATACCAAAAATGACAATTTGACGTACAAAAGTAATGTTTACTTCTCTACCTAACCCCGAGCCGTTGCCATGGGGAACACGCGTTAGGATGCGCGTTAATTAGGACGCGCGTTTAATTATGACGCGCATTATGACGCGCGTTAGGACGCATTTGTAGGAGCTGAACGCACTTTTATTTCGCGCATACTAAAAAAATTGATCACGCGTGGAGTGAAGAGATCAGCGAAACCAAAAAGTACTATCATCTAGAGTGTAACGAACTTTTATTCTCAGGTGATCTGATAGTAAAAATTAAGCCTCATCACGTGATCAGCTCTTGACCAATCATATAGCAACATTCTTAGTGTGTGGAATATAAAATATGAGGAGGGAGTGGCATAGAACTATTTTTTCCGAGGGGCAAAGCCCCGGAGGAAAAAAATAGTAACTTATGCCAGTCCCTCCGTAGATCACGGTAGATGGATAATTTTCACTATACTTTCGAACTCAATGCATGGTATATTTGTTTTATATCCCTTTTGTATAACAATAACAGAACAAAAATAGTTGCCTTTTTTTCTCTGTCTCGATATCGGTTCATCCCAGGGAAATGCGCAACACGCCGCGCACTGCATTCACTGTGCACTAATTTACGCCTGCTCAGGTAGAGAGGATGCGCAGAAGTCCCAATGAAGAAAATAGTAAATAGAGCATGCGCAGTCCTTCCCAGGAAAAAATAGTGAAAACTATCCGGAGCTCTTCGAGCATCAATTGACCATAAAAATATAAAAATGGTTCATTGCTTCTAAATCTCCCTTTTTTAGTGAAATCAGTTTCTTTTTGTTATGGATTCTAAGGACCACTCAAATTAATGAAACATTTAAGATTTTGATAAGGGATGGATATCTAGCATAGGGCAGGCCTCACAAAATTTTCCAATATAAAATTGGTAATGGGGCATGCAGACTGATTTGCATCAATTGTACTTGTCCTGTTACCAATGTTATGGGAAATTTGTACTTGTGGGGTGATTTTTCGAAATATGAGTTACATGTAATGCTTTGTTCTGTGACAAATTTTGATTTGAGGCATCTCAATTATAGCAAAACAAGGAAATTATTATCAGGTTTTAGCAAGGTAGCCGAACTGCTGAGAGCAGATGGCACTTGAAGAGAAGAGAAAAGCATGGTCTAATGATTGAATTTTATTTAGTCATAATATACTGTGAATATGCTCAGCTGCATGATTGCAGGAAATCCTTTGGATTCTACATTGCAATATTGCTATCAGTCAGGAATTGATGCCCTGTTCCTTACATAAACATTGACTTTTGAGATTTTACCAGCAAGCACATGCACAAGTAAATACACGATTCAACTAAGGTTTCTGCTTTGATTGAAACCAACTTATCCGGAGGGTGACCTATCACTTTACGATGAATGATCATTGATCTTGACATCTTTGTCACTGTTTGTTTACAGGATATCTCAACTTACAGGCCTAAACAAGAACTCTTTCATCATGGATGACCTCAATGATCAGAAGGATGGAACAACAGATAGAATTCCCAGTGGCGTCGCATTTCCTTATACTTGCACCATCAAAGAAGAACCAGCTGACATGCCAGGTAAAGTCTGAAAAGTTTGTTTGAAGTCAGTGAGACAAATTAACCCATGAAATTTTAGTGTGTGCACAGACACTGAACTATCAACATAATCCATCATAGTAATATGAATTCCTGCTCCATACCAAACAAAGTTGATGAATGAAGCATATTGGTAACTCTGACTACAATATTTGACCATTGATCTGTCTGATATTATGGCATAAAAAGTACACATTTTAGGATTGTACAGCTTACTCTCGATATAACAAGGTCGTAGGGACCAGGGCTTTTTCCTCGTTAAAATGAAACCTTGTTGTATCCAAACAATAAAAAAACAATGAAAAACATTTAAATAAGTGTGCTTGTGTGTTTCTTGTGTTTTACTATGTTTCGATTTCCATTAAGGAAACATGCGTAATCAAACTGAAAAAAAAAATTGAAACATGCGTTGTCAAACGGAAAAGGAATTAGAATCATACGTTCTTTTAAACTGAAAAGGGGATTTATTTTAGCTCAACACATCATTCGACTTTGATATACATGTATTTTTGCCATTTGAATAGCTAAGTGCATTAAATGACATGAACAGAGACCAATCACCATACAATAGCCTATTTTGCAGTATACATGTATAAACTTGTCAAAAAAAGTTGTAATCTTCTGGACAAGAAAACATGCGGGATCAGACTTGCAAACCATGTGCTTTCAATGTACTGTAAGCTGTGCGAAGGAGTGATGTATCAGAAAATGTGCACATGCTCGCGTTGGGTTTATATTCAACTATATTGTATTACGAGATGTGTCTCTGGCTCCGTGCAGTGCTGGTGCAGAAGATTGCTTTTCGACCAAAATATCGTAATAACCTCGTGCTCGTTGTAAGCGAAATGGTGGTTTGCATGTAGAAACTTTTGAGACCGAGAGATTTCTCTCGTTATAACAAAACCTTGATCCAGAGCAAGGGCTTGCACCATGTACAAGAGCATTCAATTTGTATATATGTAGGCTAGCCTTGTCTTGTACTGCACGTTTACATGTTGTATACTGATGGTACATGTAGTATGGATAGGGTAACTAATCAAATAATATGTTATTCCCTCTCTCTGTACATAAATGTTTTTCTCAACCTGATCTATCAATTATTTGTTGTAATCTTTTTCAGAAGAAAGAGACACCAAGCCAGATACCAGGATGGAGCCTAAGCTGGAGTGTGAGAGTATCCCACCTGTCCAAAGGGAAGAGATTTCCTGCAGGTTAGCGCAAGGAAACCTTGCAGAAGAAGATGTACAGGGTTATACAATTGTAGAATGCAAGGAAGAATACCCTGATCTTACTGAAGTTAAAGTGGAAGTGTTACGTAAGAACTCAGCAGTGACAGACCCATACAGATGTGAATCGGCACCAAGTACAAGGGACCTAAATGAGAACCAGATAGACAGTGATTCTTGCAATCAAGAGCTTATCATAGCTGAAAGGCAGAGTGGTAATGGGTTCATAAATAATGCCAAGGAAATGCCGGGCAGAACCTCACAAAAAGATGTCAGATCTACTGGAAAGTCATCAGTCACATTAACACAGCACATGGCTATTCACACGGGAAAGCGTCCACACAAATGTTCTGTTTGTGATAAGACTTTCACACGAAGAAGCACTTTAACACAGCACATGACTATTCACACTGGAGAGTGTTCACACAAATGTTTTGTTTGTGATAAAACTTCCACACACAGAGGCAATTTAGCAAAACATGTGAGAATTCACACTGGAGAGCGTCCACACCAATGCTCCTTTTGTGATAAGACTTTCGCACTTAGAGGCAATTTAGTAGAACATGTGAGAATTCACACTGGAGAACGTCCACACAAATGTTCGGTTTGTGATAAAACTTTCACACAAAGAAGCACATTAGCAAAACATGTGAGAATTCACACTGGAGAGCGTCCACACAAATGCTCCCTTTGTGATAAGACTTTCGCACTTAGAGGCAATTTAGTAGAACATGTGAGAATTCACACTGGAGAACGTCCACACAAATGTTCGGTTTGTGATAAAACTTTCACACAAAGAAGCACATTAGCAAAACATGTGAGAATTCACACTGGGGAGCATTTACACGAATGCTCCTTTTGTGATAAGACTTTCGCACTTAAAGGCAATTTAGTAGAGCACATGAGAATTCACACTGGAGAACGTCCACACAAATGTTCTGTTTGTGATAAAACTTTCACACAAAGAAGCACATTAGCAACACATATGATAATTCACACTGGAGCGCGTCCACACAAATGCTCCTTTTGTGATAAGACTTTCGCACTTAGAGGCAATTTAGTGAAACACATGAGAATTCACACTGGAGAACGTCCACACAAATGTTCTGTTTGTGATAAAACTTTCACACGAAGAAGCACATTAACACAGCACATGATTATTCACACTGTAGAACGTTCACACAAATGTTCTGTTTGTGATAAGACTTTCGCACAGAGAATCACATTAGCAAAACATATGAGAATTCACACTGGGGAGCATTTACACGAATGCTCCTTTTGTGATAAGACTTTCTCACTTAAAGGCAATTTAGTAGAACACATGAGAATTCACACTGGAGAACGTCCACACAAATGTTCTGTTTGTGATAAAACTTTCACACAAAGAAGCACATTAACACAGCACATAATTATTCACACTGGAGAACGTTCATACAAATGTTCTGTTTGTGATAAGATAAGAATCACATTAGAAGAACATACATGTACAAGAACTCTCACTGCACAGCGCCTAATTCACTGTATTGCAGCAAGGCATATGGAAGTTCACTCAAAGGAGACTGAATGTTATCACATTTCTTTGCACACATCTGATCAATCTCTCAGTGAAGAAGTAGAAGTACATCGTTGTGACCTGTGCAAGGAGAAATTTAGCTATCAGGCAGACTTGCTTCACCATGTGAAGACACATAGCTTTTCCCCTAGAATACTGCTTGTCAAGTTGCTCCATCTGGATAGATTGAGGTCTGATGAAGCTGCATCCTAAATCTTGTTTATTTGTATGGGTGGAGAGAAGGGGGTAGTATTTTTGTGTGTCGTTTTGATGCCTCTGCCATACTGTGGCATTGTGTTTCTAGGCTGTATGTCAGTTATCTCTAATAGCGATCACTGAATTTGGATACAATTTATTTTTTTACGCAATATCTTGAGAACCATTAAACAGATTTGCTCAAACTTGGTACGTGTGTGTATTGCATGAGACCAATGAAGTGTGTAAAATAAAGGTCAACTCTGATGCAGGTCAAAAGTCAAATGTCAATGAACTTTGTGAAAGATTGTCCACAATCGACCTTTTTCACAATACATGTAAATCCAAATCCAAGGATGCAATTCTAATTAAACATGGTGCAAGGATGGATCACTACTTGAAGTAGTTATAGTCACTACTGGTGACTTTTTTGGTCAGATGTCATAGGTCAATGAATCTTTGCCAAAATTGTCAAAAAACTGCTACAAAATTTGTATTTTTCACAATAAATCCAAATCCAACGGTGCAATTCCAACCAAACATTGTGCAAGGGTGGATCACTACTTGGGGCTAGACTGGTGAAACTTTTGGTGAAATTCCTGAAAGGTCAAATGTCAGTAAGCTTCATCTAAATTGACTAAAAATTGCTTCCAGATTGATATTTTTCACAATAAATCCATATCCGAATACAATAGTGCAATGCTACCCAAACATGGTACATCACTTCATTGTAGTAGACTGGTGACGGTTTTGGTAAAATTCCTCAAAGGTCAATGAACTCTGCCAAATTGTGATATTTGTCATTAGGAATCCAAATGAAATGGTGCAATTCCGACCAGATATGGGTCAAAGGTGGATCACTACTTGGGGGGAGACTGGTGACTTTTTGGTGAAAGGTCAGAGGTCAAAGGTCAGTGAACTTTGCCAGAAATAGCTTAAAATTGCCCCCAAATTGATATTTTTCAGATTGAATCCAAATCTAATGATTCAATTCAAACCAAGCCTGGTACAGAAATGCATCACTTCATGGAGGTAGGCTGGTGAAAGTTTGGGTAAAATTCTTGAAAGGTCAAAGGTCAATGAACTTCACCCCAATTGGGCTAGTTCTAAACAAACTTGATACAAGAAGGGATTTACATAGACTGGTTAGATCGGAAGTCAAATAGTCAAAAAAGTTAGAGGCCAAAGGTGACTGAACATTGCCAAACTTTGCTAAACATTGAAAAACAGAATATGGTACATGTAATTGCATGTTCATTTCATATATGAATGCAATGGTACATTGCCCACCAAACATACAAGTTTTCTGAGAAAAAATTGAAATGGAGCTAGCAAAGAGGCGGAGGCGTATTTATTGACTGTGTGGTATCCAAATTGCTCTAGTTTCAAGTTAGTTTGTCACTTTATACTCAATATAATTCTTTATTACGCCTATTGCAATGGGCTTACACTCACTTTCTTGTTAATCACTCTCTGCTAGCGCATACATTCATTTACCGGTACAGGAATCTACATCATGATCTATTTTCTGTTTACATGTGTTTTGTAAAATTGTAAATAGTGCTGATCAATATTGTAAAACAGACATGGTTATCCCCAATACCTAATAAGGGACATGGGATCAATAATGTTATTGTCATTGTTATTGTCAATCATGTATGCCTTCCCAAATGAATGCTGCTCTATCTTTTTGAGTGTTATGAATGGCTAAGACAGGGGGTGGCTCTCCTAAGTTTTCTCCTAAATACACTGTACTCTCCTAAATCCTCTCATACATGCATTCTGGAATACCAATCCTCCTAACTTTCTAATTTGCATAATTTTGCATGAAGTTAGAAGAAAAGTTAGAGGGGACTTTATAGGAGAACACTACTTAGGAAAAAACTAGTTAGGATAAGATTTTGCCTTACTGAGCATTTCGGAATACCACCCTTGGATTGTTAAGTTAATGAGACCAAGACAAAATAAGAATGTACCACGTGACAAGAGGAAAGTTTATTCATGGTATGCCTGATAAAATCTGTCCATTTAGAATTAAAATTTAGTTGACCTGGTATTTGTGTTAGTCACAAAGCTTTTGCCTACCTACGTGTATATCAAGTGAAAGTGTCGTTTTTTGTTCATATCTTTGTTGCAGAAAGAAATGTTCTCTGCAAATTTAGCATTATCAGGAATAATAACTACATTAGGCCTGTTCGTCCATATTCATGGTGAGATAATGACAACTTTCATTAAAAAAAAATAGTTTGTGTATGTGCTTCATAACAAAAGAGATGTCATTATGATGTTTGAAGGTTTGCATGGTGGTATGATCAATCACGAGAGAGGTTTACGGTACACCATGGTGTACCGTAAACCTCTCTCGTGATAGATGTCATTATGTATTGCGTTTGTGGACATACCAAAGATTTGGCATATCAAGTTTGCTGGTGAGAAACAAGATTCATTTGTACAGTGACTGGATTGTTCTTACTTTCTTTTACATTACAAGTCATGTAGGCCTGTAGTTTTAAGAAGAGGACAAAAGGAAATGGGAGAGAAGGAGAGGATAAACGATGAGAAGGGAAGGAAATGGAAGGTGGAGGGGAGGAAGAGAAAACATGGAGCTTAGGAGCTAAGGATATGAAGTATGAAAGAAGGACAAATATTGACAAGAATGTAGAAGAATGTCAAGGAATGGAAGATGACAGAAAGGATACAGAACTAGTATGATGAGCTGATGGATGAGTACAAGGAAAATGAACAAAGAAGATGAAGGGTGAGCAGTTAAAGAATGGGAAGAAAGAACAGGAGAAAGTGAGCATGGAAGATTTGAAATGACTTTTGAAAAGTGACAATTTTGCCTTTAATGTGTGCTCTCTCATGCATGACTGAGTGGATTAATGTGATTTTCACATGGAAGTTAGTCAATAAGTGAAGGTACAATTCTGCCAAGTTATGTTGCTCAAAACCTATGCTTCCGGGGGGGGGGGGGGGCTTACTTTTTTGTTGTGTTTACTTGATAGATAAAATAACTATTTTCACGCTTAATGAATAAAATATATTTAAATAGATAAATAATCATAATAAAAATGACAATAACTATAATCATAATAGTAAGAGTGATAATAATAAATAAATACATTGATTAATTTATTAAATTATAAAATTATGATGGTAATAGCAAAATTTTAGTTTCGCTTTATCTCTTTATTTTGAGAGATGCTATGAGTTTGTGTTGGGAGCGGACTAGTTTTACTCAGTGTTAAAAGTATAGCTTAATTGCCTATGATGGTCCGATACAATTACTTCTCAGGTATCACTATTCGTCAGAGAGCCTCCTTCAATAGGCCTTTGTATTGGGGATTGATTACACCTTCCCAGACGTAGGCCAATAACTCTCTAGCTATTGCCTAATAAAGAAGAAAATGACTGAATGAAAGAAAGTACATGTACAAGCAACAAGTTATAAATCTAGAACAGTTAAATTGCTCAGCCTGTCCACCCTCCCCACTCCCCCCCCCCCCCCCCCCCACACACACACACACTCTTTTTTTTTTTTAAGATTTTTTTTTTCTGATTCCATGTAACAAAACTTCAATTCAATTCATGCAGTCAGTTTAATGTATTGAAAAAATGAACAAAACAATCACGCAACTGATTATAATTTATATGTTTGTATTAGTACAAATTGATAACAAGAAAATAATACACACACAATCACACATGCACACACACGCACACACACAAACATGATACAGTCACATATACCTTCATTGTGGTTGCAATTGTGTTTTGTACAAACCCTTCACATCATCAGTGTTTGTTCACCAATAATTCCTAAAGAAAAGCACTTTGTGCGATTCAGCAAGGGGGGTGTTTTACCAAGCTGTTCGTAAGCTAAGAACGACTTTATACGTACGATTGGAGATCCTATATTGTGCTAAATGAGATACCACAAATTGCATGGGAGGTAACTTCCAACAACCATGATCAAATTTAATCAATCATGAACTTTGTATTCAGATTTTAATTTAATTTTCATTTAAATATCAGATTTGGGGATATCAGTATAATTATCTGAATGTTTCACACTAGCACCAATCCAGCATATTCTTGGCTCCAAACCTACTTATCTCATCGTTTAAGACTCTAGTACATCATTCAGTGATAGAGATCGTAATCATATATCTCATTATGTTTCAAACTGGTATCAAACCTGCATATCTCATCGTTGGAGACTGTAAGAACTTTATACTTTAGAACATCATTCATGAATACGATAGAGATCATGATGATATACCTGTATCTCATATGTTTCATATTTCCGCTTCAGATGATCTATAAGTCTTTGGGGCTCAAATGCGATTGACATTGAAATATAGAGTTTATTTTCATTTTTCTTTTTTTTTAATTAGATTCTTTAGAACCTCAGATTTATCTGGAATTTGCGATATTTTTCTGCCTGTTATTTTCATTTAATGTTTTTTCACACTTGGTAAATCTCGAACTCCAACATACAGTTGCAAAAAGAAAGCGTACGAAATTATGGTTTACACATGGAGATGTCGCAGTTTGAAAAGGAGACCCTTTTCGCGGTTCGAGAGGTCAAGTGCAGGTTACGATTACCGAGCTGAAAATAAAAGAAGCGTATTTTTCTGGGGCCTGCCGACGAGCTCGCGCGCGGTGCGACCGCTGCACTTTTACGGGATGGGAATGCATGCACTATACCTGCAATGCAGTGACGGCGCCCGGCGCGCGCGGCGCGGCATCGCGCGAGATTTGTATCTCATTATATACATGTACGATCCGACCATGTACGTACCAGAGCAAAGGGTGGCTACAGAATGCGAGATTTCATGGATAAACAGCCTCTAGCTTCCAGCGCGTTGGAGTTCGGTAAATAATAACAGTTTTATGAACGGTCCATTCGAAAATTAAGAGATGTGTTGTGTGATTCTGAACTGAACGGAAACAGAAGAACTATAATCAAGATCCACTTGTACACTCCCGGGGTAGGCAGCCGAGCCCCCGACACCGACGAGCCTCGGAACATCGCCTGATTCATAGGGGCTAGATCGAGCTACACTTCAGGTACAGCCACCATCACAAACGCAAGCTACCACGAGTGGCAGTGCGTGTAAGATAGTAAGCAAATAATCAGCGTTGGTGAGGGTGATGGGAGGAACTATCACTTCCGAGGCGATCTGGATGTAGCTATCTTTCCGAAGCGCAGCTGAGGAAAGATAGCGTATACATTCAGATCGCCGAGGAAGTGATAGCTCGTCTCATTGCTTGAAACCAAAAGTTGATTATTTGCTTTATATTCCACATCTGAAACCAACTATCTATACCAAAAATGACAATTTGACGTAAAAAGGTAATGTTTACTTATCTCCATAACCCCGAGCCGCTGCCATGGGGAACACGCTTTAGGATGCGCGTTAATTAGGACGCGCGTTTAATTAGGACGCGCATTATGACGCGCGTTTGGACGCATTTGTAGGAGCTGATAGTCCGAGTGTAACGCACTTTTATTTCGCGCATACTAAAAAAATTGATCACGCGTGGAGTGAAGAGATCAGCGAAACCAAAAAGTACTATCATCTAGAGTGTAACAAACTTTTATTCTCAGGTGATCTGATAGTAAAAATTAAGCCTCATCACGTGATCAGCTCTTGACCAATCATATAGCAACATTTTTAGTGTGTGGAATATAATGGAAATTATCTATATGAGGAGGGAGTGGCATAGAACTATTTTTTCCGAGGGGCAAAGCCCCGGAGGGAAAAAATAGTAACTTATGCCAGTCCCTCCGTAGATGGATAATTTTCACTATACTTTCGAACTCAATGCAGGGTATATTTGTTTTATATCTGTTGTGTTCTCTACATTATAATTACACTAGAGTCTGAAATGAAGACTAATGATGTTTACGTGACATGAGCATGCTTGCTGGTGGTTCAGCAAGATGGCACCTGATTAAAGTACATAACGTTACTACGGTCTCCGGACTATTTCATTCATGTCATATTTCCGGGAGTAGATACAACAAATTTGGCGACGAGAATGGCGAGTTTGCAACCCCCGCCATCATTTTTGCCTACTCCCGGTACTCCTACCATTCCCTGGAAACAATGGAAAGGATTGTTTGAGAACTTTCTTCTGGCCGGTGGTGCAAGCAAATACAGCGATGATCGCCGCCGTGCTATGCTACTTCATTGCCTAGGCCCCGAAGGCCAACGTGTGTTTCATACGCTACCTCCAAGTGCAAGTTCTACATCCGGGGATGCGGACGGTGATGATTCACTGTCGAGCGATCCGCCGTGTACATACGACGAAGCACTGAAACGTTTGGACATTCATTTTACGCCTGCCGTGAATGTTGTCGCTGAACGATATCGGTTTCGACAACGGGGACAAGGACATGATGAACCCGTGGATGATTACATTAGCGCACTTCGTGCATTATCAGTTAACTGTGAATTCGGGAATTTGCGTGATGAGTTCATTCGCGATCAGCTTGTTGAAAAAACAAATTGCGGACGCATTCGAGAAAGACTACTTACAGTCACCGAGCCGAAGCTTACACTTTCTACTGCTGTTACAATCGCACGTCAAATGGAGTCTGCTGCAAGGGACAATCGTGCTTTGGATGCTTCTTCTAACCCTGTAAATGCTATGAAGTTCAATTCAACTCATCAGAAGCGCCCATACAAACCTGCTCCACGGAAAAATAAGCAGGAAAACATGCAACACAGCAAAACTGTGAGTAAAAACACTCGTACTTCTGACAGTGTTATGTGCTATCGTTGTGGTGATAAAGGCCATAAAGCCAATGACAAAACATGCAGAGCAAAGGATGCACGTTGTTCTTCATGCAATAAAGTTGGACACTTTGCTCGTGTTTGTCGATCTACAAAGCCTAAGGTGAATTTTGTGACTGAGACTGAACAAGATGATACTGATCATGATCATGCTGCACATGAATCAGTACAAATTCTAAACATTTCTGCAAACAATATCAAATGTACTGTGAATGTGAATCATGCACCTGTGGAAATGATTTTCGATACTGGATCACCAGTTACATTGATACCAGTTGATGTGTTTGACAAACATTACTGTCGTGATGCACTGATTCCCCCACGTTCAGGGGTACAGCTGACTACATACTTACATGAACCTATTCCAATAATAGGGATGTTTCCAGCTCGTGTTTCGCATGATAGCAGTACGACGTGTGAAGCCTTACTGTATGTTGTTGAACGAGGAAGTTGCATACTGGGACGTGACTTGATTACTGCTTTGCGGTTGACACTTCAGGACAATGTCGTCATGAACATTTCACTTTCCCTGGAATCTGAATTTCCTGAGCTTTTTCGCGATGGAATAGGACTTGCCAAAGGATATGCACACCGCATCAAGACAAAACCAGCTCCTCCTGTCCAACACAAACTACGACGCCTACCATTCGCAATTCGCGATAAAGTATCAGCTGAACTGGAACGCCTCATAGAAGCTGATATTATCGAACCTGTTGATGCTAGCGAGTGGATATCACCACTGGTAGTTGTCCACAAAAAGAATGGGGATATTCGGTTGTGCGTTGATCTCCGTAACGTCAACGAAGCCATCGTCGAGGACAAGTTCCCGCTACCCCATATTGATGAACTGCTCTCCGAAATGAGGGGTTCAACGGTGTTTACCACCCTGGATCTCACGAACGCTTACCATCAACTCTTGCTACATGAGGACTCGCGTCACCTCACGACGTTTATCACACACAAGGGACTGTTCAGGTTTAAACGTGTGTGTTTTGGCTTGTCGTCGGCTCCTTCGGCATTTCAGAGACTTATGGCTTCTATCCTTGCAGGGCTGGATGGAGTCCAGTGCTATCTGGATGATATTATCATCCATGGAGACACGCAGGAAGCCCATGATACAAACTTACGTGCAGTTCTTCTCCGCCTACAGAGTGTTGGCTTAACACTCAACCTCCAGAAATGCCACTTCAACCTGCATGAGATCAATTACCTCGGGCATGTCATTTCTGCCAAAGGACTACAGCCCAACGAAGCTCACGTGAATGCCATACGCAATGCTCCTGTTCCAGGTGATGCTGCTGCCTTACGTTCCTTCATAGGACTTGCATCGTACTATGCCAAGTTCTTGCCCAGTTTTTCCACCATCACTGCACCCCTACGGGAACTGACGAGAAAGGATACCCCTTTTGTATGGACTGATGCTGCTGATCACGCATTCCACAAAATCAAGGAGTTGATTTTGCATTGCGCTACACTACAGTTGTTTGATCCTGATCTTCCAGTGATCATTTCAACAGACGCTTCAGACTACGGTCTAGGAGCCATTCTTCTTCAAGTGAAAGATGGTGAGGAAGTTCCTATTGCTTTTGCTTCGCGTACGCTCACACCAGCGGAACGAAACTACTCAGTGGGTGAGAAGGAAGCTCTGTCGTGCGTCTGGGCGTGTGAAAAGTGGTTCCAGTATGTCTGGGGAAGACATTTTGTTCTTCGCACAGATCACCAGGCCTTAACCACATTACTCTCTTCGAAAGGGTCTGGACGACAGTCTATGCGCATTGCTCGTTGGTCTACTCGTTTACTACGCTTCAACTACACTGTCGAGTACTATCCAGGCCTACACAACTATGCAGCGGACGCGTTATCGCGATTACCTCAGCCTGCTGATGATGTCATCGAGGATGATGACCAGGAAGTTGTCATACAGAGCATTTTCGCGGACGCGACGATTTCCAAGTCAGAGCTCCAAACCGCGACGGCTTCTGATCCTGTTCTTCAAAACGTGATCAAGAAAATTTCGCGTGGATGGTCAAAGGACGCGAGCAAGGATGATTCCCTGAAAGCGTTCTACATGGTTCGCGATGAGCTGGCCGTCATCGACAACTGCATATTTCGCGGTGATAGGATGGTTATTCCGCCATCATGCCAAGCAGTGTTGATTTCTTGTGCTCATTCTGCCCATCAAGGAATTGTTCGTACGAAACAGCGGCTTCGCGATCTCTATTGGTGGCCATGCATGGATCGCATGGTGGAGGATGCCATTCACCATTGTAGTGCATGCCAGTCAAGTGATAAAGTTGCACATACGCGTAACACTCCTCTACAAAGTGTTCCACTTCCAGATGGTCCCTGGCAGAAGATAGGGATAGACATAACTGGCCCATTTAACACTAACAAACCTGCATACAAATATGCTATTGTGGCCATAGACTACTACTCCAAATGGCCTGAAATTGCTTTTGTGTCTGAAGTTACTTCGCGTACTGTGATTACATTTCTCACACAATTGTTTGCTAGGGAAGGTCTCCCTTCAGAAATTGTCACTGACAATGGGGTTCAGTTTGTGTCAAGTGAGTTCGAAGAGTTCCTTAAACAATTGGGTATTTCCCATTGTAAGGCATCGCTCTACTACCCTCGTGCAAATGGGGAGGTTGAGCGTTGGAACAGAGTACTAAAACAGACTTTGCAAATTGCTACATCCCAAGGGAGAGATTGGAAGGAAGCAACCCTTGAGTTGTTAATGGCCTACCGTTCTACCCCACACCAAACTACTGGTAAATCCCCTGCAGAATTGCTACACGGTCGACCCATGGTCACGCCATTACACATTCGAAGTGCCAATGATGGCAAAGGGCGTGTACAGGGTGATGTCGAAATGCGCAAGCGCGTCAATACAAAGCAACAAAAAGCGCGCGTGTACACAGACAAGGTGAGGGGTGCTTCCATTCCAAAGTTCAAAATTGGTGACAAAGTCAGGGCGAAAAGGGTCAAAAAAGTGAATGACTCTAGATTTGAGGCTCCCCAAAAGATAGTTGGACAAAAAGGACCTTACACATTTGTGTTACAAGATGGACGTGTATGGAATGCCTCAAAATTGACCCTACATAGAGACTGTAAAGACAATAACATGTCACATGACGTAAATGTGCAGACTGGAGGCCAAAGATCAAAACGTGACAAAAGGGCACCAGTCTGGACACGTGATCATATGTTGTATTGAGTTGATTGTGCACAATGTGCAGCCCACCGTAAATGAGTGTAAAAGTGTTTAAGCTCTTATGGGACATGTATAATTTGGTTCTAAGAAAAAGTATGTTCATTTGTTGTCATGGAAATGAAACAAAGTGGAAGCTAAGAAGCATGTTACATATACATACATAACTATAATATGTGTACTGTATTACATGATTTTATTAATGTGATTGTGTACAATTAGACAAACTTACAAATCATTGAAACCAGAGTAAAAACAGATTCATATTTGAATTGAGGTTTTAATAGTACATATGTTTCATGATACATTTCGTACAGCAGACCATTGAGGTTACATGGAAATTTATTAGTGCATAATTATAGAATAATTACATGCATAATGTTGTACGCATTATGAGGTCTAAGTGGTGATTAATTTAAAACCCTATTATGACTTTGTTTACATTTAAAGTTTCAGCTTAAACATGATGCATACATATATAGAAATGAAACATAAGTTTGTATTCCATAAATGTAATAGTACACATAGTTTGGCTTCTTTAGGAAAAGCATTATTTACATATCAGGAAACAGGGAACAAGTCTGAAAAGTAAGAAATTGTTTCATAATTACAACTGTTTACAGGTTGTTTTGAATATCAACAGTTTTAAGATAAAGGTACATGTATACATCATTACGGTAAGGTATAACAGTATACTTCATTTATATTATATATTTTGGGCTGCTATGCTATGCTATGCTATACTATGCTATGCAAAAAGGTGAAACATTTTTGGTTAAGTACTTATTACAACAAATATGATAAACCCTTTTTAAGCAGAGGGGAGATGTTGTGTTCTCTACATTATAATTACACTAGAGTCTGAAATGAAGACTAATGATGTTTACGTGACATGAGCATGCTTGCTGGTGGTTCAGCAAGATGGCACCTGATTAAAGTACATAACGTTACTACGGTCTCCGGACTATTTCATTCATGTCATATTTCCGGGAGTAGATACAACAATATCCCTTTTGTAAACCAATAACAGAACAAAAATAGTTGCCTTTTTTTCTCTGTCTTGATATCGGTTCATCCCAGGGAAATGCGCAACACACCGCGCACTGCATTCACTGTGCACTAATTTACGCCTGCTCAGGTAGAGAGGATGCGCAGAAGTCCCAATGAAGAAAATAGCAAATAGAGCATGCGCAGTCCTCCCCAGGAAAACAAGGCATTAGCAATATTGTGTCTCGCCCACTTGCGAAAATAACCAGAAATATCGCGATCTCCGTTGCTACGCAAAAGAAAACTGAAACAAATAAATAAGCAACTTTAAACAGACAACATCAAAATCAGGTGCAAAATAGTGACTTTGAATAAATTTGCATAAATGTGCATGAGTAATGTTTGCCTAAATCTACATCAGTAATGCTCACACATGCTCACACAATTCTGTGCACAAGTTAGGAAGCCTTCACCAAGAGTCTTGCAAGTAAACTTTAATGTATGACCTCAAATGACCTTTGACCTTATCATGTGACCTCTTACAGCAATATAACAGGCAGGTGCCCCCAGTGCATCCATCATCCAAGTTTGATTGCCATTGTAGCAACATGTGATGAGTTATGTGTGATAAGAGAGTCTTGCAAGTAAACTTTAACGTATGACCTCAAATGACCTTTGACCTTATCCTGTGACCTCCAACGGTACCATAACATGTAGGTACCCCCAGTGCATCTATGACCCAAGTTAGGTTGTAATCCAAGCAACCTATGTGAAGTTATTTGTCAAAAGAGAGTCTTGCAGGTAAACTTTAACGTATGACCTCAAATGACCTTTGACCTTATCCTGTGACCTCCAACAGCACCATAACATGTAGGTACCCCCAGTGCATCTATGACCCAAGTTAGGTTGTAATCCAAGCAACCCATGTGAAGTTATTTGTCAAAAGAGAGTCTTGCAGGTAAACTTTAACGTATGACCTCAAATGACCTTTGACCTTATCCTGTGACCTCCAACGGTACCATAATATGAAGGTACCCCCAGTGCATCTATGACCCAAGTTAGGTTGTAATCCAAGCAACCCATGTGAAGTTATTTGTCAAAAGAGAGTCTTGCAGGTAAACTTTAACGTATGACCTCAAATGACCTTTGACCTTATCCTGTGACCTCCAACAGCACCATAACATGAAGGTACCCCCAGTGCATCTATGACCCAAGTTAGGTTGTAATCCAAGCAACCTATGTGAAGTTATTTGTCAAAAGAGAGTGTCTTGCAGGTAAACTTTAACGTATGACCTCAAATGACCTTTGACCTTATCCTGTGACCTCCAACGCCACCATAACATGAAGGTACCCCCAGTGCATCTATGACCCAAGTTAGGTTGTAATCCAAGCAACCCATGTGAAGTTATGGATCATAAGAGAGTCTTGCAGGTAAACTTTAACATTTGTGACGGACGGACGGACGACGGACGGACGCCATTTGGATCCCTTAGTCTCACCTTCACCTCCGGTGGGCGAGACAAAAATAGTGAAAACTGTCCGGAGCTCTTCGAGCATTAATTGACCTTAAAAATATAAAAATGGTTCATTGCTTCTAAATCTCCCTTTTTGTCTCGCCCACCGGAGGTGAAGGCGAGACTAAAGCCTAGGTCACATAGCCCGGCCGATGAGGTTCCGATGAGCCAGCGATGCGATTTTAGCCGGACACCGGCCGGACTCCCGTGGTCACCGGCCGGCGTTTGGGGCTAAAAACCGCATCGGTGGCAGCTCGGCGAAATTTAACTTCGGAGTTAAAAATTCGACGGGCTCTCACCGAGCTCCCTCATCGCAGCCCCATCCTTACCACATCGGAATACGCATCGGCCGGTGTACGACCGAGTATCGGCCGGTGTCCCGTGCCTCTGAGGTCACCAGAGGACAAGCTTTTGTGAACGGACACCGGCCGAGTTTCGGCTGAGCTCCGACCAATGTGGGACCGAGCCCTGGAAAGTATAGTACCGGTGGGTGACCGATGTAAGGGACAGCGGCCGAAGCTCGGCCGGACATCGGCCGGAACTCGGCCGGATATCGTTGCTGGTATATAAACCGCTCGCTTCGGAGATCCGTGCTCAACATTCAGCTGGTTGTATTCATACAAGCAACATCTCAGGATACCACGCTTTTTAAAGACTTTAGAGTAACAGTCTATTTAAGGATGCCAAAAGTTGTGAGGGTAAATGATTGGGATGAAGAGGAGAGGCCACCACTAGAGGATGACAGGAAGAAGAGGCCGCCACCAGGTAGCAGAAAGGGGAAGGCCCCGAAGAAGGGGAAGAAACAATGGAGATCCTTCCTCATTATAAAAAAACACATACTTTTTAAAATGTGAAAACATATTAATGGGCAATCATTTGAAGCCTATTACAAAATTACAAAGCTAATCATATTGGTTGATACAAGTGTTTTTCTTTATGAAAGGTTAGTTTTTAAAGGTGAAAGAAAAGATACAATGACTGTTAAGTATTGAATGAAGACTACAGGCTGTAGCTTCAAGGCACCTTGTACGCATGCGCGAGACAGTTCAAACATGGCGTTTATTAAACCAGACACTACTTAAGATCTCTGTGCAGATTATCTCATTATTATGTTGTCCACACAAGAACTCATAACATAAGAACATAACATTTTGGCGACGAGGATGGGATACATCAAAATGAGATTAATTAGGAATTTCTGTCCAGTGACTAAACTGCACTTCGGACAACTTTGGAAGTTGACCGCGGACATTGGATCATCAGCCGCTGAGCAGCCATAGCTTAGCACAAACGGTCAACACCACAGCCCGCACAGAGAACGCAATGCAATGGTAAACACACTGCAAGCCAGCAGTATTACGCACGTCCACTGTGGATGGAGCACTCGCAGCCGCAAGCCCAGTCACGGAGATCTGGTATAAACAGCACAGTGCCAGAACCAAGCCTCAGCCATTGCATCGATAGTTCGCACGTTTACGAAATGGACGCTATGCCGTACGTGCATGAGTAAGTGAATAACGCCAGTTAAAGTCACTCAAATTCAAAAGACGCTTTGCTGTAAAAGAAAAGGGCTAATTATCATACTTGTGAAGTGAGAGAGGCTCGTTTTAATATGAACGCTTTGCTGTAGCCTCCCACTGACATATCGATGGTAATCGATGCATAGTTTCTAGACTAAGCCAAGTCTAGACCAGCCTAAACGGGGCCTAAGTTTAAGGACGCTTCGCTGATACCTCGAAGTTAATGATTTTCACGCCAACAAAATTATGACGGGTGAGAGAAGCTAAATCATTAAATGGACGCTTCGCAGAAGCCTCACGCCGTTCATGCCTAGCCCTTGTTCATGTTGTTGAGACCTAGACTAGAAAGTCTAAGACGCGTCTGCAGCTCATGAATAGCCCCGCCTGTCGTTGATGTTCTACATCTTTACTTTATTGGAGCCGACTTCACGCCGAAGTCTTCACGCCAGCAAACCGAGCAGCAAGTGACAGTGTGAATTTTGTACACAAGCCTAGGATCAAGCGGAGGATCCAGCATCGGGTTTCAGCCAAGCCCAGCCAAGCAACAAGTCCAGTTCCAAGTCGACAAGAAAGGACGAAGTTGTAGCGCCCAGCCTATCAGCAAGCCCAAGCCCAAGCCCAATGAAATAAATAAAGACACAAACATATGGACAAAGACTTTAATCATTTGGACTTATGAACTGTACTCTAAGTTGATGAATGCAAGAAGGACTAAAGTTAGTCCAGGTCCAGTTTGCGAAATTTATTAATGTTGTAGATGTGTGTGGTCTATATAAATAGCAGACCTAAAGTACAGGTGAATTTATGCATGATACTCATTATGTTCTAACCTTAATAGGTCCAGGTCTTGATAGTCTAAGACTAAGTAATGGTCCCAGACTATCGAGAGTTCCAAGCCTCGGATCAATGTCATTGTAAGTAATGTGCCATATGATTATACATTACTCGCTTCGTTGATTGCTGCAGTGTAACAGCATACACTGTTCTTGTATTGGTTCAAGTAGGTCGTTTAGATAGCCCTAGACCCTTCACAGGACCAGGCCCGAGATAAACTAAGCCAAGTTTAAGCCAGTAGGACCAGGTCTAAGCAATTATAAGACCACATAGCTGGTCCAAGCCTAACCAAGTAGGACTAGGTCTAAGCAATTACAGGACCATATGCAAGTCCAAGCCTAAGCAGGTATAAGACCAGCTCAAGGAGTTACAGGTGTAAGCCTAGCAAGTAAAGAGGACCAAATCTTAATACTGATAGGACCAAATTGCAGGTCCAGGTCCAAGCAGTTCTAGGATAAGATAGGTCTGAGTTGGTCCAAGACTTCGTAATTAGGAACAGATCTATACAGGTAGGACCAAACCCCTTTTGTTGCTATTCTGTTGAATAGTTACAGCCTTACACTGTACTATAGTTTAGTGTAGCCCCTCATGAAGAGTTTTCATTGTTGATACAGTATTGGACTACAGCTAGTCCAAGCTACATGTACTTTGTGTGTACACATGCAGTTGATGCTTGTATATCTAGCTTTGAGTGTACTGACGCCCATTGTACTTTATGAGCAAATAAGCTTTGTTCTTTATATGCACAGTCACAGTCAAGTAGTTTGAATTTGTACAATACCAAAACTCAGAAGTATGGCAAGCCATCATATTGGTAATGTTCCCAAATTGGGAGATGGGTACAATTTTGATGAGTGGCTAGAACTGTTAGAAGCATGGTTTGACGCTAACAGTATACAGGATGAGGGAAAAAAGAGAGCAATATTTTTGACGAATTTAGGGAGCAAGAGCTACCACACCCTGCGCGCTCTCTTGCAGCCAAATAAACCTACAGATCAAACATACACAGTATGTAAAGACACGCTGAAATCACACTTCGCACCGAAGCCTACAGAGATAGTGCAGCGATACAGATATTACATGTGCATCCAAAAACAAGATCAGTCCATACCGCAATTTGTTGCAAATTTGCGCCAGTTAAGTGAAGGATGCAACTTTAAAGAATTGGACAACATGATCAGGGATCGCTTGGTTGTAGGTTGCCGAGATGTCACAATTCAACGAAAACTGTTAAGTGACCCATCACTAACTTTCAAGCATGCACTGGAAACCGCCACAGCCATGGAGGTTGCAAACCAGGATGTTGAAAAGCTCAAAGTATTGAGCAAAGGGACCGAGTCACCTACAGTTCAGAAACTGCAAGGCAGAAGCCAGCATAAACCAAACGTGTCTTCTTCATCGCATCAGAAAATGCATCACAAACAGAAGCAGGACACGAAAGGAAAGCCCAGCTTTAAGAAACAAGATAAACAAGGAGTCCCTGCCTCAAGATGTTGGAGATGTGGTTCCGGTGACCACGCCCCGTCAGCATGCAGATTCAAGAATGAAAAATGCTTTCTATGTTCCGCCATGGGTCATACTCGAAGCCAGTGTGAGAAGATCAAGCAGTACAGATCTAGGAAGAAAGCGGCACACCACCTGGATGGTGATGAGAACGAAGATCTGCCAGATAGTGAACTCAGACACATCAGGGATGGAACTGTAAATAAGATGGCAAGGTACAGTGAACCATTTCAAGCAAGCCTAAAGTTAAATGGAATCCAAGTTGACTTAGAAATTGACACAGGAAGCCCCTGGACGATGATGTCGCAGCAAGAATTCAAGAAACTGGGACACCATGCTGATATGAAGCAAACCAACGTTTCCTTGAGAACATACACAGGCTCTACAGTACCAGTCGTTGTAGAAGCAATGGTAGAAGTCCAGTTCGTTGACAACCAACCACCAAAGAAGTTGCCCCTTCTTGTTGTCGAGAAAGGCGTTGCATTACTTGGCAGAGACTGGATGCAAGCAGCACCTGATGGATTCTTGCAGAATCGCCTTAACCTTTCATTGGATGTTTCCAACGCCACAGAAGCTGTACACAAGGTACAAGCTACCTTACAAGATGTGCTAACACAACACAAGCAAGTGTTTGACTGTACAAGAGTTGGTAAACTGGAAGGTTATAAAGCAAAGGTGCATCCTCAGGAAGTTGGAGACAAAGCGCCGTTCTTCAAAGCTGCACCAGTCCCTTATGCAATGCGTCAGAAAATCGACGAAGCCATTGATGAGCTGTTGGACCAAGGTGTACTTGAACCGGTCAAGTATGCTGATTACGCCTGTCCGATAGTGGTGGTGAAGAAGCCAAACGGGAAAGTCCGCATCTGTGGCAATTACAAACTGACGGCCAATAAGGCACTTCAAGTCGAACACTATCCAATCCCTTCGCTCCAGGATATGCTCCAGGACTTGGGTGGAGGTAAGCGATTTAGCAAGCTCGACTTGTCGCATGCTTATCATCAGATAGAGTTGGATGAAATGGCAAGGAGGTACACCACGATCAATACGCATAGAGGTCTTTTTCAGTATACCAGGTTGCCCTTTGGCATCGCAACAGCCCCAGCCCTCTTTCAGAGAGTTATGGAATCTCTTCTAGCTGACATACCAATGTGTCGCCCCTACCTTGACGATATTATCGTAAGCGGGAAGACAGATGATGAGCACATAGCCAACTTGCAAGCTGTACTACATCGTCTTGAGAGTAATGGACTTCGACTGAAAAGGGAAAAGTGTGAGTTCATGATGGACTCAGTGGAGTTCCTGGGCCACAAGCTGGACCATCAAGGAATCAGCCCGCTCGCAGACAAGATCGAAGCCATAAAGAAGACACCAAGACCCCAGAACCAGAGTCAGCTACAAGCATATCTAGGTCTTCTTGGCTACTACAGGAAATTCATACCAAATCTGACAAAGGAGATTGCCCCACTCACAACACTGTTGAAGGCAGAGTACGCTTCAGAGCCAAAGAAGCGTGGAGGTCGGAACAAGCCAGATCCAAAGCTTAGGTGGGGAAGAGACCAAGAACGAGCCTTCCAGAGATCGAAGGAACTTGTCCAGAGCGACACAGTTTTGACGCACTATGACCCAAGCAAGCCGTTATTGTTGCAATGTGATGCAAGCCCCTACGGTCTCGGTGTAGTCATCAACCATGTTGGACCAGACGGTCTAGAGCAGCCCATTTCCTTCGCCTCGCGTACCCTTTCCAAGAGTGAAGCAAATTATGCTCAATATGAAAAGGAAGGACTCTCAATCATTTTCGGTATCAAGAAATTTCATAAGTACTTGTACGGACGACGATTTACGATCGTAACAGACCACAAGCCGCTGTTAGGAATATTCGGTGACAGTAAGCCCGCAAGTCCGATGGCCTCTGCACGGTTAGCCAGATGGCACATGATCCTATCAGCATACGAGTACGACATCATACACAAGGAAGGTAAACAGCACCAGAATGCTGACGCCCTGTCACGCCTACCCTTGACAGATGATCAAACAGTGTGGTCGCACCAGAGCCTTTCAGACTTGGATGAGCAGCTTCCAGTTCAAATCAATATGCTTGATATTGACACTAGACCCGTAGAAGCAGATGAGGTCAAGAGATGTACCAAAAGAGATCCTGTTCTCTCAAGAGTGATGGCAAACATCATGAATGGATGGCCAAACCCCAAGAACGTTCCACCAGAGCTCAAAGTCTATGCTCAAAAGAAAGAAGAACTGTCAATTGAGGACGACATAGTACTTTGGGGACATAGAGTGGTCATTCCAGACAACCAGGAAATGAGACAAAGGATCATTGATGAGCTTCATGGGACTCATCCAGGCATTGTCAAGATGAAAGCACTAGCAAGATCCTATGTATGGTGGCCAGGCATTGACAAGAATTTGGAGGAGAAGGTGAAGACCTGCCCAACCTGTCAGGAGCACCAACGCAGCCCACCGCCTGCACCAATACACCCATGGGAATTCCCAGAACGACCCTGGAGTAGGATTCACATCGATTATGCCTACATCGATAACCAGAACGTGCTGATTGTTGTTGACGCCTACACCAAGTGGATAGAAGCTGTCAGAGTAGCCAATGCCACTGCAGCTGCCACAGTCACTGCCATGCGACGCCTCTTCGCAACATATGGTATTCCAGAGACGGTCGTAAGTGACAACGGCACCCAGTTTGTCTCGGAAGAATTCACAAGCTTCCTGTTCAGCAACAATGTAGAGCATGTTCAGACAGCTCCCAAACACCCTGCCAGCAATGGCCTGGCTGAGAGAGCTGTACAAACTGTGAAATGTGGAGTGAAGAAAACCAGTGGAACATCTTTGGAGATGCGCATCCAGGTTTTTCTGATGACCTATCGGATAACTCCTCAAGGAACTACCATGAAAACCCCAAGTGAACTGATGTTCAAAAGGAGGATCAGAAGTAGAATGGACCATGTCCGTCCAAACCTGCACAAGTCTGTTCAGAAACAACAATCTGCAATGAAACGATCAGCAGACAAGCACTCGAAGATGAGACAGTTCAGGTTAAATGACACTGTCCTGGTAAAGAACTTTGCAGCAGGACCTACATGGCTCAGAGGGAAAGTGACCGAAACACTCAATGAGGTCATGTACATAATAGAGCTACAGGATGGTAGAGAGGTACGCCGCCACGTGGATCACATACGACATTACACTCCATCGGGTGAAGATGATCGTTCCAGACAAGAAATGCTGCATCAGGATACCAATCCACAACCAGAGATTTTGACTCGACAGGCACGGTATCCAAGCCAAATAGAAAATCCTATAGCGGTACCTACAACTAGTGAACCCCTGAGCTCAAATACTGAACAATCTAGCACTGATACTGCAATAATATCAGAACCTGCCCAATCAGAGTCATTGAATGACTCTAGAGGAGCTGTTGCTCCAGACATAGTAAATCCTGAGAATGTCATGTCAGGGAGGAGAGTGTCAACTCGGAAGTCAACGACACCCTCAAAGTTCGAGGATTTCATTGTGTATCATTAAAATGCAAAAACATAAACAACTACCTATTGATAGTGATATAGGAAAACATGAGATTTTAGGCAAAAGTCATAATTGGTTGATAGTGTTATATTGGATACACAGCCAAGTTAAAGGCTGTATGGTTTAAAGAAAAAAGTGATTACGTAAGCAGTGTTACAAGTATACAATGGTAACTGAATTAAGATTAACAATTATGAGTTGTAAGTGAATTACTACATGACTGAATAGTAATTCATGTTCATTGGTATACATGTATTTAGTTTAAAAAAAAAAAAAAAAAAAAAAAAGAAGAAAGAAGGAAATACATTAGGTATGCATTTAACAGATTAGACAAGTGTCTTTAAGTAAAACTTACAATTGAGTGGAAGATAGAAAATAGGATTAAGTTTTACACAGGCAGATAGAAATACAGTTTAATCGGTTGAGAAGGACACTAAGAATGACACATTCACAAAGTGTTATATTGTTGAAGCTTGTTTATTAGAGTTAAATGAATAGGAAACAACTGTTGCACTGAATTATACATAAGTCTGAGATTGGTTACAATTGTCAGTCAAGGTATAGAATTACAGCCACATTATATGAGTTGTGATCACTATTAATTGAAGAAGTGTATACTCATTTGATGAAGGTACAATAATTAGGCAAATTCATTTTATAGCATGATAAAGTGCATATTAACGGTTTAATTTGCTACAGCTGAATTAAGGTTTTGTAAGAATTGCTCAGCTTGAAACTTCAATATAAGTGTGAAGCTTGCAATTGAATTTAAAGTGGTTACAGAATAGTTGTGTTAGAGGATAACATTACAATTACAGCCATATGAGAAAACAGAATATGTAAACTCCAGCCAATTGATAGTTTACCGGTGTAACAAAATGAGAAGTTATTTGTAAATAGCCACAAGGTTAAAATGGTTTTGATGATTTAACCAAATAAATTGTTATGTAAGGTTTTGCCTATTACAATAGCTACATAAGGATAATTGTAATTTGCATGCAGTGTTCTTGTTTTAACATGCATTACTTTGGTAGTGTAAATGGCTAATTTTAGAGCAGTATAATTTAGCAGAGCGTGCTCCCAATTAAAGGGGGAGGAATGTTAAGTATTGAATGAAGACTACAGGCTGTAGCTTCAAGGCACCTTGTACGCATGCGCGAGACAGTTCAAACATGGCGTTTATTAAACCAGACACTACTTAAGATCTCTGTGCAGATTATCTCATTATTATGTTGTCCACACAAGAACTCATAACATAAGAACATAACAATGACGATTATTCTTTGATTAAAAATAATTCAATCACAATGAATGTGTTGCTGTTGTATTATTTACACACATCTCATCTTATTCATACTGGTGTATTTTAATATTGATTTATTCTTACAGGTTTGATTTCTTTTGGCATTTATTACTAGTGTTCAAATTAAAAAGAGCAAAGGCAATGTTTTAAGATTACCCAATAACAGATTTATTTGCAAACAACATACTGAATAATGGAAAGTATAACACATCAAAAATGCGTTAAGTCCTGAGAAGAATAATGGAATGTCTGTGGCTGCATCCGGTATACTGTAACAATATTAGACACAAGTTACTGCTGGTTTATTGCCACATCTTGCCATGGCACACTCCCGGCAGGACTGCAAAAGTAATTCTTGAGGTATGCGCGCAGTTCTTTGCCTGGTCGGGTCAATCTTGGCCCGTGCCCTGCTGCTTGCACATCTTCGAGCACGGCTTGGTCTCGCCATGCACCCGCGATGATCTGACCCTGCTCATCTTCCCGGTCGAGGTCAGCATTCTGAAGGTTGGGGTAACGAGTCCTCATGAGGTTGTGAAGGGTCATGCAGGCCTTGACGATCTTGGTAACTTTCGACGGTCTCAATCCCAGGGTTGTTAGCAGACATCTGAAGCGATTGGCGAATATACCAAACGCGTTTTCAACCACACGGCGTGCCCTGTTGTAGATCCGCTCGTCCCGTTTCAGGTGCCGATGAGGGTAAGGCTTCATCATGTATGGCCGTAGGGGGAAGGCGTCGTCTCCGACCATGTAGTAGGGTGTGTCCTGGTCGTCATTTGGTAGGGGATCCGGCTGGGGTAGTCCGATCGTTCCCTCACGCAGACCTGGCTCCAGTCGCGACCGGTTAAAGATGCCGGCGTCGGAATACGACCCTGGTGACCCCACATCCGCCCAGATGAACTTGTAGTCAGAGTTTACCACTGCAAGCATGACGATGGAAAAGAAGCCTTTGTAGTTGTAGTAAAGTGAGCCGCTCTTGGGGGGCTTCTTGATGGCGACATGTTTCCCATCGATCGCGCCACAACAGTGGGGAAAGTTCCATCTGTGTTGTGTTGTGTGGGACACGAAACGCGAACGCCAGATCATGATAGCTGCTTCCGGTCGCCAAGAACCTCAAGGTGATCGCCAGCTTCAGCCCAGGATCCAAGGGGGTTTGATGCCTGCAACAGAAGAGGGTGAAATATGAATAAAATCAAACTAGAATAAATATGGATGGAAGACATTTCAGCACAATTTGACAGTAGGTTCATAAAGTGTAAACTTACGTTGTGGTCTTGGCAATGCGGGGGCCAACTCGGTCAAGCAACTCATAGAACATCTGTGGCTCCATGCGGAGGTAGGATTTGAAGTCGGCAGCGTGCTCGGCCTCGAGTTCCCTCATGAGCGTCTCATACTGGCCGAAACGAGGTCTGCGTAGGATCCACTCGCGCACCCACCAACGTCTTATTCTTCTGCCGGCCCTCTGTCGCTCCCTCTCGGCTTCTTCGAGCAGTGCTGCCAGGACCAAGTTGTACTGGAACCTCGCCTGAGCTAGCTCGTGTTCTAACAACGCCATTCGTAGTCTTCTCGGTGCAGCCATAGTGATGAACTGACCATTCCAGGTAGGGTGGACATATATATACAGGTATGGAATAGCTGACCATCGGCCCCCCAAGTCCGAGGTACACCGGCCGAACATCGGCCGGGCAGTGTTCGAAGCCCGTTAACAACCCGGCCGGTGATCGCAAGGTGTCCTTTAACCTGCTCGGGTACCGGCCGTATACCCCCCGATGTCCGGCCGACCATCGGCCGGACATCGGCCGGTAGTTGCTGCCACATCGGCCGAAAAAAATCTCCACTTTTGAGACAGACTCCGGACGGTCATCGGCCGGTGTTTGGTCGGTCGCCTGTAGATTTCCGGACGGAGCCCGGTCACGTCACCGAGCTATGCCACCGATGAGGGGAGCTCGGCGACACCTCAAAAATCCACCGAGCTCCACCGATGCCGGACACCGGCCGGGCTATGTGACCTAGGCATAAGGGATCCAAATGGCGTCTGTCCGTCGTCCGTCCGTCGTCCGTCCGTCGTCCGTCGTCCATCACAAATGTTAAAGTTTACCTGCAAGACTCTCTTTCGACAAATAACTTCACATAGGTTGCTTGGATTACAACCTAACTTGGGTCATAGATGCACTGGGGGTACCTTCATGTTATGGTACCGTTGGAGGTCACAGGATAAGGTCAAAGGTCATTTGAGGTCATACGTTAAAGTTTACCTGCAAGACTCTCTTTTGACAAATAACTTCACATGGGTTGCTTGGATTACAACCTAACTTGGGTCATAGATGCACTGGGGGTACCTTCATGTTATGGTGCCGTTGGAGGTCACAGGATAAGGTCAAAGGTCATTTGAGGTCATACGTTAAAGTTTACCTGCAAGACTCTCTTTTGACAAATAACTTCACATAGGTTGCTTGGATTACAACCTAACTTGGGTCATAGATGCACTGGGGGTACCTTCATGTTATGGTACCGTTGGAGGTCACAGGATAAGGTCAAAGGTCATTTGAGGTCATACGTTAAAGTTTACTTGCAAGACTCTCTTATCACACATAACTCATCACATGTTGCTACAATGGCAATCAAACTTGGATGATGGATGCACTGGGGGCACCTGCATGTTATTGTGCTGTAAGAGGTCACATGATAAGGTCAAAGGTCATTTGAGGTCATACATTAAAGTTTACTTGCAAGACTCTTGGTGCAGGCTTCCTAACTTGTGCACAGAAGACAAAGTTTACTTCGCCTCTATTGTGCAACTGATTATCATCCTGTTTCGTCTTTGTCTAATCTAATAGAACTTGGTGGAGGCTTTTTATTCCATCTCAAAGAAGGGGGAAGGTGGGGGAGGGGGAGTAGATAGAGGAAGTAGCATTGTGTTAAATAGCCCTTCTCATTTATGGAATGTTACATTCTATGGCAGATATTTTACAATCAGCCAGGGATACAATTCTTTTGCGTAGCAACGGAGATCGCGATATTTCTGGTTATTTTCGCAAGTGGGCGAGACACAATATTGCTAATGCCTTGTTTAGTGAAATCAGTTTCTTTTTGTTATGGATTCTAAGGACCACTCAAATTAATGAAACATTTAAGATTTTGATAAGGGATGGATATCTAGCATAGGGCAGGCCTCACAAAATTTCCCTATATAAAATTGGTAATGGGGCATGCAGACTGATTTGCATCAATTGTACTTGTCCTGTTACCAATGTTATGGGAAATTTGTACTTGTGGGGTGATTTTTCGAAATATGAGTTACATGTAATGCTTTGTTCTGTGACAAATTTTGATTTGAGGCATCTCAATTATAGCAAAACAAGGAAATTATTATCAGATTTTAGCAAGGTAGCCGAACTGCTGAGAGCAGATGGCACTTGAAGAGAAGAGAAAAGCATGGTCTAATGATTGAATTTTATTTGGTTATAATATACTGTGAATATGCTCAGCTGCATGATTGCAGGAAATCCTTTGGATTCTACATTGCAATATTGCTATCAGTCAGGAATTGATGCCCTGTTCCTTACATAAACATTGATTTTTGAGATTTTTACCAGCAGCACATGCACAAGTAAATACACGATTCAACTAAGGTTTCTGCTTTGATTGAAACCAACTTATCCAGAGGGTGAAGTATCCCTTGGCCTTTACGATGAATTATCATTGATCTTGACATCTTTGTCACTGTTTGTTTACAGGAAATCACAACTTAGAGGCCTAAACAAGAACTCTTTCATCATGGATGACCTCAATGATCAGAAGGATGGAACAACAGATAGAATTCCCAGTGGCGTCGCATTTCCTTATACTTGCACCATCAAAGAAGAACCAGCTGACATGCCAGGTAAAGTCTGAAAAGTTTGTTTGAAGTCAGTGAGACAAATTAACCCATGAAATTTTAGTGTGTGCACAGACACTGAACTTTCAACATAATCCATCATAGTAATATGAATTCCTGCTCCATACCAAACAAAGTTGATGAATGAAGCATATTGGTAACTCTGACTACATTATTTGACCATTGATCTGTCTGATATTATGGCATAAAAAGTACACATTTTAGGATTGTACAGCTTACTCTCGATATAACAAGGTCGTAGGGACCAGGGCTTTTTCCTCGTTAAAATGAAACCTTGTTGTATCCATACAATAAAAAACAATGAAAAACATTGAAATAAGTGTACTTGTGTTTTACTATGTTTCGATTCCCGTTTAGGAAACATGCGTTATCAAACTGAAAAAAACAAAATGAAACATGCGTTGTCAAATGGAAAAAGAAGTTGGAATCATACGTTCTCTTAAAGTGCAAAGGGGATTTATTTTAGCTCAACACATCATTTGACTTTGATATCCATGTACATGTACATGTATTTTTGCCATTTGAATAGCTAAGTACATTAAATCACATAAACAGAGACCAATCACCATACAATATCCTATTTTGCAGTATACATGTATAAACTTGTCAAAAAGAGTCGTAATCTTCTGGACAAGAAAACATGCGGTTTAGTTGTGTGGACAAAAAAGATGACGCGTGGCAGACACACCCCCAATTCAGCACACTCCGTATCATTGATTGACTTGACGGGATCAGACTTGCAAACCATGTGCTTTGAATGTACTGTAAGCTGTGGGAAGGAGTGATGTATCAGAAAATGTGCACATGCTCACGTTGGGTTTATTTTGTATTACGAGATGTGTCTCTGGTTCCGTGCAGTGCCGGTGCAGAAGATTGCTTTCCGACCAAAATATCGTAATAACCTCGTGCTCGTTGTAAGCGAAATGGTGCAATAGAGGTTTGCATGTAGGAACTTTTGAGACCGAGAGATTTCTCTCGTTATAACCAAACCTTGATCCAGAACAAGGGCTTGCGCCATGTACGGTACAAGAGCATTCAGTTTGTATGTTTGTAGGCTAGCCTTGTCTTGTACTGCACGTTTACATGTTGTATACTGATGGTAGTATGGAAAGGGTACGTAACTAATCAAATAATATGTTATTCACTCTCTCTGTACATAACTGTACATAAATGTTTTTCTCAACCTGATCTATCAATTATTTGTTGTGATCTTTTTCAGAAGAAAGAGACACCAAGCCAGATACCAGGATGGAGCCTAAGCTGGAGTGTAAGAGTATCCCACCTGTCCAAAGGGAAGAGATTTCCTGCAGGTTAGCGCAAGGAAACCTTGCAGAAGAAGATGTACAGGGTTATACATGTACAATTCTAGAATGCAAGGAAGAATACCCTGATCTTACTGATGTTAAAGTGGAAGTGTTACGTGAGAACTCAGCAGTGACAGACCCATACAGATGTGAATCGGCTCCAAGTACAAGGAACCTAAATGAGAACCAGATAGACAGTGATTCTTGCAATCAAGAGCTTATCATAGCTGAAAGGCAGAGTGGTAATGGGTTCATAAATAATGCCAAGGAAATGCAGTGCACAACCTTACAAAAAGATGATGTCAGATCTACTGGAAAGTCATCAGTCACATTAACACAGCACATGACTATTCACACTGAAGAGTGTTCACACAAGTGTTCTGTTTGTGATAAGACTTTCACAAAAAGAAGCACATTGACACAACACATGACTATTCACACTGGAGAGCGTCCACACAAATGTACTGTTTGTGATAAAACTTTCACACAAAGAAGCACATTAACACAGCACATGATTATTCACACTGGAGAACGTTCGCACAAATGTTCTGTTTGTGATAAGACTTTTACACACAAAGGAATATTAACACGACATATGATAGTTCACACGGGAAAGCGTCCACACAAATGTTCTGTTTGTGATAGGACTTTCACACACAGAGGCAATTTAGCAAAACATGTGAGAATTCACACTGGAGAGCGTCCACACCAATGCTCCTTTTGTGGTAAGACTTTCGCACTTACAGGCAATTTAGTAGACCATATGAGAATTCACACTGGAGAGCGTCCACACAAATGCTCTTTTTGTGATAAGACTTTCGCTTTTAGAGGTAATTTAGAAGCGCACATGAGAATTCACACTGGAGAACGTCCACACAAATGTTCTGTTTGTGATAAAACTTTCACACAAAGAAGCACATTAACACAGCACATGATCATTCACACTGGAGAACGTTCACACAAATGTCCTGTTTGTGATAAGACTTTTACACACAAAGGAATATTAACACGACATATAATAGTTCATACGGGAAAGCGTCCACACAAATGTTTTGTTTGTGATAAGACTTTCACACACAGAGGCAATTTAACAAAACATGTGAGAATTCACACTGGAAAGCGTCCACACAAATGTTCTGTTTGTGATAAGACTTTCACAGAAAGAAGCACTTTAACACAACACATGACTATTCACACTGGAGAGCGTCCACACAAATGTTATGTTTGTGATAAAACTTTCACACAAAGAAGCACTTTAACACAACACATGATTATTCACACTGGAGAACGTTCACACAAATGTTCTGTTTGTGATAAGACTTTTACACACAAAGGAATATTAACACGACATATGATAGTTCACTCGGGAAATCGTCCACACAAATGTTCTGTTTGTGATAAGACTTTCACACACAGAGGCAATTTAGCAAAACATGTGAGAATTCACACTGGAGAGCGTCCACACCTATGCTCCTTTTGTGGTAAGACTTTCTCACTTAGAGACAATTTAATAGACCATATGAGAATTCACACTGGAGAGCGTCCACACAAATGCTCCTTTTGTGATAAAGCTTTTGCTTTTAGTGGTAATTTAGTAGCACACATGAGAATTCACACTGGAGAACGTCCACACAAATGTTCTGTTTGTGATAAAACTTTCACACAAAGAAGCACATTAACACAGCACATGATTATTCACACTGGAGAACGTTCACACAAATGTTCTGTTTGTGATAAGACTTTTACACACAAAGGAATATTAACACGACATTTGATAGTTCACACGGGATTGAGTCCACACAAATGTTCTGTTTGTGATAAGATTTTCGCACAAAGAATCACATTAGCAAAACATATGAGAATTCACACTGGAGAGCGTCCACACAAATGCTCCTTTTGTGATAAGACTTTTGCACTGAAAGGCAATTTAGTAGAACACATGAGAATTCACACTGGAGAACGTCCACACAAATGTTCTGTTTGTGATAAAACTTTCACACAAAGGAGCACATTAACGCAGCACATGATTATTCACACTGGAGAACGTCCACACAAATGTTCTGTTTGTGATAAGACTTTTACACACAAAAAAACATTAACACAACATATGATAGTTCACACAGGAGAGCGTCCACACAAGTGTTCTGTTTGTGATAAGAGTTTCACAAAAAGAAGCGCATTAACACAGCACATGAGAATTCACACTGGAGAGCGTCCACACAAATGTTCTGTTTGTGATAAGAGTTTCACAAAAAGAAGCACATTGACACAACACATGATTATTCACACTGGAGAACGTCCACACAAATGTTCTGTTTGTGATAAAACTTTCACACAAAGAAGCACATTAACACAGCACATGATTATTCACACTGGAGAACGTTCACACAAGTGTTCTGTTTGTGATAAGACTTTTACACACAAAGGAATATTAACACGACATATGATAGTTCACACGGGAAAGCATCCACACAAATGTTCTGTTTGTAATAAAACTTTCACACAAAGAAGCACATTAACACAGCACATGATGGTTCACACTGGAGATCGTTCACACAAATGTTCTGTTTGTAATGAGACTTTCACACAAAGAATCACATTAGAAGAACATACATGTACAAGAACTCTCACGGCACAGCGCCCAATTCACTGTATTGCAGCAAGGCATATGGAAGTTCACTCAAAGGAGACTGAATGTTATCAAGTTTCTTTGCACACATCTGATCAATCTCTCAGTGAAGAAGTAGAAGTACATCGTTGTGACCTGTGCAAGGAGAAATTTAGCTATCAGGCAGACTTGCTTCACCATGTGAAGACACATAGCTTTTCCCCTAGAATACTGCTTGTCAAGTTGCTCCATCTGGATCGATTGAGGTCTGATGAAGCTGCATCCTAAATCTTGTTTATTTGTATGGGTAGAGAGAGGGGGGGGGGTAGTACATGTATTTTTTGTGTCGTTTTGATGCCTCTGCCATACTGTGGATGGTGGCATTGTGTTTCTAGGCTGTATGTCAGTTATCTCTAATAGCGATCACTCAATTTGGATACAATTTATTTTGTAAAGTGAAAGGTCAATGAACTTTGTGAAAGATTGTCCACAATCGACCTTTTTCACAAATCCAAATTCAAGGATGCAATTCTAATTAAACATGGTGCAAGAATGGATCACTATTTGAAGTAGTGATAGTCACTCCTGGAAGTAGTGATAGTCACTACTGGAAGTAGTGATAACTACTTGAAGTAGTTATAGTCACTACTGGTGACTTTTTTGGTAAAATTCCTGAATGGTTAGATGTCATAGGTCAATGAATCTTTGCCAAAATTGTCAAAAAACTGCCACAAAATTTATATTTTTCACAATAAATCCAAATCCAATGGTGCAATTCCAACAAACAATGGTGCAAGGGTGGATCACTACTTGGGGCTAGACTGGTGAAACTTTTGGTGAAATTCCTGAAAGGTCAAATGTCAGTAAGCTTTGTCAAAATTGACCAAAAATTTCCCCCAGATTGATATTTTTCACAATAAATCTATATCTGAATATAATAGTGCAGTGCTACCCAAACATGGTACATCGCTTCATTGTAGTAGACTGGTGACAGTTATGGTAATATTCCTCAAAGGTCAATGAACTTTGCCAAATTGTGATATTTGTCATTAGGAATCCAAATGAAATGGTGCAATTCCGACCAGATATGGGTCAAAGATGGATCACTACTTGGGGGAGACTGATGACTTTTTGGTGAAAGGTTGATATTTTCACATTGAATCCAAATGTAATGATTCAATTCAAACCAAGCCTGGTACAGAAATGCATCACTTCATGGAGGTAGGCTGATGAAAGTTTGGGTAAAATTCTTGAAAGGTCGATGGTCAATGAACTTCACCCCTAATGGGCTAGTTCTAAACAAACTTGATACAAGAATGGATTTAGATAGACTGGTTAGATTGGAAGTAGTCAAAGAAGTTAGAGGTCAAAGGTGACTGAACATTGCCAAACTTTGCTAAACATGGAAAAACAGAATGTGGTACATTTACTTGTATTTTCATTTCATATATGAATGCAATGGTACATTGCCCACCAAACATACAAGTTTTCTGAGAAAAAATTGAAATGGAGCTAACAAAAAGGGGGAGGCATATTTATTGACTGTGTGGTATCCAAATTGTTCTAGTTTCAAGTTAGTTTGTCACTTTATACTCAATATAATTCTGTATTACGCCTATTGCAATGGGCTTACACTCACTTTCTTGTTAATCACTCTCTGCAAGCGCATACATTCATTTACCGGTACAGGAATCTATATCATGATCTATTTTCTGTTTACATGTGTTTTGTAAAATTGTAAATAGTGCTGATCAATATTGTAAAACAGACATGGTTATCTCCAATACCTAATAAGGGACATGGGATCAATAATGTTATTGACATTGTTATTGTCAATCATGTATGCCTTCCCAAATGAATGCTGCTATATCTTTTTGAGTGTTATGAATGGCTAAGACAGGGGGTGGCTCTCCTAAGTTTTCTCCTAAATACACTGTATCTCCTAAATCCTCTCATACATGCATTCTGGAATACCAATCCTCCTAACTTTCTAATTTGCATAATTTTGCATGAAGTTAGAAGAAAAGTTAGAGAGGACTTTATAGCAAAAAACTTACGAGAGATTTTAGAATACCACTTAGGAAAAAAAACTATAGTTAGGATAAGATTTCGCCTAAGAGAGCATTTCGGAATACCATCCTTGGATTGTTAAGTTAATGAGACGAAGACAAAATAAGAATATACCACGTGACAAGAGGCAAGTTTATTCATGGTAGGCCTGATAAAATATGTCCATTTAGACTTAAAATCTAGTTAACCTGGTATTTGTTTCATCCACAAAGCTTTCGCATACCCACGTGTATATCAAGTGAAATGTTCTCTGCAAATTTAGCATTATTAGGAATAATAACTACATTAGGCCTGTTCGTCCATATTCATGGTGAGATAAAGACAACTTTCATTAAAAAAAATAGTTTGTGTATTGTGCTTCATAACAAAAGAGATGTCATTATGTACTGCGTTAATAGTAAGTGGCTGTGGAGAAGTTTGTGGACATACCAAAGATTTGGCATATTAAGTTTGCTGGTGAGAAACAAGATTCATTTGTACAGTGACTGGATTATTCTTACTTTCTTTTACATTACAAATCATGTAGGCCTGTAGTTTTAAGAAGAGGACAAAAGGAAATGGGAGAGAAGGAGAGGATAAACGATGAGAAGGGAAGGAAATGGAAGGTGGAGGTGATGAAGAGAAAACATGGAGCTTAGGAGCTTAGGATATGAAGTATGAAAGAAGGACAAATATTGACAAGAATGTAGAAGAATGTCAAGGAATGGAAGATGACAGTAAGGATACAGAACTAGTATGATGAGCTGATGGATGAGTACAAGGAAAATGAACAAAGAAGATGAAGGGTGAGCAGTTAAAGAATGGGAAGAAAGAACAGGAGAAAGTGAGCATGGAAGATTTGAAATGAGAGATGAATAAGATGGAGAAGATGACACGAACCAGAGTTTATAGGAGAGACAAGAAGGAGGGGAGAAGGAAGGAGTAGGGGGAAAGGAGTTTCCTTTGAGAGCAGGAAGAGATGAGAGAAGAACTGTAAAAGGTGTAGAAGCTCCTTGACGTCTTCATAATTTATAGCTTGTCAAATCTATAATGATTGCACAAAAAATGGACCAATAAGAAGTAAATCACTAGACATCAAAACGACAGAAAAGCTTGTTCATTTATGCAAGTGCAATTTACTAACATGATCAATTAAATCTAATTCAACGAAGACACAAATCCTCTGCCCGTTTTACGAGATCGGGGAAAATTGAATACACTAGGCGTTATGCATGTCCGTAATACTTAAACAACTGCATTGGTTTCCACTAACCTACAGTCCAACCCATCGGGTTTGAAATGTTTTAACTCTCTCATTACGACTGTATTAGCATTATGATATGCAGTTTAAAATCTTGGTTACAAGAGGGATAATTAGCTCACGGATATTACTCATATGAATACCAAATTGTATATCGCGGTCACTGCAAGCAGCATGAACAGAATGAATGAACATGTTATCTGGTAATATAAAGCTCTGCAAATATTAAGCACCCGCCAGAAATACTGATTTCAAAGAATATTTTAATCACTGTGCCAGATGTAAGACAGAATCGGGGCTAGCTGTACATACTGTACACTGCAGGTACAGCCACCATCACAAACGCAAGCTATCACGAGTGGCAATGCGTATAAGATGCCCGGATAAGATGATTCTCACTAGGTGTTAAATTTCCAGAAAAATCAGTCTCTGTGGGACTTTTGAAAACGTCCACAAATGTGAATATGGGTAAAGAGTGCCCCGAAAGAGACGGTTATTCCTGTCTGGGACTAGGTGGTAAACTAAAAAGACTTTTGCACTTTTGAAAAATGAAGACTTAAAGTCAAGGGATGTCAATTTTATGATAGAGACGGGATTTGTGATATCTCATCGATTGTTATTTTCTGGGAAATTAATTTAGACTCTATAACAACATTAACAATTATAATAATGATAAAGTATTTGATTATAAAATCTTATCTTATCCGAAAAACTACATGGGTACTTAATTACATGTATAATGCTTTTTCGCTCCTAAAAACAGCAAAAGGAATGAGTGTCGAATTAGCCTAGCAGGTTACCCACACACTGACAGTTGTCAGTGTGCTTTGGATGGGTAGTATCAGATGCTTCAGTCTCATATGAAAAGTCCCACTAGACCACGGCTCACCCCGATTTTACAGTTGCTTCCTTTCTTTATATCTCTGTCGCTGTCATTGCACCATCATCATGATCATGACTCATTGCGGTAGCACACAGCACCGTCGTAGATGGCGCATTGCACCACACTATACAGGGACACTACACTCTATCAAACAGACAGAGAGCTCTATAGGCCTAATGCCTTTATATGGCTCCATGACCACAGAAGTCTGAAATCACGTCCGAAACACAAACGTCACTTATGTTAGCATAATGTTTAGATATTATATCGAATGTATTACCAACATTTAAATTTATGTTTTATTAAAGCATTTTTCATAGCTATAATTCTTTTTTTTTCTTTTTATCCATATCAGTATCATAAGTACCTTGTCATGACAGTTTAGCATAGAAAATTATATCAGTATAATGAGTGGTAGACATAATAGCAGTAGCAGATGTAGTAATAGTAAAAGTAGTAATAGAAGTATTCGTAGTAGTAGTACATGTAGTAGGAGTAGTAGTAGTAGTAGGAGTAGTAGTAGTAGTAGAAGTAATAGAAGTATTCGTAGTAGTAGTAGTAGAAGTAGTAGTAGTAGCAGTAGCAGTAGTAGTAGTTATAGTAAAATTAGTATTAATAATAATAATAAAAGTAGTAGTAGTAGTAATTGAAGATGTTGTTATTGTAGTAGAAGTAGTGGCATTCGTATATAAGGAGAGGTACAATTTAGTTGTTGCTGTTTTTGTAAAGACAGTGTACCCCATGATGCTTGCTCACATGTCACCATACAAAAGTTTTTTTTCCTATCACGTTATCGTTGATAACAAAAATAACAATTTTGATATTATGATAAAGTATTTGATAATAAACAATATCTTATCTGAACAACTACATGAATACTTAACATAATGCTTTTTCGCTCCTAAAAATAGCAAAAGGAATGAGTGTCGAGTTAGCCTAGCAGGTTACCCACACACCGACTGTACCGGTGTGCTTTGGATGGGTAGTATCAGATGCTTCAGTCTCATATGAAAAGTCCCACTAGACCATGCACGGCTCACCCCGATTGTGTAGTTGCTTTCTTTCTTTATATCTCTGTCCCTGTTATTGTACATGTACCATCATCATGATCATGACTCATCGTTCATATCGTCGCGACGCACCGTAGATGGCGCACTTGCAAACTAAGCGTTTCAAGAAAAGAATAATGTATGAAGAATACTATATTACATAGTTTTGTTTCAAGTATCCTTCATTAAATGTTTTTTCATCTTTTCAATACTTTATCTTCGTACTTATCTTCTTTAACGATATGAAGAAAATAAATGAACAGACGTCAAATACAATTGTACTTATTTTAGGAATCATTGTCACCTGTGACAGATCACGGATGTACGGAGTGTCTCTCAATGAGATGTTAACACGTACTGATTGATGTCACGAGGTCTAATGGAAAGTCTGATTCTCTCCACCCCACCCCCCTCTCTCTCTCTCTCTCTCTCTCTCCCTCTCTCTCTCTCTCTCTCTCTCTCTCTCTCCCTCTCTCTCTCTCCCTGTCTTTATTTTCCGCTATGAGCATGATGTACACTTCGTATAGTTAAGACATAAAGCAAATGAAAGAAAATAAAACAATATGAAATACAATGTAATCACATCAATAGAAGTATGGTTTTCATATCAATGTAAATTAAATACATAATTTAAACAAAAGTCACTTATTCATTCAGGTAGTGTAGAAGAACGGGATTTATCAATGACAATAAAACTGACTTTCATTTTTTTTATTTTGTATTGTTTTGTATGTATATTGATATTAATGTTTGTTTTAGACATTTCTTTCTGCAAACCTGATTCCATGTTGAATGAATGTGGGTAACATAAAGGTATATACAAATGTGTCCTTAGCGATTTTAACAAAAACCTACGTCCACTTCTCAGCCGGTCATTGGCCTGCCTCAAGGTTCGGACAAATCGATTTGAACATCACTATACAGCCTTGACTGCCACGCGAACCTACGACGCATGCGCCTTGGGCGGTAAGTAATCAATTAAAACCTTAGGTGCCATTGTCGCGTTGTGGCGCTAGTGATAAACTACAGAGTACTCGGTCTAGCACGGAAGGAGTTCCGTGTACAGTATTAAGCTTTGTGGCTGCGACATGTGTTGAAGATCGTCACGTGGATTTCGATTTTTGATTAAGTGCTGAGTCCGTGCTCCATTTTGTCGTTCATGTTATTTTAATCAACCACTTGCGGTCAGTTAAGGATGGAGATTATCGTTCTCTGTCTGTCATCGAACATTTTATCGACACATAATTATGACCTTGGTGGCGGTTATTGACTCTTTGTTTGCTTTGGGTTAATTTTTTAACCAGTAATGCATGTAAACCCAATCAATCAGCATTTGATATGGCACAGCAGGGATTAAAAGATGTGTTTGTTTGTTTGTTTGTTTGTTTGTATTTATTTCCGAATCAAAATAAAAATACATACAATGTGTACAAGTTAAGAAGCATATGTACAGTATCAGAAACGGAGGATAGCCCAAATTCAGCTGTATTAATGAAATACTGCTGTTCTTCCTTGGGGTCCTACGAATTGCAGTCGAACGCTCGTGTTTCGTAGCCAATTAGAACGGACTGACCCCTTGGCGTGCTAGACATATTGCAGCGCCGTGTAAATATTGTACATTACTGGCTCAAGAATGACCTCGATGCTGCATAAAGGGTTAACAACATATGTGTTTTACATCGTGTTTCGATGTCGAGCCAAATCGATCACATCGATCACAAGTCCGGGATCGACTTCAATGTTGCTTATAATTGAGCAAACATTATTTCCAAATAAAAGCTAAAACTTCGACCATTAAAATAATGGTAATGGGCAGGGTGTTGTTTATTTAAATTATAGTCTCCGTTGAGCCTTGGTGCCATCATGCGCAGCCCATTGCTGAGATAAGTGATGTGAAATTAACTCTCCAAGTGTCATATGTGTAGATATTGGCAGGAATGCACACAAATCCCATACAGCGGCATTCGTCTGATACAGAAAGTTTTAAAGCTGGGGGAGGGGTAGGGGAGGGGAAAAGAGGGCGGGGAGGGGTAGGGGAGGAGTGGGGGGGGGGGGGGTAGGGGAGGAGGTACTTGAACTTTAGGAGTATAGCCTCGTCCAGTTTATTCAAACTTTAATCATGTTGATGAGTGGTAATGACGATTTTCTTACTTATTCGACAATCACATATACATCTGCTCCTGTTTCAGCCCATTCGCAAAAATGGGGTAACATAGTTCACCATTAAAACCCTCCTAATACCAGCGACCTAACAATGTGCAATAAGTCATTGAGCGATTCGAGGACTGGCACTGTTAGGGTTAATACACGTAAACCCATATAGAAAAAAAAACCGTTTTGGGTTGATAGTAGTGTGTATATCATTGTACGACAGATCGATTGTGGTTTTGAGTTGTAGTTGTACACACGTGGTATTGTGTGGATTGATTGTAACAGTTAAGTAACCTTCCAGAAACAAAGCGTCATTGGTGAATGCACATGCGACAGATATTGATCTGCTTTCTACGATACAAAAATGTATACACAAAGAATTTATATTTTTAAATTAAGATTAGCCACAAATAATACAAATATTGTATTATCGGATAACATTTACATGCCACAAAATGGTAAATACGTCTATTCGTCTCATTCGACTATGTAAAAGCTAGTTAGTCACTGTTGTTTCTTGTATAGCCAAGTACATGCACAAACAAATCAGCCATCTTCTTCTTCAGCCTACGTCACTCCACTGTAGGAGGAAGGCCTCTTCACCAACTTTCCATTTTCAGCCATGCACTGTCACAAAAACCCGCTAGCTGTTTGTTTGGTAATGACTGAGAAGGAATTTCAACTTCATTGGCATGATAGGGAAAACTAACAATAAGAAAAGCACAACGAATCCCCGTTTGGGTATCCTCACGCGTGACACTGAATAGAGATCATGACGATATTGGAGCCACCATGCACTATAAACGAAATTTTGAAGTTTGATACTCTTTCTTGTTAGCCGACTTATTCTTAAAAAGATCCTTTAGCATTGACAATAGAGGTAATGGCTTGCCTGTACAACATTTGTTGTCAATCCATGAAGGGCGAAAAGAGAGAAACTAGTCTTGACTGGATTTTCTTTTTAAAGCGATGCGCCCAGGCATACCAGACGAGGGTATGCCGGGTGTACCAAACCGGGTTCAATCGGGCAATCGTTCCACTTCGGTAGTGATCGGGTTTGTTCGTATAACCTACGATCAAGGCTGTGGATTTTTTTATTTTCTTCTCCTTTTTTTCTAGTTTTATAGTCATGTAAAGGGGGAGAGGTACATGCGTAGAGTATGTGCCCATGTACACTTGTTGCGATTGCATTGCTAAAGGGAGAAATGTGTGATATAGTGTATGATATATGATATATAATATGTGATTTATACTTTATAAAATCTAGTTTATGATACATGATATATAATATGTAATATATACTACATAAAATATAGTTTATGACATATGATGTATGATATATGGTATAATATATTATATGACATATTACATATTTCGTATACCGTATTGTGCTTTTCCAAAACGACGCCCGGAACGCTTCCTTTTATTACCCCTCAGATATCCATTTCAAACATGCACATATGATCATGATTGTGTGCACCATCTTGACTCCCTGGGAACCTTTTGTCCACCAATCTCTGCAATGCAGACAATATCCGATGGAATTTTTGGGTCCGGTTAGGCCTAAATATGGAGCCCTTTCTTTACTTCTTTTGCGTCCATTTCTTGGCATGCAGCCCAAGTTGCACAAACGCCAATGTTTTAATGAATTCAAACCATTTCTTAAATGTATACTAAAAAAGAGTGACTTGTATTCTTCTTCATTCATTTCAGCTTTCAGCTATTACCTTCTTCCGGTGTGTCCCTGTAAATATGAACAAATATATTTTCGAACAGAAATGTGGAACATTTTAAACAACACTAAAATATGATGTATCTAGAAAATATTGAGTCAGCAAAACAGCAACAATACAACTATGCAGAGATTGCTTGGACATTTAGCATTGCCATCTCCTCTTATCTAAGATCATAACTATTTAAAAATGTAACATACCGACACATACCGTATCGATAGATGTCATACTGTTCAAAAATGCCATTGTACAGGCACGTTCACACATATGCGGTGTGCCGCTCGCCGCGTGCACTTTGAAGCCAGGGATTTGCCGCTGCGGCAAAGTAATAAATGAGCTACAAGTATATAACAACTTGTGAACAGCAGGGCAGAGCACCGCGTTCAAGGAGGAATGAAACTGTCGGAACGGCCCGTTAGACTTGTTATCGTGGCAAGCGGTAACGGCTATGTGAATGCACCTGTAGGATGGGGGCATCTTCATTTATCCTCCGACGAACTCTTTCTAAGCATGCTAGGGGGGCATCATAACACAGCGGTCGTCATGTAACGTGGGGTAGCATGAACCCCCTGTAATATGAGTATTCACCGCTCGTATTATATGTTCATATATGCACCAGGGTTCAGGCATTATTGACCTGTATCGAATCGAATTAAACTTTATCTCCATCACATTAAAAACGTGTGACACATGCAAACAACCATCAGATGGTTTATGCATAAAATGGAAGGAAAAAAGACATCGGTCATGACCGGTCCTTAAAGGTAGTGAGCCTCTTTTTGCATAAAAAAAAAATCAAATTTTGTAAATATTGCAAGGAACCACAAGTTTAACTTTAAGTTTCAGCGCATGACATGTGAAACTTGACAGTGACGAATTGATACCGCATGAAAAAACATATTAGATTGTAGTCGTTTCTCGGGATCTGTTTCATTTTCAAATGTAAAGTGAAATGCTGTCTGTTTTTACGTTATTATCCCTTCTCACGAAGCTGACAAGAAATGTATCTGATAACAGCATAGACCTAGATCTTATTGAGCTTCTTAGATCACGATGTTCAAAATGATTTTCTCAGTGCAATGATCTGCAAGTATTAGACTATAATCTTAGACACCCTGGCCAATATTCCAGATCAGATATAATGATCAATGTCCCGTATTCAATTCCTTTTGAATTCCTTTATTCTGAGCAACAATCTTGAGCCCTATTTTCTTCAGAGTGATTTATCTGCAAAAGGGAAACACTCCCTTTAAAGGGGGCAAGCAATTGGAGGATAGGGATTATATAAATAGATATGGGATCGGGTCACAGAGAAACTTTACTTAGCGATCCATCGAGAAAATCATCAATCGCATAGTGAAGTGAAACAATTAATATCAATGTCCGTGGACATGGTGGAGGCAACACTAAAGTATTCCTGTAAAAGAACAAAAATTCATAGGAGAGACTGGCAGCGAGGCTAACACTTGAAAGAGTTCCAAACTTGTAAACCTTCCCAAACAACGTGTGTTGAGTACTCAGTCACTGCCAAGCTTCCCCCACGTTGGCTCCACATCACATCGCGATACCGCATCGATCTATTGACGCTCCGGCGCTTTGAGATTGGCTCCGTTCATATAAAACAAAGCAACCATGACGGGCAACACAGAATAGAGTTATTATGGTGGCAAAGAGCATTAAAATACCTCAGCCTTTGCCCCGCTTTTTTTTCCTTCAAATTCGGGTGTTTACACCAAACGCATCATACATCTCCTCTTGAACTGTTAGTCAGTGCGTGAAACATAATACCGCGCGGTTATGACTTTATTGCTGGTATCAGTACGACGCCAAAACCTTGACTTTATCAACCCAGGCAGATGAGTTGGTCAGCTTCGGTCAGGAAAAGTAGGCTACCTGAACTGTGGTCACTTTTATAGGGTCTGTTAATTATATATCCTGCGATGAATATATAGCTTTGTTTAGGCCACACAGATGTCAAATGATTATCATGGGTGAAATATTGGAACTTCGTTTTTGGATAGTCAGCTGTTTGATCTTGTTTTTGTATGGAGCGTCGGTGACAGAAACCGGTGAGTTAAGAATCATCATAAATATTAAGATCATATTGTATTCGTATCACTATCATCTCACGAAGCTATTTGTAATAGCTCGGTGATCGTTATCATTATCACACCATTCATCATAAAATTGTTACGTCATTCATCATAACGCCATATCATTTATCAAACATTATTATATCATTATTATACCATTGAACATTATCATATCATCAGGATTATTATCATGAACATATCATCTATGTAATTTTATCTTAGTAATTATCACGATGAATTGTTATTATCACATCCATACCATCGAGTGTCATCTTAATATTTCATTTTCAATCATCTAATCACACAGTCATAACCACACCTTGTCATCATACATATCATATCGTATCACGTCATATCATAATCAGACCATTTCATCATTATCAGCACACAAAAACATTTTGAATACATTTGTATAGTACTCTATAATTTTCATATCGATACTATTCTGACCAGAATTCTATTTATCGAACTGATTTCTGAAACATTCCTCAAGCACCGTCATTTCAACAATGCATTAAACATGTTTAATGCCCACGTTTCCGAGACGTGTTTCGGTACAGACGAAAGTTAGTAATTCCATTTCGGGAGCAATTATTCACTGTATACGAAATCATCATTTACGAATTGTTTGTAATAAATTGTCTCTACGTATATTAATTGTGTTAAGAGACATTCGTGTTAATAGAAACAAAACTAGTGAGTGTTTTCGGTTCATGTCTTTACTTCGTCTTCACAAAATGAGATAGACCAATCGAAAATGTTAACAATGCTTGACCAATATCATATTGAGATACCTTGTTAATATATTTTCTCGGGCGTTAATTGAGATCATCCAATCGTTCCTCCCCGAGAAATCGGTGAACCAATTTAAAGAAGATTGCAGCAAAAAAAAGGTTCAATGACATAATCCAGGATTAAGCTAAGAGGCTTAGAACGAGGTTCCACGTGGTGAAGTGTTTATAGAACGAGTATTGCACCCCCCCCCCCCCCCCCACACACACACACACACGCGCGCGCGCACTGAACTCTCCCATACGACTTTTCCTAAGCATACCGGTATTAAGCACTATATACAGTAGGGTGTATAAGACCAGCTAGGGGTTCCCCTTATTGCAGCGGGCAGATTAACACAGGAGAGAGATCTGTATAGGCTGATCGTAACTGCAGCAACGCCCTGTTATGGATATGCCATCATCATAAATATACTCGTGAAACTCGAGCGTTTTGATTGAATATGTGAATTCATGGAATTGTTTTACGACGAGTAAAAACTTGATATTTTTAAAGGTGTGTGCTCCCAATTTGGTCTCATGCTCATTTCGAATACAAACAATGCTATATCATCCATTCTTAGAGAGTGTGTTTGTATTTCATTTTTAAAGCACTTTTGAGTATTTCCTGTTCCCCTTCCTTACTTCATTTGTTAATACCGGTAATCATATGATTACGAAGCCAATGCGGAAACCGTGCGTATTATGAACGAGAAACTATGGATCATTGGTGTATTTTTGATTTGTTGGGGTGGGGTGCGGTGGGGTGGGGTGGGGATATCGTGCCGGGCAAACGCATGCTTTATAAAGCGGGGCACAGCTATCAGAGGTGGATTAGGATGTAGTACAGGATTATGACGTTGGGGATATTTGTTGTTCATATCCTTCACGGATGACAATACAACATTGATGGTCACTCTTCAATGATGGTCAGTCTCCATTGACGATTACTGTCCAGTGATTGTCGCTGTCCCTTAATGATGAGCGTACTTCGTGTTCGTTGTAGGGCATTCTCCTTTGACATTAGTGTCATGGCCATTAGGGGATAATAAACGTGGGAAGCCGTCGTTACCGGATTGTGTGTAGGTTTTTTTGTACAAAACTGAAGAGCAGAAAGCCCGGTTAAGCCATTTACCATGACGTATGTCAAAGGAGGTCACCTTATTGTACAGCAGAGGTGGACAACTCATTAAGAAAGATTTTGGTAAACGATAAAACGAATATTCTATGAGATCATGAGTAGGTTTTTTTTTCTACGCGCGAACGATGGTGATACAGAGATCACACAATCGTGGGTAAATACTGAAAGCAGTAAATATGAAGTGAGAATTGGCTGATAAAGTGAATAGGTCGAGATTTAAACCCAGATTATGACATCAATCTCCTATGTGTTTTTACCCATCCTTGCTTAAAAGGTCAGTAAAAAGGACAATCGCAGCGGGAAGGGGTCTCCCCAAAACACGTACACGCACGCATGCAGATACACAATCAATGGCGTGTTGTTTGTTAATTCATCAAGAACATTACATACATTATAGAAAATTAGTGTGGTGCGATTTGTTCAGCAGAAATATAAAAGTGTGACATCATATATTTTGTGACAATAGCATTTACCATTGGCCTATGCAATATTTCATAACAACAACACGACAGCAGGACGGAGAATGTAGGTCAATGATATAAAGGTTAGTAAATGGTATTGATGTATTCACCATCCTGTTTGTATGTATAGCAAGTGCAACTTGGCCAAGAAACCTAAGCAAAACAGGTCCTTCTAGTTTAATGAAATACATTGTAATTCTATTTTCTCAAGGAATAGGCAAATTCAATTGTTCCTCGCCCAAACTCGGTGAAACAATGAAAGCAGATCAACGAAAACTTTAAATGACTTAACCTAGGATTAAAACTAAGAGCTTTAAAGAAAGGTGCCTCGTGGCGAATTGTTCATGGAATGGCATTGATTCTCTGTGGGCATGTGACTGAGATTTTGGTTTAAATCAACCCCACGACCTCCACAGTCTCGGCGAATTGCGAAGGGCTCGACTACGATCGCAAACGATTTTCAGTCGCAGCATGATCACGATGATCGTTGTCTGTTGTCATGGTTACAAGTTGTCTCATCTTCCAGAGGGACTTGGGCGTTATAGGATTGTTTTAACTGTTCATTACCATTGGCATGAAGACACATAGGAAGCCAATGTGATTTTCCAAGGCCTGGTAATGGAAGAGTTAACCCATTAAGCGCCATGTGCGTAATTATCATGAATCATGAAACGCTATTCGATTTCTTTTTCACGCTCCGTAGCGGATGTGTTACTTGTCGATGGCTCGGCCCCACACGAAGGCCGCGTCGAGATCAGCTACGGAGGTTCCCGAGGCTGCGTGTGCGACGACGAGTGGGGAACGGAAGCAGCCGAAGTGGTCTGTCGGCATCTCGGGTTTTCTCGGGCTGTTCGGGCGGGGATCGGCAGGTTCCCGAGCGCACTGTGTAAGAATTGCGTGCTGACGAACGTGCGCTGCCGGGGTGACGAAGCGACGCTGTCGATGTGCTCTCATGGGAGGACTTCGGCTACGACCTGCGACAGGGGTGGGCCTCGTCCTGTTGATGTGATCTGCTCGACAGAAGGACGTAAGTCTGAATTCGAACAACAAGTATGATTGTTACATAAACATGATACATAGTCCAAACTTTTTTTATGTGACGTAACAAAAATTACAGGGGCTGGAATGTCCGGCCTTAGAGGGAGGGGGGGGGGGGGGTCTTTATCTTTTTGACGGGGGGGTGAGAGGCGCTGGCTTATTTAATAATAATTTTGGGTAATACCCCTGCATATGAAACTATTCTTACCATCATAGAATATTAGAACACGTAACATATTACGTTGATGTATATTCATAATAATGTTTCTTTCGTGAGAAAAAATGCAATTTTTCTTCATTTCTCAAATTTCGAGATCGTTCATTGTGTATTATTTTGAATCTATGCATCAAATTAGTGATTTGTCGTTTTAAATTCTTCAAAATCGTGCAGTTCGGCTTGTGGGCGGGGCCCTACCGAGCGAAGGGAAGGTCCAGGTTTACCACGACAACCAATGGGGAGCCGTGTGCGACGACGGGTGGGACTACATGGTACATAACGCAGACGTCGTGTGCAGGCAGCTGGGCTACCATCGCCGCGAATACGGACGGCGCAGCGTCCACTTCGAAAGGGAAGACAACCATGACGACGAGGACGAGATCCACGTGACTACTATTCACCTCGATGAGGTGCGAAAACGCCATACTTATAGTTCAATCGTATTAAAGTTGACAAATCAGACCGAGATAATGCGCCGAACGCATGCTTTAATACCTCGTCATTCCGAAGGTTCGTTTTCCAAAGGTTCGAATACTCTGAACGTTCATTTTTCCGAAGGTTCGAATGCTCCCAAGTTTCGTTGTTTCGTAGGTCCATTTCCGAAGGTTCGAATACTCCGGAGATTCATTTTCCGAAGGTTCATAATGATTATTTTTACGGTCCGTTAATTCGAAGGTTCGATTATCTGAAGTAGGGCTCGTTAATCTGTCAAAAATATTGTATTCAATACCATATATATAAATATATATATATATATATATATATTGTTTTAATTATGATTAATTACAGGTACGATGCTTCGGGAATGAACCTACTATAAACCAGTGCTCGCACCTGCCGTGGGGCGAACACGACTGTAAGCGATCAGAGGACGTGGGCGTGTCGTGTCATCCAAGTCGTGATCCAGGTGTGTGTTTCATATAACATAATGGGGATGGGCGGGGCAGATAGGGAAGCATGGTAAATACTTTATTAGAGTGGGATAATTTAAGGGGGCAAAGAAACTAGAAGACAATTATTCCATTCCGGTGTCGATTGGTAATGGCAGAGCAAATATTGATTATAGCAGCATTAGTAATAGCAGCAGCAGCAGTAGTAGTAGTAGTAGTAGTTGCAGTAGTAGTAGTAGTAGTAGTAGCAGAAATATAAATGCAGTGGTAGGAGAAGTAGTAGCATTATAAATAGAAATAGTAATAGTGGTGGTGGTTGTGGTTGCTGTGGTAGTAGTAGTAGTAGTAGTAGTAGTAGTAGTAGTAGTAGTAGCAGTATGAGTAGTAATAGTAATAGTAATAGCAGTAGTAGTAGTAATAGTAGTAATAGTAGTAGTAGCAGTAGTAGCAGTAATAGTAGTAGTAGTAGTAGTAGTAGTAGTAGTAGTAGTAGTAGTAGTAGTAGAAGTAGTACTAGTAGTAGTAGTAGTAGTAGCAGTAGTAGTAGTAGTAGTAGTAGTAGCAGTAGGAGGAGGAGTAGGAGTAGTAGTAGTAGTAGCAGTAGTAGTAGTAATAATAATAGCGGTAGTAGTAGTAGTAGTAGTAGTAGTAGTAGTAGTAGTAGTAGAAGTAATAGTAGAAGTAGTAGTAGTAGTAGTAGTAGTAGTAGTAGTAGTAGTAGTAGTCATAGTGGTAGTAGTAGTAGTAGTAGTAGAAGTAGTAGTAGTAGTAGTAGTAGTAGTAGTAGTAGTAGTAGTAGTAGTAGTAGTAGTAGTAGTAGTAATAGTGGTAGTAGTAGAAGTAGTAGTAATAGTAGTGTCAATACTCGTAATATGAATGGATATTCTCTCGTTGTGCTTTCAGCCCTTGGCTCGGTGCGGTTGGCTGGTGGCGACTATCCCTACAGCGGTCGGGTCGAGATGTACCGCAACGGTCATTGGGGCACCGTGTGTGGAGAGGGGTGGACTGCCTTCAATTCTGAAAAGGTAAGGTACTAGGTGATAGATAAATAAACCTAGGTCCCAAACTAATCGATACTTCTAATCCACACTTGTATAGGTACATTCGGAAAAAGTAATTCCTCCCTTCTCCCGATCGGCCAACGAGCCGGAACAGAATAAGCGAGTTCATAGTTACATTATGGTCGGACACTCCACTGAATCAAGAACGAGTAGGAATTTGATCATGAAGCTGTGTAGGTGTGTTATTTTACAGCTCGCCCATACCAACAGAGACAGGTGCACTGCACATGGTGGAATGTTTTTTCACTACCCTCTCAGCGCTAAATCACTGTTGTCATGTCTGCATTATAATGGGTATAAACGTGGTCCTCTATCTATGGAATTTCCATTTTACTCTGTGAGTGGTATAATTGGCCCCGAGGTCATTCGCGCCAGTAATAATTTGCTCATGCGCACATTGCAACTATGAACTCGCTTATTAGAGAAAAAAAATAGTTTACTAGGACCGTTTTTGTTTTACCACGTTTTGATTTAACCCTTTGTGCGCAGATTAACCGCTGCTGTATGAGATTTGTAAGTATTACTCGTGTAAAATTGCCTCAATGCGCATAAAGGCTTAATCAAGTGCCAAAGTGTTTGGATCCCATGCTAAGTACTTGATAAGGGATATCTCACCTGGCCAGCAGTAGACATCTGAAAAGGGAAAATGTGTGACTTAAGCTCCTTGCTCCATTTTGTTCATGAGGGATGTGTATATGAAATTACTGGTATACACGGAATGCCGGATGTCACCAGTACAGCGACCCTTTATGACAGAGGATCCCCTAGCCCGTTGCATAAAACTTACCATTATTGGTAACTCAATCATCAACGGTAACAACCATGAAAACATCGCTCGATAGTCAATCAAATTCAAGGTTTCCATACAAGTTGCCATTTGTAGCAAAGTTACTTTCAATGGTAAGTTTTATGCAACAAGGTCCTGTACTCAAAGACGATTGATTATTGAATGTTTTTTCAAGATGAACATATGACGGGAGATGTCCTTAAAATAGTTGAATGTGTGTGTTTTTCGAGAGAACGATCTGACACCCTTAAGTAAGATCCTCCACCTCAATAATCTTCTTATTACCATGGGATCATTCACTGTCTTATGAATTAATGAATCAATTCCTCGATACCAAAAGGGTTAATCTATTCATATTTCACGGGCAGATTTGCCATCAGCTTGGATATCTCTACCGACAGCGCGCCAACTCATGGTGGACCCAGCAGTATGACGATTTCGTAGACAACAGCCCGATATACATCAGTCACGTGGACTGCGACCAAGACGTCTCATTGGCTGAATGCCACCACGGACCCTGGGAGGAGACCAACTGCACGCATGCGCAAGACGTATTCGTGGCTTGTGATCCGCAGCCGGGTAAGTAAAGACGAGCGATTTGTGTTTGTTTAGTAATCGATATACATTCCAAACATGACTGGGTTTAGGTTGATCCTTCAGTATTTCTTAGGAGGGAAAGCAATATCAACTGGTGTAATATCTAACACCCTCCTGCTTTTAGTGGGTTCAGGATTATGAAGAAGCCTCATGACATGCAATAAGAACTTAAATCAAATATGCAGTAATAACGTAAGGTAGATGAGATTTTAGTGTCATTATCATTGTCTTTCTAGGCAACGAGGGGGAGGTCCGGCTCGGGGACGGACGCGTCCCCCACGAGGGTCGGGTGGAGGTCTACCAGCACGGCCGCTGGTGGACAGTCAACGGGGACACCTCCTGGGATCTGGTAGACGCGAACGTTGTTTGTCGACAGTTGGGCTATGAGGGCGCTGTAGAGGCTGTCGTAGGTCCGCGGCGGTTCACCAGGGGATCCGAGGCAGTGCTCATCCAGGCCGTCCGATGCGGTGGGTCAGAGAGCAGGCTGCTGCACTGCGATTACGAGTCCTTTCCCGTCTTTTCACGCTCGTGGTATACGCACGAGAGGGATGCCGGTGTCGTGTGCAGAGTCGATGACGGTATGTAACTTCCAAGGATTTTGTCCTTATAAGTTTTAGTTGAATACGTAATCGCATTAAGCAACACTTCTGAATGTTCAGACTTCGCAGAGGTATGCAACTCCGAGGTCTTCTTGATAGAGCGAAACAATAATTTGGGGAACAATGCATGTTGCATATTATTGTAAGTCTGAAGTTTTGCTCAGCAGTTAGACGGATGTGTAAATATCTATGAAGTGTATTCAATTTCACAATTACTGTCCTCAAGACCGTGTGCTTAGTAAGGTCAAAATTAAATATAATAGTGTATTCCAACTGTGAATGTGACTGTAAGTTGTGGGAGAACTTGATTTCTGAGTAAAGGCCACCACAGATGAAATGAGTTTGCAGTCGTCAGGGCCTACGACTGGATGTGTGTCTTCGCCTTCTTGTAATGATCTAATGACCGGGTCCTACTATTCAGCCAGTCGGAGAGTCGTACGATTGTGTCGCCTGCGGTGGCAAGATTGCTTGTCACACAGACAGCCCAATAAAGAGAAGAAGACGACAGAATAAGCTTAGAGTAGGTTCCTTACATTTATTTAGTCAATCACAGAGTCCTGCTGAATTCGTATGCAGACCACTCATTCCAATCCATTTCGATTTGATCGTTTATCATAAGATGTCAACACAGAAGGTGCTGTCCGGCTGGTGGGCGGCCGGCGACCGGGCGAAGGGCGAGTGGAGATTTACCACCGGGGGATCTGGGGTACGATCTGCGACGACTTCTGGGACCAGCGGGATGCCGAGGTGGTGTGCCGGCAGCTGGGGTTCGGCGGGATCTCGGTGCCTAAGCGCGGGGGTCACTTTGGCCTGGGACACAGCCGGATACACCTCGATGACGTGAGGTGCGAGGGAGCCGAGAGCGGACTGGCGGACTGCCCGCACGCCGAGTGGGGCAGCCACAACTGCCTGCAGGGTGACGACGCGGGAGTCGTCTGTCACTCCTTGGAAGGTAGTGTGTCACGTGTGTAGACCATATCGGTATGCTGTTTTCCGGCGTAGTATTCTGAAAAAGCGAAAGTCCAAAAGGCGTCTTAGCTAAGACAGTTCGTCTTCTGAATATGGGTGAATCCCGTTTATGAGCGTAGGGGACATGATTCGAAACTAAGAACAAAATTTAAGATCGTTTTCATAATATCACCTTAGAAGTGTGTCTCTTCCTGTAGTAACGTGAATTGCGGTAATCATGGTGATGAATATTGGACAAACAGTTGTGTTGCGGTGATAAGCAGCTCGTGTGACCTTGGTATTTCTGCCAGTAATTACCTTGGTGTCGTCGATTTCGGCACTTAATTGAAATGGTTGATAGAGTCCCGCATTGGTGTCGTCACACCCGTTGTTACGCCGGCCTCTTGTTCTAAATAACATCACCCTAGTGAGACCTTCATCGGTTTGACATTGCCTAGCAACTAGTCTCGGGCATTCCCAATGAGAGTCCCCGCTATGATCATTTATGTTCGCTCTACCCTCGTAGTTTGGAACCAGTTGTTTTGACAACTTGCTCATAATACACGAGCTGAATCAAATCTCGGCGCGTCATTGTCGCATTTTGCACAAGTGGTACAGTGAAACTAATATATAAATTCTCCTCTAGGTATCAGGAATGAGGTCTTTATGAGCAGGTGGTCTTTATATACAGGGTTTGTTTTATATAGGTTTAAATGAGAAACATTGTCCAGGGGGGGGGGGGGGGTGTCGTTACAGGCAGGTTCAATGTACACACAGATAACATAAAGCAACTATTGGTCTTGCAGAGCAAGACTTTAAAAAGTAAGCACTTCGCCCTGTACTAGCAATTTGACCGTAAGAGGTGCATATGGTTCGATGATATGAAACGCTAACTTCATGAACTTATTCTTCACCAGGAGCAATACGGCTCGTCGAGGGCACTGAACCGAACGAGGGGCGAGTCGAGGTACACGTCGACGGCTCGTGGGGCACGGTGTGCGACCACCACTGGGACGCCAGCGATGCGGCCGTCGTCTGCCGCTATCTGGGCTATCAGGGCATGGTCTACGCGCCCGGAGGTGCGGCGTTCGGCCAAGGGGCCGGCCCAATCCATATGAACAGGCTGTTCTGCGACGGGGACGAGAAATCACTGCTACAGTGCACTCACTGGCCCGTGGACGAGGACTGCACACACGCCAATGATGCAGGCGTGGTTTGCCTGACAGCGCGTAAGTTCTAAGTTAGCTGGTATTGTGCCATATAGAGTACCGAAGTGGTGTTGTCATATGAGCATGTTGTCAAGACAGCTGATTCTAAACAAAATCACTTCCGTGAAAGGTTTACCGGACCGACACTGTCTAGCGGGCTAGTGTCGGGCACTCCCTATGAGATTCCCCGCTATTATAAGATCCCTGCTGATCGCTCTACCCTCATAATTTAGAGCCAGAAGTCTTGACAACATGCTTATATGACGTCACACTTCGGTGCTCTATTGCTCTCATATGAAATAGATTTACATTTTCAATTATGAACATATGCCTCAGCTTTCTAGAAACGGCAGTCGTTTGGGATAGAGGAGTAATGATAGTAATAGACATCGACAACCTTTCTGTTTAAATTAATAATTGTATTTATATGCTCAGAATAAATGCATATTAAGAATGTATGTTGACTTGGATTGCCCCGCAGGAGTCTTGGCAACTGAACAGCCATATGATATTGCCTTATGTCCCATAATTTTAATGATGCTTTGAAAATGTTGTTGTGAATTGAGATTGCACCATACGTGTTTTTATTTTGTAATTGATTATACATCGCAATGTAGAGATACACCTTTGACTAATATGTATTTATATCTTTCGTTTAATTTGAAATCCCGGCAGACAACCGCCGCCCATCGGTTGTAGATGTCTGTGGTATCGCAGTCGGTTGCACCTGCATGGTGGCCATCATCATACGGTTCGTCATCATCTTCTGGCGTCGTCGCCACGGTTCCGACGCCTGCCATTCCGCGTGCTGGACTCACAGACGAACGAATTCTAGAGAAGGGCGAAACCGGACGCGCGCGGCGAGGGTTGCGGACGAGGAGGACAAGTACGTGGCGTTCTACCCGTTCATGCCTCCGCCGTATTCGGCCACTGACGAAGATCCGCCTTCTCCCTCGAATGCCTTGTCGAACCACTCTGAACTTCATAGGAACAATTCTGAAGGTCAAATTCATGAAAGTCGACAAAGCTTTGCTGACGCTGAGGCGGGTAATAGCGGGAGTGACCGCGAGAGTAATAGCGAGGTACAGATTCACAGAGAAACCCAACAACTAGGCGGAAGTCTGAGGTCCGTTTCGGGGGAAGGTCGAAATGACAATACTGCTACTCCAGACAATACTCAATCTAATGAATTTCCAATATGCCCTCGCATATTGACGATGTCTTCTTGTGAGCGCTCGCAACCGTCGATGACGTCGACCCATCAGAACACGGCACCGCCGACGTACCACGAGTCAATGCGACATCAGATTATCGGACCAGCCCGCTACGGTGGCGTGCCCATGGTCGTCTACGCCTCCATCGACGACTGTAATGGTTTACAAGATCGTTGCAACACTGGTCACGGTCCATTTGTGGATGGCGATTCCGTTTGAGTGTTGACATTATCTTTTATTTAGATTCCTTGTTATAAACGTATCGCAATAATTGCAATATGTGTTGCTATGAGATAAATGGTTACCAACGTATGACTGAAATATATGTACAGACTCAGAATATATTGTATAGAATCAAAACAATATATGTATATTTATGTTTATATCAAAACCCTGGTAAAAACAAATTCAAGTTTTAGGCCTTTAGAATGGAAGTAATAGTGTAATCATGATTTCAATATGTGTTTCCAGTTCCATTATTACGATATCGTTAGGCATTAAAAGAAGCAGCATGGCTGAATGGAAGAAGGTGAGAAAAATAATTTTAATAATCGATAATATGTTTTGTTTATATGTTCGTATTATGTGTATGTCGATTTGTGATGTGATATAAATGTTTATGTTTGTTTATGCAAGGGGTAAATTTTAGGTACTCTGTTTTATTTCTAAAATGGTATGCTACAAGTATGTGCAATTATGACAAAATGCTGATTTTATTGTGACATATATAATCATGAGGATACGAACACTGTGAATCAAAAGCCTTGGTACTTTTATCAATCAGTTTAACGATGGGTGGAAGCTGCGCTCGAAATGGAAGATACTGAGCAAGATATGTTGTAAGGGCCTTATTCAAAGAATAGTAACTTGATAATAAATAGCTGCATTTCAAAAGTGACGCTTTCTCGTGGTGTTGTGATGTCCTTTAAAACATTTCTGCGCAATAAAGAAAACGATAGCAACTACAAATATCATTACTACATATAACTACCACTTTTTCTCCTACTACTGTGACTACTACTCAAAATACTAGTGCTGCTGCTGCTGTTATACTGTTACTTCTTTACTATTCTACTTCTTCATGTTCTGTTATGACTATTTCTACTACTACTACCACCAACACCATAGCACCTACTTCTACTACTGCTTATACTACTACTACTACTACTACTACTACTTCTAGTACTGCTACTACTGCTACTACTTATACTACTACTACTACCACTAAAACTACTACTACTACTACTACTACTACTACTACTACTACTACTACTACTACAACTACTACTACTATTATTAATTATTATTATTATTATCATTATCATTATTATTATTATTATTATTATTATTATTATTATTATTATTATTATCATTATTATTATTATTGTTTCCAAACCTTGATGCAGGCCAATGACATCTTACTACTACTACTACTACTACTACTACTACTACTACTACTACTACTACTATTTTTATCATTATTATTATTATTATTATTATTATTATTATTATTATTATTATTATTATTATAATTATTATTATTATTATCATTATTATTAGTATTATTGTTATTATTGTTATTATTATTATCATTATTTTTATCATTACTATTATCATTATCATTATTATCATTAGTATTATTTTTATTATAATTATTATTATTATTATTATTATTATAATTATTATTAATCCTAGAACATGTAGTAATATTACTACTCCTACGTCATGGCAGCAATGTTTCCGAACCTTGATGCAGGCCAATGACATTTAACATGGTGACCGTACTTCATGTGTCTTGTTACTACCCAAATTCAATCGGAATGGTATTGGGTTTTCAAAGTCCCAATTTTCTTGCAGAAAGAAATGCCTAAAATAAACACAGACAATGATTTGCATACGCGACACAACACTAAATGTATATATCATTTCAATTGAAAATGCCGGGTCTTATTCATTAGTTTAAAGTAATTTTGTTCCAGTGATCATGAAGTGTACTTCGTTTTCATGGTGAAAAAAAAAATGGGAAAAGGAGAGGGAAAGTGGGAGAGAAAGAGAGAGAGAGTGAATGAGAGAGAGGGGGAGAGAGAGAGAGAAGGAGAAGGAGGGAGAGAGAGAGAGAGGGGGTAGAGGGGGGAGCAGGACAGAGAGAGAAAAAAAAATGGGGAGTTACAAACAACTTGAGAAAGGTGGAAATGCAAAGTAGTAAAGGGGGCGCGAGAATCAAATTGAAGGATGAATATCAATGTAAAATGAGACGAACAGAGAGAACGAGAGATAGGGAGTCGGAGTTTCCATTCAACCTCGCTCCATTAATTATTGTTAACATCGTTATCTCATTGAGAGACACTCGATACGTCCGTGATCTGTCACAGGTGACAATGATTCCTAAAATAAGCAAAAGTGTATTTGACGTCTGTTCATTTATTTTCTTCACATTTTAAAGGAGATGGGTACGAAGAAGAAGTATTGAAAAGATAACAAAACCATTTGAATAAAGGATATTTGAAACAAAACTAGTAATGTATAATTCATACATGATTCTTTTCGCGAAACGCTTAGAGTGCCTGTGCGCCATCTACGGTGCGTCACGACGATATGAACGATGAATCATGACGATGGTGCAATGACAGCGACAGAGATATAACGAGATAAAGCAACTATACGATCGGGGTGAGCCGTGGTCTAGTGGGACTTTTCATATGAGACTGAAGCATCTGATACTACCCATCCAAAGCACACCGGTACAGTCGGTGTGTGGGTAACCTGCTAGACTAACTCGACACTCATTCCTTTTGCATCTTTTAAAATCCATATATATTATTTTTAGTTCAGTTTCATTGTTTCAATAAGTGACAATTGACGATTTCATCATGTTCTTAAAAGCAAAACATGACAGCAACAATCTGAATAACGATGATGCTGATGATCATAACACACTAAATGCAACGGTCGAACGTCAAAGGTTAAAGAGAGATGTAGTTATCGTCCGTCCTCATGTTTGCCAAAGGATAATGACATTTTAGGGGAACTGGTCAGGTGTATGTAGATTTCCGGTACTACTTGGACATAGTAATGATTGTGTATACATACCACATGAATCACGTTGTGTTCACGTGTTAAGCCCCATGTGAGCATTCCTGTGCAAATATTACGTACAAAACCTCTAGAGAAGCATTTTAATGTAGCACATCAAGGCCTAAGAGAGGTGAGTAAAAGACAGGGGGAGGATTTTGAGTAATCGTCAGAGATAAAAAAGAGACTAAGAGAGGGAACTTGAAGAGAGTAAACAAAAATATTTTTATTTAGATAAGGCAAGAAAGGGGAAAATATCATATCAATAAAGAAATAAACCTGCAACAAGTATTGGTGTCTCACTCTAAAACAATTCGCGAAGTGCAAAAGGAATGAGTGTCGAGTTAGTCTAGCAGGTTACCCACACACCGACTGTACCGGTGTGCTTTGGATGGGTAGTATCAGATGCTTCAGTCTCATATGAACAGTCCCACTAGACCACGGCTCACCCCACTGTTGCAATATGTAACTGCAAATACATACCTTCCCTTGACATTGCACCATCTATATATTATTGAGCGTAGAGGGCGGAAGCAAACATTTAGCCAGTGCTGGCACATTGACTTGGTCCAAAACAGGTGCACTGGTTTCTTGCTTGGTTTTCTATGTTGTCGGATACTTTATCAGTCGATCAACAATCATTGAATTCATCAGAATGGAGAAACTTGTGTAAATTAAAAATTAGAGTATGAGCCGTCAAAGCTGTTTTATTTGCATAATTACAACAAATATGATTTTAGTGTTGTTTTCTATGTTGTCGGATAATTTATCTCTACCAGTCGCACAACAATCATTTATGATTTATTAGGACGAAGAAAATTATGGAAACCCGAATAACAGTAGAGATAATGAGCTGTAAAAGTCGTTTTATTTTGATATTTACAACAATGATGATGAAGTAGTGTAAAGACTAAAAAATAAATGGAAGATATTGATGGGTTGGGAAATGGTTTTATTTTGTGCAAAAATAATAAGTGACGATTGGCGGTTTCATGATGTTCTTAAAAGCAAAACATGACAGCAGCAATCTGAATAACGATGCTGATGGTCAAAACACAGAAAATGCTACGGTCGAACGTCAAAGGTTAAAAAGAGACGTAGTTATCGTCCGTCCTCATGTTTAGCAAAGGATAGTGAACTTTTGGGGAACCTGTTCAGGCGTATGTAGATTTTCGGTACTAGTTGGACATGGTAATGATCGTGTATGCTATATACATACATGTACCACATGAATAAAATTGTGTTCACGTGTTAAGCCCCATGTGAGCATTCCTGTGCAAATATTTCGTACTACACCTATAGAATAGCAGTTTAAGAGAGATGAGTGAATGACTAGGAGAGAGAACTTGAAGAGAGTAAACAAAAATATTTTTATTTAAATAAGGCAAGAGAGGGCAAAATATCATAGAAATAAATATATAAACCTGCCAACAAGTATTGGTGTCTCCGGGGGTGTCTCACTCTAAAACAATTCGCGAAGTGCAAAAGGAATGAGTGTCGAGTTAGTCTAGCAGGTTACCCACACACTGACGGTTTTCAGTGTGCTTTAGATGGGTAATCAGATGCTTCAGTCTCATATGAAAAGTCCCACTAGACCACGGCTCACCCCACTATTGCAATATGTAACTGCAAATACATACCTTCCCTTGACATTGCACCATCTATATATTATTGAGCGTAGAGGGCGGAAGCAGATATTTACCACATTGACTTGGTCCAAAACAGGTGACTGATTTCTTGCTTGTTTGTTTTTTATGTTGTCGGATACTTTATCAGCCGATCAACAATCATTGAATTCATCAGAATAGAGAAACTTGTGTAAATTAAAAATTAGAGTATGAGCCGTAAAAACTGTTTTATATTTATTATTACAACAAGAATGATTTTCGTGTTTGCGTTTTCTATGTCGTCGGATAATTTATCTCTTCCAGTCGCACAACAATCATTTACGATTTATCAGGACAAAGAAAATGATCGAAACTCAAATAAGAGTAGAGATAATGAGCCGTAAAAGCCGTTTTATTTTGATAATTACAACAATGATGATGAAGTGGTGTAAAGACTAGAAAATAAATGGAAGATATTGATGGGGTGGGAAATGGTTTTATTTTGTGCAAAAAGAATAAGTGATTGGCGGTTTCATGATGTTCTTACAAGCAAAACATGACAGCAACAATCTGAATAACGATGCTGATGGTCAAAACACAGAAAATGCAACGGTCGAACGTCAAAGGTTAAAAAGAGACGTAGTTATCGTCCGTCCTCATGTTTAGCAAAGGATAGTGAACTTTTGGGGAACCTGTTCAGGCGTATGTAGATTTCCGGTACTAGTTGGACATAGTAATGATTGTGTATGCTATATACATACCACATGAATAAAATTGTGTTCACGTGTTAAGCCCCATGTGAGCATTCCTGTGCAAATATTTCGTACTACACCTATAGAATAGCAGTTTAAGAGAGATGAGTGAAAGACTAGGGGATGAGGATTTTGAGTAATCGTCAGAGATAAAAAAAAAAAAAAAAAAAAGAGAGAGACTATGAGAGAGAACTTGAAGAGAGTAAACAAAAATATTTGTATTTAAATAAGGTAAGAGAGGGCAAAATATCATAGAAATAAATAAATAAGCCTGGCAACAAGTATTGGTGTCTCACTCTAAAACAATTCGCGAAGTGCAAAAGGAATGAGTGTCGAGTTAGTCTAGCAGGTTACCCACACACTGACGGTTTTCAGTGTGCTTTGGATGGGTAGTATCAGATGCTTCAGTCTCATATGAAAAGTCCCACTAGATCACGGCTCACCCCACTATTGCGATATGTAAATACGAATAAATGCCTTCCCTTGACATTGCACCATCTATATATCATTGAGCGTAGAGGGCGGAAGCAGACATTTAGCCAGTGCTGGCCACAGAAACTATTTCTGTGGTGCTGGCTCATTGACTTGGTCCAAAACAGGTGCACTGATTTCCTGCTTCGTTTTCTATGTTGTCGGATACTTTTATCAGTCGATCAACAATCATTTATGATTCATCAACATGCAGAAACTTATGTAAACTAAAAATTAGAGTATGAGCCGTAAAAACTGTTTTAAGATGATTTCCGTGTTTGTTTTCTATGTTGTCGGATATATTATCTCTAGGCCAGTCGTACAACAAGCATGTATAATTTATCAGGATGAAGAAAATGATGAAAATATAGAAGAGATAATGAGCCGTAAAAGCCCAAAGATGATGAAGAGGTGTAAAGAGGAAAAAATAAGTCGAAAAGAATGATGGGTTAGGAAATGATTTTTTTTTTTTTTTTTGCAAAAAGAATAAGTGACGAGTGACGGTTTCATCATGTTCTTACAAGCAAAACATGACAGCAACAATATGAATAACGATGATGCTAATGATCATAACACAGTTCTAAAATGCAACGGTCGAACGTCGAAGGTTAAAGAGAGATGTAGTTATCGTCCGTCCTCATGTTTGCCAAAGGATAATGACATTTTAGGGGAACTGGTCAGGCGTATGTAGATTTCCGGTACTAGTTGGACATAGTAATGATTGTGTATGCTATATACATACCACATGAATCACGTTGTATTCACGTGTTAAGCCCCATGTGAGCATTCCTGTGCAAATATTACGTACAAAACCTATAGAGTAGCATTTTAATGTAGCACATCAAGGCCTCAGAGAGGTGAGTAAAAGACAGGGGGAGGATTTTTAGTAATCGTCAGAGATAAAAAGAGACTAGAAGAGGGAACTTGAAGAGAGTAAACAAAAAATATTTTTCTTTTGATAAAGCGAGAAAGGGCAAAATATCATAGAAATAAATAAATAAACCTGCCAATAAGTATTGATGTCTCACTCTAAAAGAATTCGCGAAGTGCAAAAGGAATGAGTGTCGAGTTAGTCTAGCAGGTTACCCACACACTGACGGTTTTCAGTGTGCTTTGGATGGGTAATCAGATGCTTCAGTCTCATATGAAAAGTCCCACTAGACCACGGCTCACCCCACTATTGCAATATGTAAATACGAATAAATGCCTTCCCTTGACATTGCACCATCTATATATCATTGAGCGTAGAGGGCGGAAGCAGCCATTTAGCCAGTGCTGGCATATTGACTTGGTCCAAAACAGGTGCACTGATTTCGTACTTCGTTTTCTATGTTGTCGGATACTTTATCAGTCGTCCAACAATCATTTATGCTTTATAAACATGGAGAAAATTATGTAAACTAGAAATTAGAGTATGAGCCGTAAAAACTGTTTTATTTTTATTATTACAACAAGAATGATTTTAGTGTTTGTTTTCTATGTTGTCGGATAATATATCTCTACCAGTCGCACAACAATCATTTACGATTTATCAGGACAAAGAAAATGATCGAAACTCAAATAAGAGTAGAGATAATGAGCCGTAAAAGCCGTTTTATTTTTGATAATTACGACAAAGATGAAGAAAATAAATGGAAGAAAATAATGTGTAAGGAAATTATTTTTTCAATGCAAAAAGAATAAGTGACAATTGACGGTTTCATCATGTTCTTACAAGCAAAACATGACAGCAACAATATGAATAACGATGATGCTGATCATCATAACACGCTAAATGCAACGGTCGAACGTCAAAGGTTAAAGAGAGATGTAGTTATCGTCCGTCCTCATGTTTGCCAAAGGATAATGACATTTTAGGGGAACTGGTCAGGCGTATGTAGATTTCCGGTACTAGTTGGACATAGTAATGGTTGTGTATGCTATATACATACCACATGAATCACGTTGTATTCACGTGTTAAGCCCCATGTGAGCATTCCTGTGCAAATATTACGTACAAAACCTATTGAGTAGCATTTTAATGTAGCACATCAGGGCCTCAGAGAGGTGAGTGAAAGACAGGGCGAGGATTTTGAGTAATCGTCAGAGAAAAAAGAGACTAAGAGATGGAACTTGAAGAGAGTAAACAAAAAATATTTTTATTTTAAGAAAGGGCAAAATATCATAGTAATATAGAAATAAACCTGCCAAGAAGTATTGGTATCTCACTCTAAAATAATTCGCGAAGTGCAAAAGGAATGAGTGTCGAGTTAGTCTAGCAGGTTACCCACACACTGACAGTTTTCAGTGTGCTTTGGATGGGTAATATCAGATGCTTCAGTCTCATATGAAAAGTCCCACTAGACCACGGCTCACCCCACTATTGCGATATGTAAATACGAATAAATGCCTTCCCTTGACATTGCACCATCTATATATCATTGAGCGTAGAGGGCGGAAGCAGACATTTAGCCAGTGCTGGCTCATTGACTTGGTCCAAAACAGGTGCACTGATTTCTTGCTTGGTTTTCTATGTTGTCGGATACTTTTATCAGTCGATCAACAATCATTTATGATTCATCAACATGCAGAAACTTATGTAAACTAAAAATTAGAGTATGAGCCGTAAAAACTGTTTTCAGATGATTTCCGTGTTTGTTTTCTATGTTGTCGGATATATTATCTCTAGGCCAGTCGTACAACAAGCATGTATAATTTATCAGGATGAAGAAAATGATGAAAATAGCGAAGAGATAATGAGCCGTAAAAGCCCAAAGATGATGAAGAGGTGTAAAGAGGAAAAAATAAGTCGAAAAGAATGATGGGTTAGGAAATGATTTTTTTTTTTTTTTTGCAAAAAGAATAAGTGACGAGTGACGGTTTCATCATGTTCTTACAAGCAAAACATGACAGCAACAATCTGAATAACGATGCTGATGGTCAAAACACAGAAAATGCAACGGTCGAACGTCAAAGGTTAAAAAGAGACGTAGTTATCGTCCGTCCCCATGTTTAGCAAATGATAGTGAACTTTGGGGGAACCTGTTCAGGCGTATGTAGATTTTCGGTACTAGATGGACATAGTAATGATTGTGTATGCTATCTACATACCATATGAATAAAATTGTGTTCACGTGTTAAGCCCCATGTGAGCATTCCTGTGCAAATATTTCGTACTACACCTATAGAATAGCAGTTTAAGAGAGATGAGTGAAGGACTAGGGGATGAGGATTTTGAGTAATCGTCAGAGATTAAAAAAAAAAAAAAAAAAAAAAGAGACTATGAGAGAGAACTTGAAGAGAGTAAACACAAATATTTTCATTTAAATAAGGCAAGAGAGGGCAAAATATTATAGAAATAAATGAATAAACCTGCCAACAAGTATTGGTGTCTCCGGGGGTGTCTCACTCTAAAACAATGCGCGAAGTGCAAAAGGAATGAGTGTCGAGTTAGTCTAGCAGGTTACCCACACACCGAATGTACCGGTGTGCTTTGGATGGGTAGTATCAGATGCTTCAGTCTCATATGAACAGTCCCTTTAGACCACGGCTCACCCCGCTATTGCAATATGTAAATACGAATAAATGCCTTCCCTTGACATTGCACCATCTATATATCATTGAGCGTAGAGGGCGGAAGCAGACATTTGACCACTGGTACATTGACTTGGTCCAAAACAGGTGCACTGATTTCCTGCTTCGTTTTCTATGTTGTCGGATACTTTATCAGTCGTCCAACAATCATTTATGATTTATCAGCAAGGAGAAACTTGTGTGAACTAAAAATTACAGTATGAACGTAAAAGTTGTTTTATTTTGATAGTTACAACAAAAATGATTTCCGTGTCGTTTTCAATGTTGTCGGATAATTTATCTCTACTAGTCGCACAGCAATCATTTATGATCTATCAGGACGAAGAAAATTATGGAAACTCAAATAAGAGAAGAGATAATTAGCAGTAAAAGCCGTTTTATTTTGATAATTACAAAAATGATGATGAAGTGGTGAAAAGAGGAAAAAATAAATGGAAGATATTGATGGGTTAGGAAATGGTTTTATTTTGTGCAAAAATAATAAGTGACGATTGGCGGTTTCATGATGTTCTTAAAAGCAAAACATGACAGCAACAATCTGAATAACGATGCTGATGGTCAAAACACAGAAAATGCAACGGTCGAACGTCAAAGGTTAAAAAGAGACGTAGTTATCGTCCGTCCTCATGTTTAGCAAAGGATAGTGAACTTTTGGGGAACCTGTTCAGGCGTATGTAGATTTTCGGTACTAGTTGGACATAGTAATGATTGTGTATGCTTTATACATACCACATGAATAAAATTGTGTTCACGTGTTAAGCCCCATGTGAGCATTCTTGTGCAAATATTTCGTACTACACCTATAGAATAGCAGTTTAAGAGAGATGAGTGAAGGACTAGGGGATGAGGATTTTGAGTAATCGTCAGAGATTAAAAAAAAAAAAATAAATAAAAAAAAGAGACTATGAGAGAGAACTTGAAGAGAGTAAACACAAATATTTTCATTTAAATAAGGCGAGAGAGGGCAAAATATCATAGAAATAAATAAATAAACCTGCCAACAAGTATTGGTGTCTCCGGGGGTGTCTCACTCTAAAACAATTCGCGAAGTGCAAAAGGAATGAGTGTCAAGTTAGTCTAGCAGGTTACCCACACATTGACAGTTGTCAGTGTGCTTTGGATGGGTAGTATCAGATGCTTCAGTCTCATATGAAAAGTCCCACTAGACCACGGCTCACCCCACTATTGCAACATGTAAATACGAATAAATGCCTTCCCTTGACATTGCACCATCTATATATCATTGAGCGTAGAGGGCGCAAGCAGATGTTTACCACATTGACTTGGTCCAAAACAGGTGCACTGATTTCTTGCTTGCTTTTTCTATGTTGTCGGATACTTTATCAGTCGATCAACAATCATTGAATTCATCAGAATGGAGAAACTTGTGTAAATTAAAAAAATTAGAGTATGAGCCGTCAAAGCTGTTTTATTTGCATATTTACAACAAAGATGATTTTAGTGTTGTTTTCTATGTTGTCTGATAATTTATCTCTACCAGTCGCACAACAATCATTTATGATTTATTAGGACGAAGAAAATTATGGAAACCCAAATAACAGTAGAGATAATGAGCTGTAAAAGCCGTTTCATTTTCATAATTACAACAATGATGATGAAGTGGTGTAAAGACTAAAAAATAAATGGAAGATATTGATGGGTTGGGAAATGCTTTTATTTTGTGCACAAAGAATAGGTGACGATTGGCGGTTTCATGATGTTCTTAAAAGCAAAACATGACAGCAACAATCTGAATAACGATGCTGATGGTCAAAACACAGAAAATGCAACGGTCGAACGTCAAAGGTTAAAAAGAGACGTAGTTATCGTCCGTCCTCATGTTTAGCAAAGGATAGTGAACTTTTTGGGAACCTTTTCAGGCGTATGTAGATTTTCGGTATTAGTTGTACATAGTAATGATTGTGTATGCTTTATACATACCACATGAATCACGTTGTATTCACGTGTTAAGCCCCATGTGAGCATTCCTGTGCAAATATTACGTACAAAACCTATAGAGTAGCATTTTAATGTAGCACATCAAGGCCTATGAGAGGTGAGTAAAAGACAGGGGGAGGATTTTTAGTAATCGTCAGAGATAAAAAGAGACTAAGAGAGGGAACCTGAAGAGAGTAAACGAAAATATTTTTATTTAGATAAGGCAAGAAAGGGGAAAATATCATATAAATAAAGAAATAAACCTGCCAACAAGTATTGGTGTCTCACTCTAAAACAATTCGCGAAGTGCAAAAGGAATGAGTGTCGAGTTAGTCTAGCAGGTTACCCACACACTGACGGTTTTCAGTGTGCTTTAGATGGGTAATCAGATGCTTCAGTCTCATATGAAAAGTCCCACTAGACCACGGCTCACCCCACTATTGCAATATGTAAATGAAAATACATACATTCCCTTGACATTGCACCATATATGCATATCATTGAGCGTAGAGGACGGAAGGAGACCACATTGACTTGGTCCAAAACAGGTGCACCGATTTCTTGCTTTGTTTTCTGTGTTGTCGCATGCTTTATCAGTCGTCCAACAATCATTTGTGGTTTATCAGCATGGAGAAACTTACACTAGAAATTAGATTATGAGCCATGAAAGCTGTTTCATTTGGATAATTACAATTTCCGTGTTTGTTTTCTATGTTGTCGGGCAATTTATGTCTACCAGTCGCACAACAATCATTAATGATTGAGGGCCTATCAGGATGAAGGCAATTATGTGAAAGCTGTTTTATTTTGATAAGCACAACAAATATGATGAAGTGGTGTAAAAAGGAGAAAATAGATGGAAGAGAATAATGTGTAAGGAATGATATGATCACGTTTTTTTACAAGACGCCTGCGTAGTCAATATAAATATTACACGAATACCATTGTCTTTACGTGTTAGGCCCCGTGTGGCATTCTGTAGCAATTATTGCGTACAAGAACCATAGAGTATCAGTTAAAATGTGGCGGGTGATTAAAAGTCCGGAGAAGTCGTCAGGAATGAAAGGAGACTGTGAAGGGAAAGTTGAGAGTGAGAGAACAAAATTATATTCTAAAAGGCGATATTTGGCGAAATATTACAAAAATAAAGAAATCAACATGTCAACAAGGTTTTTTTCTGTTTCCCCCCAACGGGTGTTAATTTTCTCATTTCAAAACATAAGCAAAATATCATTTTTGTTTTACAAAAAGTGATTATAAACATAGATACAATGATACATAAAATACATGGACACATTTATACATCACATAATTGCAAACTATCCAGTGGATTGAGTAAACATATCTTAAAAATGAAAACAATCATGTTTATTCAAAGTTCCCTGATTTTTGATTTAATTCCGATTCATCATATTTTTCTTATTTATAATAGTTAATTATAGAAGATTTCCATTTCGCAAAAGGGGCTGAAATATTACTTTGCCTATATGTTTTGTTTTCAATTCCGCTAAATGTACAGAATTGTGAGAACGATATTTTGCAACTGTACATATCAGGGAAATAACAGTCTAATGAGCTGTGTCAAACTTTTGTCAAAGCTATATTATATTTATATACAAAGGCCATGATATTGAAAAAAAATTGTTGTAATGCCAAACCTTATTTGGAAGTGTTGAAACGATAAAAAAAATCCCGTTTCTCATCCAAAATATCGTTTATTATCGTACGTCATTATCATCCTACGTTGTGTAATAGAGAGATGTATCATTTATGTTAATGTGACAATTTTTCAATGAAGGTCGATATAATGTTTCATGACAATATTTTGACATTAAATGACTGTAAGCAAAAAATAAATTTTTTCAGAAGGAGCTTTCAACAAGAAAAGCTTATTTTTCAACATGCATGTTTCTAAAGCAAGTGCTGAATTTACAGGTGTGCGGCAAGAAAGAAATTTAAAGAAACACCAAACAACTAATCGTTGGAGTAATTCAAGAGCATCTGAATCTATGGAATAGTTAATGCTTTGTAATGTATTTATCTATATCTATATCTATCGTTGTTATTCCTCCTTTAGAATACAGTCAAATCATTTGTTTTCTGCTCACCTTATCGGGTCTTCCCTTCCATGTAAAGTTATGAAATAATACCAGGGTCCCGTTGCATAAAACTTACCATTGATGGTAACTTTGCTTTCTACGAAAACCTTGAATTTGATTGACTGTCGAACAACGGTACCACGGTAGTTATCAGTAATGACAGAGTTACTGTTTATGGTAAGTTTTATGCAACGGGACCATGGTATGTTTCCATGATCGGAGACGCGTGTGAGCGCCCGTCAACTTCTACATACAGTAACAAAAAAAACATTTTTGATAATTTGAATAATCAATTCAGACATTCGTCACTGTGGTATTGTTGTTAAGGCGTTGTATCCAAGAACGTATCATGTGCACTGACTGGAGATTATTCATTGCCCGCGGCACGATTTTGATGCTGGGTAAAGATCATTCACCGTATCGTCCTCGGATGGGTCAAGTCCATTCACGTAACTATCCACCGACTACTAGGTATCCATTTATACTCCAGGGGGGTGGTTCACCAAGCTGTTCGTAAGTTACGAACGACTTTACGAACGACTGGTGATCCCTTCTTGTGCTAAATCAGATTCTCAATGAACAAAGTGTGGTATCGCATTTAGCACAAGAAGAGATCACCAGTCGTTCGTAAAGTCGTTCGTAACTTACGAACAGCTTGGTGATACATCACACATCAAACATCCTTTGTTTAGTGTCTCTTTAAATGACAAGCGTGCGTTTGTCGTCGTCGTCGATGTGGCGACTCGTACAGCAGGCCTGAATGATACAGGAGAGAATGGCGAGGACGGCCATGACTAGCGTGCCCAGCCACGAGGCAATCTGTCCACAAAAATAAAGAAGAATAACACATTTTTTTAAGTATGATAAGATGATACAATGGGTGCACAATAACAGACATAAATACTACGTGACTACATGCAAACGAATAAACGAACGAACAAATTGTGTAATGCATGATACAATAACTATGTGTAAAATAAAAACGAAATAAGAGTATGATCTCATTCTTAAAATTTGTTAAGGAAATCATTGAAAACATAATGAATGAATGAAATAAAAATCGATAGGCATTAATCAAATAAAATTTTTAAAAAAAGGCATTCCCGTGTTGTCTATTTAGCTTCGAGTGGCATGATTTATCAAATCCTTCTCCTTTATTACCATCAGGAGCAACAGGAATAGCCTACCACCACCTTATCAAAATTATGAATGTATCTTTATCCTTCTTCATCGTCTTCATTGTCGTTATCTTCTTCGTGGTCGTCGTCTCCTCCTCCTCTTTTCCTTTCGTCCGCTTGTTCTTATTTTCCTTATTCTTCTCTTCTTTCCTCCCTCCTTCTTATGCTCTCCTTCTTCTTAACCCCCCACCCCCTCCTCCGCTTCCTCCTTCTTATTCTATCCCGTGTCAGTCCTCATCGCTGTGACCTTTGTATACATACCTGAGCTGCAAAGAGATAGTCGTAGAAGTGGGATCCATCATATCCATAATAAACCCAGCCGTAAAGTTGCCAGGATTTACATCTTTTGATCATAAAAATAAAAGCAAAATTATGAAAATGTAATCACAGGTTTATTCCTAATGTTGATATCCTGACATCTGACCGGTCTTAGTGGTTTCCTTTTTTGAATGTGTTCAGGATTTACATCTTTTGATCTTAAAAGAAAAAGCAAAATTATGAAAATGTAATCACAGGTCTATTCCTAATGCTGATATCCTCACATCTGATCGCTCTTAGTGGTTTCCTTTTTTTTTAATGTGTTCACATATCGTGCATGAAGACAATAACAGTAACAGTTTTGAGGCAAACTAGTGCCGAATGAAATTCAATATTGCAGATTGAGGGCCCGTACTTTTAAAAAAAAAACTCCAGAAGAGATCAGAATGCGAGGGCCCTAAGGGGCACCATGGGACGATAAGATACATGTTACAAATTCAGCAAGATACATGTACTTTGAAATTATATATATTTACGGTATGTATACGGCAGAACACTGAGCTGAAATTAGTAAATTAGTAAATAAACGAATAAAATATATTACGATTATATTAAATTCACGTATTCCATGGCATCCAGTTCGACGCACATCTTTGACATTTTGCAAGGGGATTTCGTTGCTAGTACTAAAGTAAATATCATTGAAAATGTATATAAAATTCCAATTTACGTTGGGTAGAGGTATTCATAGATTGGTTCGAGAGAGGAGCATATCGCGGCGAAGCCCGCGGTCACGATGCCGGCAGACACGGCAAGAAGCACCAACATGATCACGAACACGACGATCTTGATCAACGGCATGATGAGGCTAGAGAGAAAGACAAATAGCGATGTGAACGATCAAGGAATAGGGGCACGATTCAAGGGGGCTGTGCGTCATTTGTTCTGGTGATAAATGTTCCTTAATCAATTTCTTACTCTAGTCCCATTCCTCCCTTCCACCATTCACGGAATTATTTTGTACACAACATATGAGAGAGCACCTCGCACGTGACGTCACAAAACGAAAAATTTCAAATCAAATAATTTTTTTCCATTGATTGATTTTCGTCAAACCCTCATTGTTTCGTGCATGTTTCTGTTTTTAACGAAACCAAAATGATTTCGGGGTGAACTATCCCTCTAAAATAAGTTATGAATGCAGGATGAGAGACTATAAAGGGTTTACCAGTTCAAATCACAAACCCCGTCGCTTGGAGAAAAATATCGCTTAAAACAAGTTTCATCACAACGTGTTATATAAGCAAACTCTCAACCATAATATATAATCTCACGACTAACCCATCATCAACACCAAAGTCATGATCACCAAAGTCATCATCACCAAAGTCATCATCATCAAAGTCATCATCACCAAAGTCGTGATCACCAAAGTCATCATCACCAAAGTCATCATCACCAAAGCCATGATCACCAAAGTCGTGATCACCAAAGTCATCATCACCAAAGTCATCATCACCAAAGTCATGGTCACTTAAGTCATGATCACTAAAGTCGTGATCACCAAAGTCATGATCACCAAAGTCATGATCAGCAAAGTCATGGTCACTTAAGTCATGATCACCAAAGTCGTGATCACCAAAGTCATGATCATCAAAGTCATGATCACCAAAGTCGTGATCACCAAAGTCATGATCAGCAAAGTCATGGTCACTTAAGTCATGATCACCAAAGTCATGATCACCAAAGTCATGGTCACTTAAGTCATGATCACCAAAGTCGTGATCACCAAAGTCATGATCACCAAAGTCATGGTCACTTAAGTCATGATCACCAAAGTCGTGATCACCAAAGTCATGAACACCAAAGTCATGATCACCACAGTCGTGATCACCAAAGTCATGAACACCAAATTCATTATTACCAAAGTGATGATCACCAAAGTCGTGATCACCAAAGTCGTGATCACCAAAGTCATGATTACCAAAGTCGTGATCACTAAAGTCATGATTACCAAAGTCGTGATCACCAAAGTCATGATCACCAAAGTCATGATCACCAAAGTCATGATCACCAAAGTTATGATCACCAAAGTCATGATCACCAAAGTCATGATCACCAAAGTCGTGATCACCAAAGTCATGATCACCAAAGTCATGATCACCAAAGTCATGATCACTAAAGTCATGATTACCAAAGTCATGATCATCACAGTCATCATCACCAAAGTCATGATCACCAAAGTCATGATCACCAAAGTCCTGATTACCAAAGTCCTGATCACCAAAATCATGATCGCCAAAGTCATGATTACCAAAGTCATGATCAGCAAAGTCATGATTACCAAAGTCATGATCACCAAAGTCATGATCACCAAAGTCCTGATTACCAAAGTCCTGATCACCAAAATCATGATCGCCAAAGTCATGATCACCAAAGTCCTGATCACCAAAGTCATGATCACCAAAGTCATGATCACCAAAGTCCTGATTACCAAAGTCGTGACCACCAAAGTCATGATTGCCAAAGTCATGATTACCAAAGTCATGATTACCAAAGTCGTGACCACCAAAGTCATGATCACCAAAGTCATGGTCACTTAAATCATGATCACCAAAGTCATGATCACCAAAGTCGTGACCACCAAAGTCATGATTGCCAAAGTCATGATCACTAAAGTCATGATCACCAAAGTCATGATTACCAAAGTCGTGATCACCAAAGTTATGATCACTTAAATCATGATCACCAAAGTCATGATTACCAAAGTCATGATTACCAAAGTCATGATCACCAAAGTCATGATCACCAGAGTCATGGTCACCAGCAGAGGGTTCATGACATATGGCAATCCTCTCAATCATCTCGTAACCTGGCAACGAAACTAAAAACAAAGTATACTACGTTCTCGAGCTTGTAGTTTACAGCTGGAAATAAATATTAGCATGTACTCTTCGATTGTGATAATGTTCTTTATGCTTGTGATCTGTTAATAACCTTCAAGTAATGTAAAAATAATATTATAAAAATAAATTTGTATTTCAATGGTAATTCGACAGTCCTGCTCCAACCATTTCGATTATATAAGTAACATATGTTATACCCTATGCATTATACTGTATTCAGAAGAGGAATGTGTAGATTCGAATTCAAAGCGCGTCTGTTTTAAGTACCATTCCTCTGTACATGCTGTATGGGAAGACAGTGGTTCCTGATATAGTTTGTGCAGACGACCATAAAACATTATCTCACGTCTTGTTTGATGTATTTATTTATAGACATGTACATATATATATATATATATATATATATATATATATATATATATATGTCTGTGTGTGTGTGTGTGTGTGTGTGTATGTGTGTGTGTGTATATGAGATATCCACAGCAGCGCCGCTGTCATGACTACTACAGAGTACGTATAAAGTACAGATAACAAATACACACAAAGTCCAGATTTACTTAACATTTAAACAAACACGTGAATCTTTTAGTACGTACGTATAAGGAGTCTTAGTTCAGGGATAACGTTCATTGCATATTTATTTAGAAATATGTATGAATTGTCGGACGTCATGGCATTGTATTGCTGCGTACACACGTAGTTTGAATGAAGAGATATACTTTTTCACACGTAACTATATCACTTCAGTTTATTTTCTCAATATAAACAACAACAAAAAACCTAAAATACATTCAAATCGATAGCAATATATAATTACATTTCATTTAAAATAAAAACTGCATGTACAAGTTAAAGGTATTAATTTGCAAGGGGTAGCAAATCAAAAAGGTATCAAGACCATATCGTGTGGTCGACCCATGGATTTAAAACAAACCATTGTACATCAATTTAAGATGAAATGAAAATTAAAGATTCAAACTTTTCCGAAAAAACAAACAGTACAAAAACAGACAAAGAAAAACAGACAAAACAAAAACTACTCACTTCAAGGTCAATGAGTAGTCTTTAGTTACTCGCAAGTATACGTATTGATTAGTTATTTTTTATATTTCGTTTTAAAAAATATTTACAGATTTTGATTCAAGAAAAAATCAAGTAAAGCACTAAGAAACAGCGGAGAGCGATCGTGTGGGTGAAAGTTAACCGTTAGCAGCGATTACAAATCATTGCATTATCAACAACAATAGCGAAATTATACTTCTCCATGATTAAAGACATTTGCAAAGAAAAACACATCAACAGACGAGCATTTAACATAACATCGTGGTACATGTGGTGAACATGATCTACATGATTCACCAGTCCATAGTTGAAAAGACTAACTAAAGGGATAGTTAACCCTACAAATATGTTGTCTTCAATAACTTAAGCATAGACATGAAAGAAACGTTTAAGTGAAGGCTTGATAATAATCCGTCAAAAGATGAGACAGTTATGATCGTTTAAATTGTTGATTTTGTTACGTCACGTGCGAGGTGCTCTTCCATATTTTGTGTACAATGGCTGTTTTCAATGTGTATTTTCTCACAAAGATATTTGATACATCATTAGAAATACGTTTTTACACACATACCTGTACAAGAAAAGAAATATGTTGTCAAAAACCAAAAAGGAGCAATTAATGAAATTATACACACAACATTATTATGGGAGAGCACCTCGCACGTGACGTCACAAAATTGAATTTTCGAAAGATCATAAGTTTCTTATTCTTTGACGGATTTTCGTCAAACCTTCACTAATATGTTTGTTTTTTCATGTTTTTGTGTTTATTGAAACCAACTTATCTTCAGGGTGAACTATCCCTTTAAGTATAAATGAAATAGAATCTAAATGTATGAGCTAATAAGGCCTGATCAATACATTTGGGGATATCCATCCCACGCATGTTAAATAAATATGACTTCATAACATGAAATAGTCGCTGCTCCAACTTACAATATCCGTTTGTTCCTTGCCAGCTCGATACTGACGTAGATCAAGGTGAAGAATGAGACACCGGCACAGGCGGACTGGAGCATGACATATGGAAAGAAATCCGCACCAAATGTTAGATACCACCAATGACAAAACTATCTGTTTCGCAGGAGAATCGGTCACTGAACATACCGAAGTACCGAAGTGTGACGTCATATAAGCATTATGGTTCAAAATGGATCAATTGGTTCTAAACTACATGTACCGTATATGTGGGTAGAGCGAACAGTAGTGATCATAGCGGGGACTCTCATTGGGAGTGCCCGACACTGGCCCGCTAGATAATGTCGGACCAGTGAAAGTCTCACGCAAGTGATGTTGTTTAGAACCAGAAGCCCGGCGTAGAAATGGATCCGACGACACCATTTCGGTTCTCTTCTGTATACCAATCAAACAATTTCCAGAATAATGCGCTCCCTATATTCCTAAATATGGCTTACGGATCACATGTTATATAATGTTGAATGATCCTTACTCATATTTTACTCATTGCATTCACCTAAAGCGTTTAGATTTTCACGTAAGAATTTAATGATGGAAAGCTACTAACAAACAAATTGACTGAATTAACACATCATAAAGTCGTGGGATGTAAATTTGGGTGGATGAGGTTTCGTGACATTTTGTTCTCATCAATGAATATTCAATAAAGTTTTTATGAAGAGGGGTTATTTCAACATTATAATATGTGTTTTAGGTTGTAAATACAGGAGGAAAATGTTTTGTAAACTAACGCAAGCATAAATAGATGGTTGGATATCGAGTTCAAATTCCAGAACACATTATTTCTGCGCATACGCAAGACGATATGATACCTACATTTGCGCCGATGATGTAATTGCAGTTGGAGACATCTATGGTATCAAAGTTGAAGAACGGATCCTCCTCAACGACCGGATAGAGTGGACACTCTCCATCGTAATCAGACTGCAGGAAGAAGAATCATAAAGGAGAACAAGGAAACCCTCGTGAGTTATTAACAACTCGAGATAGAAAGATAGATAGATATATAGAGAGATAGATAGATAGATAGATAGATAGATAAATTGATAGATAGATAGATATGTACACATGTTGATTTTTAGTATGCCATTATAATTTTAACTTGAACTGAATTTTTTTCCGATAAAAAAGTAACAATTCATAAATTTAAATCAAAATGGAATGTGAGTCCACGGCTGGATAGCCACACTAAACTGTGTCAAACATGGCATAGCTGTTCTTCCGAAGGGGGGGGGGGGGGGGCAGAAAATAACAGAGACTGCCTTAAGCTATGTGGCTAAAACTATATGCCCTAGTTCATCCCAAAACAATACTATTATCACGAGGCCGCAGGGCGAGGAATTATAGTATGCTTTTGAGATCACCGCAGGCCTATAGTTTAACCATGTCCCGAATATTAGAGCAGTATCATTCTATTGCATTATAGTTCTAAAACAAAACACTGTTAACAATGACAAATGACTAGGAGTTCTAACAAATCTTCTCTCAGACATTCAAGAGCGAAGATTTCGGTCGCTGGTAACAGCTACCATGCATGGGTGTGCATTATGGAAATGGCCTTATAATGTCGTATTTCATGAGTGCACGGGTCGTGCCATCATTCGATTTGTTATTGAACATTTGCCTGTAAAGACAAAGTCAACATTAAATTTAACGCCCATTTCAGCTCGTTATAATCACACTGACACATGTCTGCAGTAAATGTACGTATTATTCATGTATGGAAACATTTTGTATGCGACATTTTATCATAACAAATGACATTGGCCTATATCCTGAACAGAGGTTTAACCCGAACAGTGTACTAAACCTGGACTAACTTTATTGGACGGTTAATAAATCATGAAACATTTTTTTTTATTCGATATAAATTATTTTGTCCTCGGAAGAACTATGGTACATTGAGTTAGTCCACATAACAATTACAGAGAATAACTGAAATCACCCACGGTGCCTGATTCTGTGATGAAAAATCAATGATTTTATGACAGCATAAGATGATAAAGTTAGTCTGCGTTTAGTACGCGGTCTAAGTTAAACCACCGTTGTGGAAACGGGTCATTCATGGAGTATTGTGCCCACCTTTAATAGAGCAATGGTGATTACCACGGTGAGAGAGAGTCCCACCATCACAAACAGGAGAATGATCTCCAGGAGATAGCCACAGCACCGCCCCTGCCATGCATCCGCCATCTTGAGAATGTCTTCTGATCAATAATCATAACACATAACGCAGCGAACATACTTCAGCGTGATCAGGCTTGTCCTTATCATAAAAAAGTTCGAAGGAAAACTTAGACGGGGACCGGAACACTCTATTCATATATGTTTGCTCTCTCTTGTTTGTTGAGCAGCAATCAGAGTCCATTTGAGATATTTTGAGCGATGATAAAAGGGAGAGAGGGTTTTTTTCGATCATGGGGCAGATTTAAAAAAAAAAATTGGAGGGTCTGGAGAGGGTGCGCTTTCATAACGTCTTGTCAACGCTCTTATTTTTGTCATTTTCATTATAATTTTCACGATCTGTTATTTGTATCATTATCATTATATTAAATATTATTTTCATTATTACCACTTCATGTAATACTAATGGTGATAGTAATACTGATAGTGAAAATGATAGGGATACGATAGAATAAAGATGAAAATGATATATTATTATCATAAGGATGATTATATGTTATTCATCGCCCCGTTAACTCCCCCCTCCCTCCACCCTTCCACCCCCTTTCAACTACCCTTCTCTTATCAATGCATTGACGTAAGGTAGCATACGTATCCCCTCTTCATTTCTTCATATTTGTGTCCAAAGTCTGCGCGTTAAGTCAAATTTACGTCATGCTCGTAAAAAAAATAATTGCACTTGTTTTGAAACATGTGAATCGATGTTATTATGACCGACACACACATATGACAAGAAAAAGTTGTAGCTCGTCGGGGTGAGGCGTGGTCTAATTGAAACTCACATGATACTATTTGAAGCATCTGATGATTCGTATTCAAAGATACTCCAAAGTGTATGGGGTAAATCCATTAAACGAACTCGAAAGTCATCCCTTTTGCATTCTTCCTTATTTTTTGTCTCCCTCTCCTATTGTGTTTCTTCTTTCTTTCTTCTTCTTCTTCTTCTTCTTCTTCTTCTTCTTCTTCTTCTACTACTACTACTACTACTACTACTTCTTCTTCTTCTTCTTCTTCTTCTTCTTCTTCTTCTTCTTCTCCTTCTTCTTCTCCTTTTTCTTTTTCTTCTCATTCTTTTTCAACTCTCTTTTTTTTTTTTTTTATCATCCTTCGTATTAGTCATCATGTGGTAAATATAACACTATTGCTTTCATCAAATACCAACTCGACACTCATCCTTTGTGCATATTTTGTTTACTTCCCCTTCTCTATTTGTTTTGTCATGTTCTGCTTCTGAAATCATTATCAAAACGTCGCTCGTCAGTCATTATTTTTTGCATGAATGAAAAATAAATTTATTTTAATACCCTTTATTTTCTCTTTTTACACCTCTTTTTACACAGATGGCTTTTACTTGTACTTTAATTTTGATTTACACAATTGTCTTCATCCTGATAAATCGTTAATGATTGTTGTGCGACTAGTAAAGATAAATTATCCGACAACAGAGAAAACAAACAAGGAAATCATCTTTGTTGTAATTATCCAAATAAAACAACTTTTACGGGTCATACACGAATGTTTAGTTTACATAAGTTTCTCCTTGCTGATAAACCATAAATGATTGTTGTACGACTGATAAAGTATCCGACAACATAGAAAACAAAGCAGCAAATTAGTGCACCTGTATAGAGTACCGAAGTGTGACGTCATTTGAGCATTATTGTCAAGAGAACTGACTCTAAACAATACGAGTAGAGCAAGTAGCGGTGATCACAATGGGGATTGTAATTGGAAGTGCCGGACACTAGCCCGATGGACAAAATCGGACAGGTAAACCTCTCACTGGAGTGGGGTTGTTTACAGCCTGTTGTCTTGACAACATGTTCATATGACGACACCACTTCAGTCCTCTCTTGGATCAAGTCAATGTGTCAGTGGCCAAATGTCTGCTTCCGCCCTCTACGCTCAATAATATATAGATGGTGCAATGTCTGGCGAAGGTATGTATTTGTATTTACATATCTCTATAGTGCGATGAGCCGTGGTCTAGTGGGACTTTCATATGAGACAGAAGCATCTGATACTACCCATCCAAAGCACACTGACAACTGTCAATGTGTGGGTAACCTGCTAGGCTAACACGATACTCATTCATTCCTTTTGCACTTCGTGCATTGTTATAGACTGAGACACCAATACTTGTTGGTAGGTTTATTTATTTATTTCTGTTATATTTTGCCTTCTCTCGCCTTTTTAAAAACTCTTTTTGTTCACTCTTTTTCTACTTTCCCAAAGTCAGTTTCCAGTTCTATCATTGGAGGGGATTTTTATCAAACTTTCACTTATAAGTATGCAGTTTATCCGGCACACGAAGGGTAAAGCAGTGAAGACTATAGAAACCCTCTACCACAGTTAAAGGGATAGTTCTTCCTGAAACTACGTTGGTTTTAATAATATCAGAAACATGAAAGAAACTAATGAGTGAAGGTTTGATAAAAATCCTTCAAAGGATAAGAAAGTTATGATCTTTTAAAATGTTGATCTTGTGACGTCAAGTGCGAGGTGCTCTCCCATATGTTGTATACAATTTTGTTAGAAAAAAATTGCATTTCCTCATAAAGATATGCATCCTTTTACCTGTGCATTTGATACATCACTAGTAATACGTTTTTACATACATTCCTGTTTGAAGAAAATCATTCCGTTGTCAAAAACAATTTATGGAATTAAACTGCACACAACATGAGAGAGAGCACGTGACGTCACAAAATTGAAATTTCAAAAGATCATAACTTTCTCATCCTTTGACGGATTTTGGTCAAACCTTCACTTATATATTTCTTTCATCTTTCTGTTTTTTACTGAAACCAACTTATCTTCAGGGTGGACTTTCCCTTTAACACTGCACAACAGGATCGATTCTGGACGTGACTGCGTTTTGAAGCACCTCTCAAACGACCTTCGTTTTTAATCAAGAGCCATGATAAAGTTACTTCGTGAGTGTGGCCGGTGCTACCATTTACTTCCTGAAAGAAAGGGCACATTACAGTCGACTATCAAATGAAGATTATGAGGATGGGGCGGAGCTGGGTACACCGTATCCGCACCCCCCCCCCCCACACACACACACACACACACCTTTCCCATCTACAAACATCCATGCCCCATCCTTAAAATTATGACCCTTTTTCCACCATGTACATGTTACAGACAATTATATTGATGGATGTTCGTGTTACAGAAAATGGAATGAAATTAAATGGGCATATTGTTGCTGGTACAAGATTACCGGTTTGTATATTCTAAATGTATGATGATTTCGTAGTGGTTTTGCTGCGAGCGTGTGTACATATATTTCAGGTGACAAAGGATTGAGTGATTGAGTGCACTGACTGTTTTTTTTTTTAAGATGACATGTAACTAACGCACTTTTTGCGACGTGTAAATCACACACAACATGAATTGTTGCAATGGTTTGCTTTGTAATCAGATGATTATGGAGCATTTCCAGGATTGGCTCGCCATGGCAATCAATGCGTTTGGTCCCCAGTGGACATAACACGGCGCCTGTCATCAAAACTTAATAAAGAGATAAAGTGTAACACTAAAAACAAAAACTGTGACAAAACTGTAACGTAATTCCACGCCAAACCGACGCAATCTGTGTTCGCAGCTGTGTAACGATATTCACTGTACAAGTAATGCATAGTATGTAATCCCCCCTCCAGACACACACACACACACACACACACACACACACACATACACACACACTCACACACAAACAAACACATACACACAAAAAAAAACACATACACATACTAACGAACCTTGACCCCAATCCGCCCAACTACCCTTTCATTATGATAAAATGCATAAACATTCGTTACTAGACGATAATAGGTTATTGTTACAGTTCAGCGTTTCAAAAAGTGCGTCCGATTTAGATCACAGTCATGCCGAGGTAAACATTGCAGTGTAACTATTATTGCAACATTCCGTCGTAATTGGCAACTGTCGACTTGTTCGACCTTGAGCTACTGCCAGTGCAACAAAATAGGCATTACAAAATTTCAATAATTACCTCTTTCCTTTCAACCATGATACATGAACTCATAATAACACTATTGACTGGTACTGAGTCATTGTTCGATGTCGACCCTTTTCATGGAGCATTGTCGGATATAGCTTCCTCCGTTAACCTCCCTTAACCCCCCCCCCCCCCCCCCCCCCGTCTTCGCCAATGACCTCAACCTAGTGATTCAAACTGAAGTGCATGAAGAGGTCGTTATAACTGACGAGCGATATCTTTTTCGTTTAATGTTGTAGCGAGCTCCAAACCTATGCTCCGCTTTCTCGCGTGCAATCATGCTTTATTACTCTCCGCCCCCAAAACAGTAGTATAATAATTTTCTGATATTTTGTTACAATCAAGCACCACGGAAGCTCTTTCATTTTCAACCTGCACGCACGCTTTACGCTGTACGCTGTAACACACTTCGTTGGTTTATCACAATCTACACTCCGCTAGAAATATGTACAACTACTGTAAGTAAAGTGAAGTCGTGGTCTGGTATTTACGTTTGGCTCGTCACCATTTCTCATTTTCCTGCGCAGCAAAGCCGGTGGAGGAAGTATTGAAGTATTATAACTGCAGTTTTTAGTTTCACACTGTTTTTATGCAACTATCCTGAGCTGAAGGTGGATCGCAACATGGCCGCACACGGTCGCTGCCTGCTCCTCTTTTTTGAGATCTTCCTTCTCGTCAGCATCATTCTACTATCGTCCGCTGCGGTCGTCACCACTGCTCTCCTGAAGGTAGGAACCACTCGCCGAAATAGAGGGAAAGAAGAGTAGATAAAGAGAGAGGGGGTGAACGAGAGAGAGGGGGAGGGGAGAGAGGGGGAGAAGAAGAGATCGAGGGGGGCTATAGAGAGGCCGCGGAGCGAAAAGGGAAAAGAAAAAGAAAGGGAGAGAGTGGGGGAGCGATGAGGGAGAGAGATATGGTAGGGGAGCTAGAGAGATTGAAGACAGAAGGGAAAACAAAGACAGGGGGAGGGAGAGAGAGATTGTGTCAAAATAAAATGTAGTAAAATACGCACAAAAAACGCGGTGGACATTTGTAGTCAATGCAGAATGTACGTGCGTTGAGCTCCTAAAAAGCAGCGTAACCATGCACTAAACGGGGTGACCTGCCGCCGAAGATATGTTCAATGTCAGCCGATAATCACTTGCACATTGATCTATTAGTACTTAAGTATAATGTGCATGCAGTGAGGTTTCGTGTGCGTTCAAGATTGATCGAGGTGTTGATCGAGGCTTCATGTAAATAGAGCACATGCAGTTTCAAATGTACGTCCACGATCTTCAGTGCACACGAGTAAATACCGATAGACGTTCGACGTGCGCTAATGTACGATAAAAACTTCAGTAGACAACAGTATTCATGTGTCTGAGTCAAGTTTGGATTGACCAAATATAATGTTTGATGTAGATAATTAAGATGTTGATGATAGGTCTAGAGAGCTCGCTTTGAAGGTCGACGTCATCTGATTTATAGTAGGCCTACTTGTAGATGTTTTTGATGTGCGTTACAGGCGATGTGCACGGAAAATTAAGATTTGATCTAGTATCGCTAATTAATAAACATGACATACAGCACCAAGCTGCGATGTTGCAGGTTTTATTGTCGAGTTTAAGTTCCGCTTTCACATAAGTGCATGAGCGAATTGTGAGCGTTTAACCCTTTGTATGGCAGATAAACTGTTGCTCTGTGGAGTTTGTGTGTATTACTAGTGCAAAAATGTCGCGTTTAAAATTATATACGGAATATAATATCGTTGTCTCGCTTCCCAACGTTTCATGCGTTTTACACTGTGTTAGAAATTGTTGTACATGTAGTGTGTATGCAACCATACGGTAGAGCTATGTTACGTGTGCAGAGTTTGCACAAAGCTTTAAGGGGGAATTACGTACTATTCAAACTAAAATATTTAGTTCAGTGAGAAAAACGCGTAAAGTCCAACCTTGGCCTAAGTTCCAGGCTGTTGAGCATTTAAAAACGAAGCAATCACATGTGCATTCGCGTCTGCTAATAAATAGATTAATGTTCACCTCTTTAACTCGTTGGACGAGCCATATAATAACAACGCAGTACTTAGTCTATTCAAGTCAGACCCGTCGGCAATTCATGCTTCAGCTCAACATGTAAAGTTAGGATTTGAAATATTCAAAAGCATGAAAGCCAGCCTAATTAGTCCGACCAAACAACGGCTAATATATTCATGATCATGCAGATTGATCGACTTCAAATCAGTAAAGGCAAAACAAAATGGAGCAACTTTTCTTAAAGGGAATATACTGTACTGGGAAGACAAACAAGCCTTCAAAAAGTTGATCGTGAGCAGTATTCTTGCCAATGGTCTTAAATTAATGTATTGTCTATTTTAGGAACTTGCTGAAAGTTTTTTCCCTTAAATGATCCACATTTTGAGTAATTAGTGATTGCATCACAAATCCTCAAAATGTTCGGGCCGAACATAATGAAAATTTGTGATTTAATCACTTATAACTCCAAATGTGTATCATTTGAGGGCAAACAACTTTTAGCAAGTTTCTAAAATGGACAATACAAGAATTTAAGACCATTGGCAAGAAGATTGCTCACCATCAACTTTTTGAAGTTGTTTTTTTCTTCCCTTTAAATGAGCATGAATAGTGATCATTAGTGCATAATAGCAGTGTAATGGTTGAACAAGTAAAGGTCCCTGGGGATAAACACATTAACCCGTATCCACAATGGTGGTTTAAAGGGAATATAGGCCTACGGTACTGGGTAGACAAAAAGCCTTCAAAAGGGCGATTGTGAATATTTGTTTTTTTTTGCCAATGGTCTTACATTCATGTATTGTCCATTTTGGAAATTTGCTAATAGATATTTACCCTTAAATGATCCACATTTGCAGTAATTGGTAAAACATTTTCATTCGGGCCGCATATTTCAATGATTTTTTATTTAATCACTAATTACTCAAAATGTGGATCATTTAAGGGCAAATAACTTTCAGCAAGTTTCTAAAAATGGACAATACATGAATTTAAGACCATTGGCAATAAGATTGCTCACTAAAGCCCTTTTGAAGGCTTTTTGTTAGACCGCGTTTACTAAGCGAAGACTAACTTTATGGGGCGCAAAATAAATCATCTGATACTGTCACAAAATCATTGTTTTTCGAGAAAGAATCGAAACAATGCGTAATTTCAAATATGCGCTCTAATCATTATGTGAAAAAAATCAAAATATCTTAATGACCGAGGACAAAATCAATTATATTGAATCAATATTAATGTTTCATGTTGTTTTATTTGGCGTCCCATGAAGATAGGCCATGGTTAGTACACTGTTTGCGTTTCAAGCTTTTTTAAAGAATCAAGCTGATAACTTGTCCTAGGCTTATATATTTTCATGAGGCAAACATTATCTTATAAACTACTTGTGACAACAATCTTCAACTTTTTTTTCATTTTTCATTCTTATCACGTAAGCCTATGGGGACATATTTCCAACCGTGAGATCGTGTAGGCCCTATATGATATGTGTTGTAATGTTCAAGCATTTCATTCATATTCATTCCATGAAGAAAGGTATTTATTGCCTTAGTACCTGCATACTCTATCAAAAAAATTGTCATGATGGACGCTTTCCCCAAGCTTGTTTCCTGTCTGCTATTATCATGCTCTATAGCCGCGCTTCCAGGCTTTTGGACAGGGATAATTCAAACTTAAAAATAAGAGTTTAGAAATCACAAGACTAGTCAATCTTTCATACTCATCTTTTCTCCCTCCGTTTAGGAGATCCGGAGAAGGAATTGAGAATGAGTAGTCTACTGCAGCCAGACCCGTTTATTAAATATTGAAGTTTGGATTGAAAATTCCCAACCGCCTGGAAACCAGGCTACATGCTGTGTAGAATATTTTTCAATTGTATTATTTTGCTTTCGTTTCCGCATAACCGACACCTACGATGAATGGTAAAGGGCGTTTGATAGCAATACATACACATGTACATCCCCCAAAGTGCTGAACTCATTTGAAATGTTCATATAGTGGTGCTCAAAAACCCTTTTGATAATAATTTCATTTCGTAATCTTCGTAATCTATTTCAGAAAAACTACTTCTCCAGTACTAAACAAAAGCCCTGTGGTAATTACGCATGCTAAATGGGCAAAGCGAACTGGCACACTGTGCTTATCGCTCTGTCAATGTGCGTGTGCTCGTGTTTGTTTGTGTATAATAAAACTTCACAAAGTGATGTAATAGATGGCCAGGATTGTTTGATAAAACACCCATTTACCTCCTTATTTGACTCCTTTTTCTCTTTCTTCCTCCTCCTCCTGCTTCTTGATACCTTTTTTCTCTATCTTCATCTGCTTCTTTAATTTTTCTTTATTTTCATTCTCCTCCTTCCCCTTCTCCCTCTCCTTCTTCTTCTTCTTCTTCTTCTTCTTCTTCTTCTTCTTCTTCTTCTTCTTCTTCCTCTTCTTCTTCTTCTTCTTTTGCTTCTTCTTCGTCTTCTTCTTCTTTTCTTTATTCTCCCTTGTCGTTTCACTCATCTTTTCCTTCTTCCTCCCCTTCTTCTTCTTCTTCTTCTTCTTCTTCTTCTTCTTCTTCTTCTTCTTCTTCTTCTTCTTCTTCTTCCACTTCTTCCCCCTCTTCTTTTTCTTCTTGCTATTCTTCTTCTTCTACTTCTTCTTCGCCATCTTCTCTTTCTTCTCTATCTCTTCCTCCTTCGTCTTCTTCACCTATTCCTTCTTCTCATTCTCCTTCACCTCCACCTTCTCGTCTTCTTCCACAGCTCGATTTTAACGGCGACTGTCCTCTCTTTCCTACCATCGAGGATGTCGACTACTTCAACATCTACCCCAGCAATGACTCCAACTGTGGTTACATCATGGGTGCAAATGTAAGCTCAAAACACTATACATTGGTTTGACTATTCTTGATAGTTGTTGTTAAGTGCCATCGAGTCCTGGCGACCCCATGGACAAACTTTCTCCATGCATGATGTCCTATTCTTTGCAAGCATGCTCAGATCCCTCAAAGATTTTCCATTTTCTTTAGTAATTCCTTCGAAGCATCCATTTCTCTATTCTCCTATTCTTCTTCTGCCTTATTCTTTCCCATGCATGGTGTCCTGCTCCATACCTTTCATTTATAATGTATGAAGCTTCTGGAAGAAAAGACATTGTGGACTGACATATGTGGAGCACAATGGCATTGTTGTGTTTCTGATTCGTTGTCTGATACACACATATTTAGAGTAAGTAAACATCTCATTAGATATTCCAAGGATTATTACAAAAAGAATCATTGACAACATTTTATGAAACCTGCTTCTAAAAATTGACATCATTTGTATACATCTCAACTTCATTCGAGTTGTAAATTATTTTCCATCATTTTTCAAAAGTGTCAAAAGTGTTTTTGAACGCCTAATAGATGACAGTGCATGAACTGCAGTACCAAAATATGTAAGATGTCTTACTCTTACTCTTACCAAAATATGTAAGATGTCTTACTCTTTTAACGATTTTTTTTGTGTGTGGATCAGAGAAATCATGTTTGAATGTCAAGACGAAAACGATTTGGGTATTTTTAACAATAATTTATCGTATCTTGTCTCTCTTTTCTTACTTTCCTACAGACGGTCACCTGCATTGTCTCAATCCTCTTCTTGATTTTCGTGTTGGCAGAGCAGATCATGAAGAGGCAGATCACGTAAGTACTGTTCTCCGAGATGATAAAACCATGGACCCTACCACGAAGGGTCCATGATAAAACAATATTCAACTTATAGCGTTCGCATGTGAGGCGCTGTCACATTGAGGTGTGGTCACAGTGAGAAGGACTGTTGTTGCCGCTTGGACCATTCACCCGGGTTATCCACACCGTATGGTATCGTTCGAACACTTATTAAATGATTCCATATAAAGCGAAACCTGGATATGAAGGCTACTCAAGGATCCTGCTGCACATATATTTTCGATTGTTTAGCTGACCGTTAATGGTAACGACTTTGCTAGCAGCCCATAGGCTTTCAACTTTACTGCTGACTATGGTAAATACCATCAATAGTAAGTTACAATGCGTGGCCAAGGAATAAACTAAATGTGATCTCTTAATACAGGTTTCGGGAAACAACAAGTGCTGTATGTAAAGGGAGGGTGTCTTTCTTTAAAGGTGGTCGCTATAACAGGTTTAACTGTAGTACTGGTTCTATGTTGTCGCAACGGGAAATCACTAGAGGGAAGGCGGGCGTGGCAGCATTTAACAGCTCTAATAATTATGTGAACGTATCTTTTTACCGTCTGCAAAACGCGAGATCTCCGCTGGCATTGTGGCCATAGTCCAAGTTCAGGTCTTCATCTGCAATTGGAAACAAAGATGTCATTTTCACGTGTTTGTGTAATCCTGCTAATCAGAGTTGTCCTTAAATTCTCAAAGACTACTCTCACAAGGATTCGTGATTAATTGGGGGTGGTCGAGAAACGGCGTAGATGACCTTCTTATGCATGTTAATTTCTCCATTTTGGTGAATGAGAAAGGTTGATTTAATGTTCAGTTTTAAATATATAATATGTATACATGTACTTTAGCTACATAAAATGTACATGTATAATTCAACGTTCAACTTCAATTACATGAAAATATATGTCTGAAGTAAAATAAATGTTTCAAATCAGATTTAAATCAATATAGAAAATCCAAATGATTTAGGGGGATTATAATAATGATTACCCTCATTATTTGAATGCCGAACTAAATTTGTATCAATATCATGAATATGATATGTATGCATTACTGGTACAATAATGGAACAGTTGCACCTTAAGAGACGGAACCTTTTCAATATATCGCACAACATAAAACTTTGTGATGTGTTTTTTTTTTTATTTCATTGTAGCGTCGGCATGCCGTACATCAAGATCGCCGTGTTCATTGTCCTCTTCGTGCTCGTGGTCGGGTCCGCCGTCGTCGTCACACTGGGCTTCAAGGCGCTCTGTGACGGGTTGGCAACGCTGGTCGACGAGAAATACCACAACTACCAAACGTGAGTACATGTTGATGTATATGATATCATTAAAAACAAGTAATAAATGATTTAAGAAACGTGTAATGTTGACTGTATTATAACGGGGAAGGAGGAACCGTTACAACCTATGTAGTTCCACGACTACCAAACGTTCGTAGATATTTATTTATTTTAGGCTAATATAATCAACAATACTAATAATCAGATGATGTTTGGAGTTTTGCATGGTGGTATGATCAATCGCGGAAGAGGTTTACGGTACACCATGTGTAAAGTCCTGGAGGGACTGATATAAGGAGAAAAATATGGATAGAATTGGAGGTGAATTGGAAAGGCGAGAAAGTGGAGATTTGAGAGTAGAGTATTATGTCGAAATGAGTAGTCCTCAGGACCGTACACCAGAAGGAGCGGAAAGATGAGTAGAGGAGTAGAGTACTAGAGTGAGTCTACCACTCTACTACTCATCTTTCCGCTCCTTCTATGGTTTACAGTCCTAAGGACTACTCATTTCGACATAATACTCTACTTTCAAATCTCCACTTTCTCACCTTTCCATTTTACCTCCAATTCTATCCACTTGTTTTCTTATCTCAGTCCCTCCAGGCCTTTACACATGGTTTACCGTTAACCTCTTCCGTGAATACTTATAATGTTCAACTGTATTGTAACGGGGTGAGGGGGGGGGGGGCGGGGCACCATAACAAGGTTCTACTCCGACCAAACCTATGACTCGACTTCCAAACGTACCAATATCGGGTATGCTATCTCGGTATATGAATTATTTCCGTATTAAGACGTACTGTACATGTATTCGTTTTTGTTAGCTTTATACTCTGGCCCGTATGTTTGCTTTTAAGCGCTGTACGATATAAACATAAGTGATGAGTGATAATATTATGGTTCATCATGTGTTTTGTATATTACCATATGTTATGAGTCACACTGTTATTTGGCACAGAAGCAGTCTTACAAGGGCCGGAAAGCTGCCATCCATGCATTGATAAATCTGAACATGTGTAGGTTTAAGTTCACGTGAAAAAGGTTCGCGATTTATCAATGCCCTCGACGGAAGTAGCTCCTCGCATTTTTTTTTCTCCAAAATGCCAACTGATCATCCCCTTTATCGTTAAAGAAACCACACGAATATTAGAATATTAGTCAAATCATTGTAGTTTGCGTAAAGAGATTTCTGTAGAATCTCAATAAGGAGGTAATGATTGTCCTAAACCTAGAACATGTATAAGGATCCCCATGGGTTCACAATATTTGCTGTTAATGTATCATTGGATATCAGTGCAATGTTTTCTTTAAGCATCATAGTAAAATTATGTGCCTCTTCTTGTTTCTATGGTTACCGTTATGACGGCAGGTGTAAAGAGTGGCAGGGAGACAAATACTGGAAGGCCATCTTCGAATACGATGGGTCCAACTTCTACAATTTCCTGTTAACTTCACAGGTACCTGATTTGTTATCAGTTATTGAGTGTTATTAATTTTATTTCATAATGATAACAAGAAGAAGTTTTCTCTTTTTACAATCAACGTGATACAACTTGACATGTTGTTATGTGTTGGAACATTAACGCTATGTGTACCAGATAAAATACCACTCTCCAGAATGTATGCGTATCATTTTTGCAAAGTTGCATCAAATTGATTATAGTCGCTTACCATTTCATCTCATTATTTTTTTTTTTTTTTGTATTATTCTTGTATATCTACAGGTGGCCACTTGGCTGAGCTCAGGACTGTTGCTCCTCCTACCGTGCCTATCCTGCATTGGTCTTGTATGTTGTAAGGATCAGCGAAATAGCTCAGACGATAATATAGCACTTGTCTACTAGCTTAACTCTGCTTATCGAGGACCGAAGTGCGACGTCAGATGGGCATGTTGTCAGGACAAATGGTTCAGAACTATGTGGGTAGAACGCACAGCGGTGATCATAGCGGGGACTCGAATTGTGATTGCCCGACACGAGCCCGCTAGACAATGTCGGACCAGTGAAACGCTTGGTTGATGGCGTTGTTCAGAACCCGAAAAATGCTCTCACTTCCGTGCTCTATATACAGGTCTCCATCGGTCCTAGTGAAACATTACCCCCAGGTTCAAGTCAGCAATGGCCAACCTGGCAATGTCTCAATAGCCTGCGGTCTGGCATAGGACGGTGTAAAGTCCTTATGCAGAAATGGGGGTACAACAGGGATGGAGACACAACCTGTGACTGTGGGGAGGACCAGACGATGCAACAACTTTTGGTCTGCCCTCTCCTAGAGCCTTGCACCACCAACGATCTGGAGTCGCTCAACCCCAAAGCCAGATCGTGTATCCTCCACTGGACAGGACTTGTGTAGTGACCCGAGAAGAATAAGAAGAATATACAGAGGTTGATCAACTTCATGGGTGTGCTTCCAAAGATCCACTCCGCTTTCTTCGGATCCCGATTACTATATCCACAGAGCACGATGTAGGATGGAGGATGGTCCAGCCCAGCCCAACACTTCCCCTCCCCCTCCTATCACAATCCATAAATTATCGGCAACTTTATTGGTGAATGAAGCGTGCATCGGCGTAAGAATTAGTCCCCTAGAAATTACTGTTTTTTTCAGGGAGAACTTCCCAATCATTCTCAGTTGACACCCTCGCAGAAACTCTAAAAAAGATAACGAGACATAAAACTTGTGAACTAGTATGAGTGGGACTGTATTGCTTTGGTGGTTGTTTTTCATGTTTCACAACTTATGAAAGGAAGATTGTGAAATAACGTTAATACGCCCAACTCTTCAAACTCTTCACGCCGACTGAGACAACATACTTTTACTTTTTTTATATGTACCGAGTTTCAACTTGAACTAGAATTTCGGTGTACATGTATTTCAAAAGTGAGAAACCGGTGTGCATGTATGTGAGACATACAATCACTTCGTGGGCCCTGTTTATAAAACTTACCATAGATGGTAACTTTAAAACTAATGGCAACTACTATGGAAGCTATGTATTTGATTGGCTGTCGAGTGGTGTGTTACCATGGTAGGTACAATTGGTGGCAAAGTTATCATTCATGGTAAGTTTCATGCAACGGTTCCCTAAACTATTGATATAGAGAAAGACACTTCATCTTCTATTGATTATTTCATTTAGATTATTACAGGATAAATTGTAATAACTCACGCGATTCTTCGACAATTTCTTTCTGTCAACAAAATGTTAGATTGTAGATTGTTAGCTGCTGTTGCTAGATCAGACAAGCTCTACAGCGTGGTCAGGAAGGAACTTGTGTATACATAAAGTCGATACAAATCTGGCCTATTCGGCAAAGGTGGTGGATAGTTGTTCAGATTACGGGATCCATAATCTAGGCAGAACTGGGCCACCGTCATATAACGGGTCCCGGCTCCTGTTAAATTTTGAACGCGGATTTGGAGATTTCTATAAATGGGCAAAATACCTGAATTTATTGGAACGTCCATTTTCATTGCATATGAATTTTGTAAATATACACTTCCATTCGTAATTTCCCTTAGTATAATGATGCTATCGACTTTGACATAAAAGGCTTAAAGGTTGAACATATTTTGTAAACGCTCTGGGGGCACTAGAATGCAATATGTTTTTGTTTTGTTGCAATGGTAATAATATTGATGAGCACTTTTTGTTTGAACATGATAATGGGTAGGTTTTGGTGGTAACAATTGAATGTTTTCTTATACATGTATAAGGATTGTACATTTATCTTTGAAGTATATTGTATTTGTTGTAAATATATAAATGACACAGTAATTGTAATTCGGTTAACTGGCGATATTTTTGTTACCCGGTACGTATCATTTGCATGTATATTTTTTCCAAAAAAGTACGAGACCAAATTACATTTTGTTTTCTATACATACTCTCCTTTCGTTATATCGAGTCCAGATTTCTAAGGCGAAACAATGGCTTTGGCCATGGATATACACAATGTTCCCATGCTGCAACTCTGTTTTCATATTTTTGGTCAACGTTCGCATCGCTGAAACTCCGTCAGAATGTTTTTATTCTTTTCCCGTTTAAACCCCTTTCACGCAAATCTCTTTAACTTTCTTCACTTTTCCCTTCTCTTTTTCTCCTCCCACTGCCTCTATTTACAACGCCTCTCTTTTCACCCCATATGTCTACATATTCACAAAGCTCTGCCCGTGTTCCACAAAACTCGAGACTAGGCTGAACATTGATTGGTAATACTTCACCTACCAAAACTGACGTCTGACTGCAAAGAAAATGTGCCTGAAAAAAAATATCCTCTATTTTGATACTGCCATTTTGTGCAAAGTTATATTGCACTCTAATACACTACAACACCGTATTTCACCAATTCAACGACAGAAATGACACGAAATAAAACAAATATTGTGAAACAACTCATGTGCTTTCTCAACTTTATTTTAAAAATATCCAGAACTTTGTACAATTATGGAAGCTGGCCTTTATGTCTTACATTTACATGTACTGTACAAAAAAAGTACTTCGCATATAAAAATTGACATCTGTGTTCCACTTCTTTTTTTTAAATATTCATTCAAAATTTCTTTCCAAACAATGAAAAGCCAATAAATGATAATTGTTTGTGATTTAAAAACAAAAAACGGTTGAATTGCATTGAGTGAAGAATAGAATGTCAATGAAAGAGCATAACGTGAAATTGATAAAGTGCGTGAGATAGAATACATCGTTAGCATTTTATGTTGACACATGTTTGTTGTGGAGAAGAGATCAGACTTGGGTCTTTGACTTCACCTTGTACTGTAACGGCGCTCTAACAATATTTGTTAAAGCTCGTTCCATAGAACACAATCCATGCCCGATGCTTATACAATTCAGTAGTCTTGATACTAGACCCCTCACTTTCTTCTCTACCCCCCCCCCCCCCCCTGCCCCCATTAGAAAGGAGCGTGTGTGTTTTTTTACAGACTCTTCCAAATTCTTATTACACAACAAAGGTACTACAGAATAAAGTAGGTTTTCGGGTGATCGGTGGAGTGTGTAAAATAGAACTACAGTAAAAGTAGAGGGTACGAAGTGGAGTGTGTTCATTAGAATGTCAGGAAGATAAACTAACAATTCAAAGTGTAATGAGCCCTTTATCTCTCAATATATGTTCGACAAATCCAATTATATACGGTTTATGGGATTAACGACTGCCAAGAGTCACAATGTGCAATTACATAGAGAAGACAACAACACGTCTGTGATTCGCACCAAAACATGGCAACCGCTCTAGGCAGCTCACTGAAATTTGATCAAATAATACGGCAGTGTTCATGTGCCATATGACTGGAAATACTAACACTTCTGGAAGTAAAGACTGAACACTCACCTCTGAAATGCTACATAATTAATTCCCAGCATATAATTCAACTTATGGCAGATAGTTTAGTTAGCATTTAGCAGTGAAACATTATATTTTGCTATACTCGGACAGACATTCCGTGTCACATATAATTACTGTACCCCTTAGATCATACACAATGTGGTAGGTCTCTATGCTTTCTTATAGGCTGACGGAATCAGTGTTGAGGTGAACACTTCCATTACCGTCGTCATGCCGATGTTGAGCAAGTCGATCTGTTTCCAACCTTGGGGTAGTAAGAGAGTTAATTTAACACTGAATACAACCTTTTATACCTTATCAATCACAAGAAATTTCATTCAATGCAGGCTCAACACCGCACTTTCAACTTGATGAAAAATTAAGAAATACAGAACTAACCTCTTCTAATATGAAAGGTGAGGTTCTTTTGACCCCCCCCCCCCCCCCCTCCCTTCCCAATACAGAAAGGCTAATGAATATATCATATGGGCTAAACAATACTGTTCTGATGACATTGCAGTGCTTCGGGTAACATTTAGTTCAAACTCTGAGATCCCGCACACAGCTGCCTTCTTCTACAAAAGCAGTTTGCACCGACTGAGTGTTAAACTGGTGATCCCTAACAGGCCTGTCCACATTGGCTTCACTACCGCAGTGAACTGAATGGCCACCGCACACTTTTAACTGCTTTGCCCCAGTAGCATAACAACAGCGCTTGCAAACCACTCTCGTGTAAACGTACCTCATCAACCCTGCTTATGTAAATAGCCTTGTGATACATACATTCTAGAGAGCGGTATCATGATCCAAACAAGGATGTATTCATACATACATCCTTGATCCAACAAGTCTCCAACATTTGTAAAGATCTACCTCCTTGATTATACCAACGATGTATGCAGCGTAGCATACTTGATCATACAGAGATAACTATCCCATCATGCATTTCACAAGTGGCATCTGCTGGAGTACCCATGTTAAATTTGATACAGTGTCACCTTATTGGCATTCATCAATGATTTTCACTGAAGTAGCCGCAACATTTGAGTACAGTTTCTCCGTTCGTTTTTCATCAGCTTCAGAGGTGATTTCACAACAATTCACACATTTTTTGGTCAATCTTCTTCAACAAAAATTAATGAACTTGTGTGATAATAATGGTTACAGTTCGATATTCCAAAGGTTCGTTTATTCCGAAGGTTCGTTCTTCCAAAGGTTCGTAATTCCGAAACACGTAAATTGCCTATACATCGATGCTCATTGGTCCAAAAACGAAAAAGGGTTCGTTAATCCGAGCATTTGTCGCGTAACTTTCGGAATAACGAACCTTCGGAATAACGAGTGCTTCCCGTAATAACAGCAGAGTAGAAAAAGAAAGCCACAACAATTCACGAGCTCTCTCCCTGATTCAAAAATACACAAAGAGATATAAAAAAGCTGATCACAACCATACAAAGGCAATTAATATGTTTGTTTGTCTTCTTCACAGTCCCGTTGTTGTTTCCACCGAGCTGGGCAACAAGTGATCATTTTGATAGCGAGGGGCTATAAAAAGAGGAGGAAGAATGGCATAAAAACATGGCTATGAGATACATACAGCATTAAAATCAATCAATGTGATTTGCTCATGATAAATGGTATTCAGCAATATGTCTTAACACAACTTGAGATAGAGGCATTCATTTTATAAACATGCTCTGCATAATTCAGAAAACATTATTTCCCCACAGCGGTGCAATCTGTGTAACTTCTTACTTTCCAATCAGGCTGTCATTGATGCTTCAATGAAAGTTTAAATTCGACGATATTCAACAAGCTTATTATGAGGACTATGGATATTTCATTTTGCATGCGCATGCTAGCTGATACAAATGTAATTGATATTTACCCAACACGAACACCCATTAATTGATTCAGATATTGATATCATTGTAATCATTGCCATTTGAGATAACCCACTTGGAATAAAGCGCCAATTTACACACTCTCCTTAACGCTTTCAGCCATTCTTTACACATTCATTTCAAATGAGAGCAATTGTACAAAAACCTGAACATTTGATATTCGGCGCGGTAGTGCAACAAGTACATGCACATTAATGTGATTTCTGTAAGACTTCCAAATGTTTGATTTTATTTTATATATAAAGGAGAGAAAGCTCATCTCTATTCATATTTCTGTTTCACTGAGCTGCGTGGAATGCTTCGAGAAAAGAAATACGATCAGTTTAAAACACATTATTCAACATAAAAAATACTCGACAGTCAGTGAACAGTCCCTGCATGTAGAAATGACACACAAACATTTATCAGCGTATCATCATCCAATACTATGTACACAATACGTTTTTATCCACCCCTCAACATTTGTTGCTGTACAAAATATCATCTCGGGTATGTACACGTTCATTCTATACAGTCTCTACACAGTTCATTTACACCGGGAAACACACGGCTAATTGCGGACAGCAAATCGATGCTGCCCTGCCCGAAATTCTCCCTCATCGTTTCTCTGCACGTTCATCTCTTTACAAAAAACAATCAACATTAATGAAGCATACGAGAAATAACAGCAAGACACATTGTCAGGCACTGTACTGTAAAAGAGAGAGGAAAAAATCTATTTACAGCAAAAAATCTGATCTCTCGAAACTCCTACTTATCAAAGCCTTAAAACGTCTACAGGTGAAATCCACCTTTAATGATATCTGGGTCCGATGAATACTTTTCTTTCAAGTGTTCAACTACCAATCGGAGGGCTGAGATTATATTTAAAATCGCGATTCTAGAAGAATCTGCTCAAGTTTTCCTCACAACTTTACCCTCCTTTACAAACTCTCAAGCTCAACTCCACCTAAACATGCGTTTAAAAAGTGCACAAGGGATATACTCGATGACTATTATGTTAAATTAGCAAATATCCACACCTTCTTCTCACATATACCTGACTTGACCATATCAGTCCAAAAATCCCTTCTGACCTATCACAGCAAATTTCTAATTAAGACTGATTGGTATAAACCCCATGCTAATTTTAATTTCAGCTCACAATGAACGGTTTATTTAAGATATGTATGTTGTTGTTGTTTTCTGTCTTATTGTCTTTTTGACCATCCAGAGCTGCACTATAGCTTTTAAAATCAAACAACTTCAAAAGTACGAAAAAATTCTGGTGGAAAAACACATAACATAATAAAATGCAGAATTGTTATCATAATTCATTCATGATGTGTTCAAAATGAGTCCCGTAAAACATGCCAAAAGCTTAGATGAAATAAAACAGGCAATCGCTTCCATCAAATTTCAAGAACATGATCTCTTCCAGTGATGTCACAACTAAATAAAATGCTTCATAAGATAAGAAATTCATCTTTTGAAAAAGGGGAAATAATTGTTCAGCTCCAATCAAAATTAAAAGATTATAATCTCAAAGATTCTTATCATAAAGAAATCATGATCAAGGTATCATTGAGAAAACACATAATAATGGGTAAAACTTTACATTATAAATACATAAAGTAGAACCTTCCACAATAATTGGTATCCTGATGTAATGAAGTATAATGATTTTTTAGCACATGGTATGTTAGTAACGAGTGTACCATATCTCTTCCAATAAAAGCCGTGTGAAGTCCAAGAGCTGGTGGTATGTCAGCCTTACCTCTCTCCATTATTCACTATCTAGCTGCACACTGCTACCGTCCAAGCAGATTATACTCACCTGTAAACCAACGAACTTGGTGCCGGAATGGTGCCAAAAGTCTTTTAAAAAAAACACAATTCCCCAAATTTACTCAAATGTATGGGCATTTCTGTTCAACGAAAACAGACTTTTAGTTTAGGTATGACATTTTTTCGGATTACTCAATCATACGGAATCATACCATATCATATTGCAATCTAAGATGAGCCTTACTTCTTGACGGAACAACAAAGGGTAGACTTTTATCTAAATTGCAATAGAGACATGATGGTTAGTGCCAATCTTGAGTTTGGTCAGGTATACTTTCCAATGAATGATAAAGAGGGCACACTTTGTAATATGGATCTCACAATGTGTTCTTCCACCACAGTAAACAGTAGGCCTTTCCTAAGGTGGGTTAAAAATACTGGTGTTGCAAAGAAAGAAGTATATCTTTATTAGAGCAATACCAACCCTGGTGAAATAGAACCTGGTGCAATAAAGGAATGAGAGCTCATTGTTCACATTTAAATTCTTTATCGTGGCTTGGTACAAGGTACGCCTTCATTTAACAGGCCTTACAATTGAGCAAACCATCAATTGTAACTGTCACGAAGACAATCGTAAGTTAGTTGCAATAGCCATCATTCTACAAGCAAAATGGGCAAGGTCTTTCCTACTTGACACTAATGTAGTGAGTGCACTTTTCCACCATTCCATCATACCAACACGACTGTCAGGGTATACTCAAACCTCACTGAAAAACACAGTGAAACGTGGTTAAGGGACCACCTGTATAGAGAGACATCCTGCCTAAAACAACAATATTTTTTAATGTTTTACCTCAGATTTTTGGCAGTTTGTTCTTTTATACTTGGACACTAATATAGTGAATTCACTTTTCCACCCTTCCCTCGAACCAACATGGAAACTTGTATTAAAATAACCTGGATGTAAAGACCACCTGTACATTAACACCATGGCCCTGTTGCATGAAGCTTACCATCGATAGTAACTTTGCCATCAATGGCAACTCCTATGGAATTTGAGCGGTGTTACCATGGTAGCTACCATTGATGACAGAGTTACCATCAATGGTAAGTTTTATGCAACGGGGCCCATATCTTGTGTCTTCCTTAAATAGTCTTTCTACACAGGTTTGACTGTACTGGGTCTCTAGGCGGAGAGGGGGGGGCGGGGCTGCAGGCATGGTCTGCTATCAGTGGCCAATGGTCTCGGACGGGTCTTGGGAGGCGTGGAGCACTTCGCTGAAGGTGTTCTGAAAGCAGTGTTTGAGGTCTGAGTAGGAGACTACCAGGACGTTCTGCTCGTCCCGCGACATGAGGCACACCTTCTCAGGGATACCCGCATCCAGCTGCGAGCGAGGGAACGGGAGAAGAAGATACGAGAGTGGAGAGAGGAAGAAGGACAGAAGAGACGTGGGTGGAAAGAGGAAGGAGATATAGAAATGGAATATTAAGCAACATGAAAAGTTTGGACAGCCTACTTCATGCCGTCTTTATTTATTATACAATTAAGTATAAAACTCTATTAAGTTGATAACATTCCAACAATAACATAGATGTAGTATGGCTACAGTTACTATACACAATACACAAGACAATACAATACAATACAATGCCGCTCAATGACTCAAATTCACCATTGTAACTTACTGTCAATGGTAACTTCCATGGCAACAGGTGCAATAATGACTCCAATTCACCATGGCCATGTTGCATATAGGTTTTCAATTATTGTAACTTACCGTTAGTGGTAACTTCCATGGCAACAGGCGCAATAATGAGAGCTCATTTGCTGTTGCTATGGTAGTTACCATTGATGGTAACTTACAATAATTGAAAACCAATATGCAACATGGTCCTGATTTGAAATGTGTTTGAAATGTGTCTGAAAATGGGGATAAATTTGCCAAGAGGATGAGGGGTTTTACCTTATTTAGGCACTGTACGATGTGTGCAAGGTCCAGCCAGGGGGTACCAGTCTCTTTGACCTGGTGGAACAGGTGGTCCCGGAACAGCTTGAGCAGGTAACGGTCACCGGTCTCAGACCACTGCACGTCCCCGTGGAACCTGAGGAGGGAGGATGCATCAAGAGCCAAAACAACTTGTACCAAATAATCTTTGATACTTGAGCATTGTAAATGACATGTCACAGAAACAGGGATTTTGCCAGTGCGGATTTCAATGTTGAACACCTCATGCAGACTTTTCTGTTGCAAAATAGCATATGCAAACTGTTATCTTTATAGGTATATTTGTGTACCAATATAACACAAAAAGTGCATGTAAACCAGTCCTTTCTGTGCCAATGAGTCTTTTCTACAACATACAAAACCAAACAAGTCCTAGCATGAGCCTTGCATGGCATACTTACTGACCCAAATCATAATCACTCAATTGCCTGCCATATATCATCATTGTACTGTGTTTGGTGAAGTTTGTTTTGACATTTCTAAAGTGATCATGTACAAAATTTAAAAATTTGACCTTTGCCTGTGACCTTTAACCTTAGACCTACATGACCCAAAATCTAATTAGCTAATTACCCTGCCATACATCATCATTGTAACAAGTTTGGTGAAATTCAATCAATTATTTTTGGAGTAATCACATAAACAAGATCAGGAAGGACGGACAACATAATGCCATCTAGTAACTTCATTACGGAGGCATAACATGCCTGGCTGTTTGTGGGAACCTATAAACCATTTTGAGCGGGTCAGCTCAGATGGGCAGGCACTTACTCGGGCCTCTCGTTGATGACGCCCAGCTTGCAGAGCAGGCGGAAGAGGCGGCCATTCTGGATCTCGCGGCACAGCTGGTCCTCCAGCACGTCATTGCACATGAGTGCCGCATCCAGCTGCGTGTAGAAGCGGGCCCCAATCATGGGCATGATGTCGTTGACTGACCGGGGGCGTGGCTGGCTGGTCAACAGGTACCTTAGGGTTGGAAGGATGGAATGGGGAAGTTTGTTTTCCAATCAATCATTTTTTTGCCACAAGACCATAACAAAAATTTGGGCTGGCTGGCTGATGAACCTTGGGGGAGGATTGTTTGTTATTCAATCAACAATATTTGCCACAAAACCGTAAAAACTTGTTTTCTCCAAAATTTCTACATTAATCAATTATGGAAATTCAAATTGCCCTCATTATCACTATATGCCTTAAAATCAACAGTATTTGTCACAAAACCATAAAAAAAAATAACCAACATTTTCTAGGAATTTTTAATATACACTGTTTTCAGAGTTTATGCAAAATGGTATAAATAAACAGTAAGATACTTCGGGCAAAGATGTAAGGAAATGTTAACTTACATTAAAATATGAATTAATTCATTGTAAGAAAAATCCAATGTCAATACATTCAAGGTTTGTCTTGCTTGTTGCAATCAAGGAGACCGACTACTTACAGAACAAGGTTCTTGAGATCAGCTGAATACTGGTGTGCTACCAGGTCGACGGATGCAGAGAGGCGTTGACGCTGGATGCTCTGGACTGAGTTACAGGCGAGGGCCAGAATCACCTTGCCAAGGGAGATCAGATCCTCTTGCTGTGGGGACGAGGTGTGATTGGAATTTGATACAGCTTTTTTAATAACAAGCTAATAACATGTAACAAACCTGAAATGAACACAGAAATATGACTTTATACATGACATTTGTAATTGTAATTGTAATTGCTCTGGTAATCTATTATTTTCCACAACTCATGATAAATACAATAATACAACTTGATAAACATACATATATACAAATATATATACATAAATACATGAGAAAATGCAAAAATAGTGATGATAATGATAATGCTGAGACGGTGGAGGTCTGTGGATAAAAACCATGTTAACCAGGTAGTGTGAGATCATGGCGAGGGGGTTGGACTGGCTGGGGTCAAAGGTCAGACATATACACGGAAACAAACAGAGCAAGTAACCTTATACTTTACTACTTCTATGGGAATTAGTTTATCTAGGGGCTGATGGGTTAGGAATCTGTGCCACCCACCTGGTAGTGTGAGATCATGGCGAGGGGGTTGGACTGGCTGGGGTCAAAGGTCAGCACGTCAAAGATGCCCACGCAGTTGACACGGAGGCGGGACCTGCCAAGCAGCAGGATCTTGGTTGGGTCCATGACGCGGCAGGCCAGGCCAGCCGTGTGGATGGCCCTCAGCGCCGAGCTGAGCTGCACCACATAGGTCCAGATCAGTCCCTCGGGCAGCAGGCCGGCCGCACCTGCCCCACCGGGGCCCCCTCCGCCCGCACCCCCAGCGCCACCGGCACCGTGGTGGTGGTGGTGGTGGCCACGGGGGCCGTTCAGTCCACCACTACCCCCTCCTATCATGAACAAGAAAAGGGATGCAATTCAGTGCAATGCCTTCAATGTGCCTCTAAACGCATTTATGTTCCACATTCAATACACACAAAAAACATAAACAATATACTGTTTTCACCATATATTTCGCGAATCAGGACTTCTCAACAATTTGGCAAGTGGTTAAATTCACGATTGTGGAGTACTAGTACTCTCTCAGAACCAAATGTAGAAAATCTAATGAACTTAGTACATTTTTGAATTCCTCTGGAAACGAGAGGGTTATTAAGAAGTCTCATGCTGGTAGACATGGAAAGCCAATCAGGACAATTTCTTTCAAGGAGATAACTGTGGATACACTACATGACCTACCTCTTGACCCTGGGAAGGGGCCGTTGTGCCCCTTGCGGAATGAGTTGAGATTGCCTGAATGCCCAAAGTGCCTCGACATCAGCGTGGTAGCACCAGGATGGTAGTCGTGCACAAACACAATGGCTGCACATAGAGAGAGGAAGGGGAGAGAGAGAGGGAGGGAGGGAGGGAGGGAGGGAGGGAGGGAGAGAGGGAGGGAGGGAGGGGGAGGGAGGGGGGGAGGGAGGGAGGGAGGAAAGGAGGGAGGGAGGGAGAGAGGGAGAGAGAGAGAGACACTCCAATGAATGTAAGGCAGTGATTGATCTTATAACACAAGCCATATCAAACTATTAATAGAATACTAAGTGATACTTATCTACCACATGAAATAAAAAGATCCATGCACTATGCATCGAAAAATAATTATATTGGTAGAATTGACTACATTTATGGTTGAGTTTTTGACAAGTTGTCCAAAATATGGTTTCTGTAATCTAAAGATCTGAAACAGCAGATCTGCACAGCAGTGAGGTGCAGTATTGCAGTAGTGCTGTCAGGTATTGTATTTCTTGAGCCAACAAAATCAGAGAGTATATTCACCTTCTGTCAAAAAATATAAGGTTGACTTTAAATTAGAAGACAAGAGGACACATTTTGTTGTTTCCTGCCGATTTAAACTCTCTTGGCTAGAGCCAAACTTTAAAGGTGATATTCATAGAAAATCCAAAAATATGAAGATATTCATCTACAGAAAGCTTATAAGCCATACAATGAACTCGGATGACATTCAAACAATATATCACTTTCCAAAAAGCGAAATTAGGGTGAAAACAATCACCGTATTCTCGGGGAAAAATTTGACCTACTGTCATCCGAAACGGCCTTTAGGTCTGACGTAAGAAACGGGAGGCGTTATTGTGCATCACACATGCCAATCCGCAGCTTCTTTTCCGCCAGAAGCATCAGGCATTGTTAATGAAACTGTGATGGCAGTTGCTAGTGGATTAACAGGTGTGATACACAATGGTCATTGTGAAGCATATCCCGGCCCGGCTGTGACGTACACACAACGCCACTTTCCTTAGGCGATTTCGTAGGTCAGGAAGAGAGTCAATTGAGTGAAATTTGACTTTCATTAAACACATAAGTGAACACTTTAATGGAATGTTAGCTCCATAAATTGCTTTAATAACTCATTCAATTCTAAAATGAACTATATTTATTTGATTTTATTTCCTATGAATATCACCTTTAATACTGCAAAGAATGTGGTCTATGAAGGAAGGCTATGGTCAATATGAAACCAGGAGAATTAAAAAAAAAAAAACAAGCTTAGTTTTTCACTTTTCCCCAAAAGGTGAGGAGAGCTAAGCCTATGACTGTTAGATTTCAAAAACATTACACATGTAGTTTAGGCATACATTACTGATGATCCATGCTAAGTTCAATGAGTATGGCAAATGGGGACACACAACCAAAAAAAATGCCTTTTTTACATTTGTAGTTATGTGCTGTACTTACAATGCTCTCCAAACGCCTTGGTGGAGAAGACCTCTCTTAGCGACACAATGTTTGAGTGTTGGAGCTTTTTCCACTTGTCAACTAGAACCATCCACTGGGTCACTCCAACTCGGAAACCTGGCAGATTAAAAGGAAACAACGTAACATCACAGATTAACCCTCTCAATACTAAATAATGATAGTCCCAAGTCAATTGCAACACAATTTATCTCCTGTGGGATTGAAAGAGTTAAGGCCCATTACTACTCTATAATTCTCCTTACCGCACATAAGGAAAAGTCATCCCATGATGCACTGCACAGGACATCTCGGGGCCGGGGTGTTCAAAAAACAATCTTAGGCAAAATTTCATTTTATCCCACAGAGTTTGGACAAATTTTATCTTTCAGTATTCCAAAAAGCCCAGTTAGGATGAAAGATAAAAATTTATTCAAATGAGCTAGAGATAAAATTTTTATAAAGTTATAATTGTATGCCTCCGAGATGAATTTTTATGCAAATGAGCTTAATCTGTATTCTGAAACACACTTAGAAAAAGAGAGAAAAAATGGAACTACTATAGGGAAATGTTATCTCAGAATGCATGCGCCTATGCATAGTGAGTTCTTTTAAATATCCATTTAATCTGTACACAAAGACAACCTGCTTACAAAGACCATATGAATGATAACTCTGGTAACTTCCATGGTAACACTGCTTGATGGCCAATCAAATTCAAGGTTTCCATAAAGGTTGCCATTGGTAGCAAAGTTACCATCAATGGTCAATTTTATGCAACAGGGCCCATATATCTAGTCTCTATTGAGCCGTCTTGATATGCAGGGTTTGATATTGCTCTCACCGTGTATCCTCCTCAGGCAGTAGAGCTTGCTGTCCTTCTTGTTGACAGCCTTGTAGCAGGTGGTGGTGTAGCCAAAGGTGCTGGACTTGTCCATGGGGGTCTTGGGGGCCAGCTCCAGGGGGAATAGCGAGTGGTAGTTATCCACCTCCTGCGGGATGTCTGCAGCAAGAAGCCACCACCAGAGGGGATTAGTCAGGCAGCAGCAATTACTGCAAAATATTTCTTTCCCTAAGGATTTTATTTTCACAAATTTTAAGGATCACTGTATGGTTGCAAATTTAACAACACACTAGAATATTGCCATGTTATATTGAATGCATTTGCGCAGCAAAAATATTTACATATATTAGCCTCACCGTGCTCTACCCTCAAGATAGCATCCATGTAGCAACACACAGCAGTACATGGGTATACCAGTACATGGGTATACCGGTACATGTTTTCTCAGGCAAATCGAGTGTATTTACTGTTGCATAAGCAGCTGACGCAGGGTGTTCGGGGGAAATGTACATGGAAGTAGCCACAGTGTCAATCACCAAATGAACAACTCACAAAAAAGCTGGTTTCCCCCTCATCCGTGGAAATATCTTAACTCAAACATATTGGCTTATACAGTGGTCTTTGACAATGGTCAACCAATAATATTTACTTTCATGTTTTCATGTACATTTCCCCCCCCCCCCCCCCCCCCCCTATAGGTACTTTCATCGCATGTTGAAAAGTATACAATTGAAAAAAATAAAAGTAAAATGAGAAAACCAACCGGGATGTTCTGCCAGGTCTAGCTGAGTGAGCGCCTGGGCCTGCTTCTGCAGAACATCAATCTTAAACTCATCATCCATAAAGAACGACGGGCCGTTGACGTTCCTCTTCATGTAGTCCACGTGGGCAGGGGTCGACGGGTACATGTGGAACGTCGGCATGACCTAGACACGTGACAAAATATTTATTCATTTTATTTATTCAGTTTTAAATATCTAGGATAGCCTCAGCAGTAGGAGGGATACTGTTCTATCCAAGGGCCCTGTTTCATAAAATATTATGACACATCATAAGTACAATAATTACATTATAATGTTGCAACATAGCAGAGGCTCGCAAAAGCTTGCAGAAATATGGCAGTTAGCTTGCAAAAGTTTCATAGGCCCAAATCCATAAAGGGGGGTTTTGTTCAACTTAGGTTTAACTCCCAATATTTAAGCCCGGTTTATGGAGTGCCCTTCGTTTAGCTCCTCATTTAATACATATTATTATCCTGCAAAAAAATACAATCACAAGATTAATTTTGTCACTACAGTCAAACCTGTCTTAGTGGCCACCTGTCTAAAGCAGCCGACCTGTCTATAGTGGTCACTAAAATAATTCCCCCAGAGAGAGATCATGTGTTAAAGAACCTGTTTATAGCAGCCACCTGACTATAAAGGCCACAATTTGTGATTCCCTTGGGTGGCCACTATAGACAGGTTTCACTGTATATCACCATGGTTACATTGAATCTTCCTTTGAGCATTAGCATTTGGTTCTCCATTCCATGCTGTCCGCTGCAATACTGTAACTTACGATTCCAGCGTTGACTGGAACCTGTTGCTGAGGAGGCATCTGGTCTTCTGTGTAGAAGTAGGTGGTGCCCCCAATGTTCTCCACAGCATAGCCAGAAGAAGGGGCCCCTTTCCCCTTTTTCTTGCTGCCCCCATCCAGGTCGAGCGGGGCTGGGCCCTGGTTACGCCTACTGAAGTCCTTGCGACCCATGTTGGGCGAGCCACCCGGGGAGTGCAGAGGGGAGGCCCCCGCTGACAGGGAACCTGGAAGAAACATAACATGGAGTCCATCGATTATGGTGATACTAGCTACCTACAAACTCCACTTGGGTCAAGAGGGACAAGCGTGGGCATAACATCTTGTTTCTACTTGTTAGATACTATTTTCAATGTAGCCGAGCTTCCATGATATATCATGTTGTACAGTTCTATTCCAAGGTCTACAGTTACAGGTAGGCAATTAAAATATAACACTAACAGACATGGCAATTGGAGTATTTTTAAGACATTCAATGCACAAGATACAAATCAAAGAAAGAAATCTTGTTCTTGAGGTATAGGTCAAATGTTTTTTGCATTGAAAGTTATCTCAAGCTGCAAGATATTTCATTTCACAGTTCCTGAGAAATTGGACATCAAGTTAGTGTACTAAAAGGATATGAAGCAAACAGCAACTCATGTCAACTCATTACACTAACTTGACATCTAATTCATTTGCAACCATTTCATGAAATATTTTATTATTTGATGCACAGAGAGACTTCCACCCACCTGAGACAAAATCACTTCCTAGGGAGATGAGCGCCCCTGCGGTTGTCCTCGGGATAGCGCTGGCCATGGAGGGCACCTGACTGACAGGTGTGGCCCCACCGAGGGGCCCACCGCCCCCTCCTGCCATGGTGGACTTGGGCAGGTGGGTCTTGGCCATGGGCCGGGGCACGAACTCAGGCACACCGGGTGCCAGGCTGTTCAGCTTTGTCTGGGGTTTAAACTCCTTGAGTGTGAGGGGGGCCCCCACGCTGACGTCCGCTGGCCCTCCTGGGGGACCGGGGGGACCCGTAGAGAGGGTTGGTGGTGGTGGAGGGGGCACTGAGGAGAGGCCTTGGGGGGGCGGTTGCGACTGAAAGTCAGGTCGTGAGCTCCGGGGCTGGAATTCAGCCTTGGGTGTGTTTTGGGCACCAGGCACAAACTCCATGCCCTGTTTAAGAAAAATCATGAACAGAAAAAAATAGGTTCTTGCATACATACTGACTACCTGTACCTTTAAAGGATTCCATAAATACAATAACACAGTAAATTTTTATTAGAAATAATCAACAAATACAAAAAGTAATTGATGCAATGTACATGTATATGTACGCACATAAAAAATAATACTCCCAACCACGGCTCTTGCCACAGATGGTTTTGCTAATGGTGAAAAAAAAAATTGCTGAATAACATGTGCTATTCTTTGATATTTTATGTTGCTAAATAATTTGCACATGGTGTCCCAGTGACATGAACCAATACATGAAATCCACACTGTTTTAAAGAGAACAGCGCATACATCTTCTAAACTTACTTCTAGTCCTTGAGAGAGGAGCATGTTGGAGAAGTTTGTGCTCAAGTCATTTGTGTTGGCCGTACCACCTGGATTACAAGATAAGATGAGCAGAAGGAAGAGATCGAAGAGAGAGACAGAGGGAGAGAGAACAATTATTAATAAATGATAAAACAAATTACACAAGGGCTCAAGGCAATTAAGCCACACACAAAAAAAACTCCTACATGTACCGATAATTCAAGTATACAAATAGAGACTGCTCTGGAGTACATGGTTAAAACTACAGCGTATAGGCACTAGGTGATCTCAAAACAATACTATCATCCTCCTGCCTACTATTTATGCAAATTAAGGTACTTTTGCAAGAATAGTTAAATATACTTTATGTATCTCATCTCAATAATCCTGTTACCTGATTGCTTAACAGGATTATTTAGATGAGATACATACAATAGGGTTTAATGCATTATGTGTCTCAGGGTGTCCTTTTTATGACATCAAGCTCAAAAAGTAGCCCCAGTGAATTGCCAGGTACACACTCTGCAACACAATTTCTTTCTATCATATGCAAGCTCAGAATGTAAATCAGTCAGGCACTGTAGCAAAACACAATGGACATTCATATCTAACACTTCAAAATGGACGGTGGTAATCACAGAAGGATATATCTGTTTTTATTCAGCAATAATTCAGCTCAAACATTATTTTTCTGTAATTTCTCCAGCTTCTTTACCTGGCTGAAAGAGGGAGGAATCTTCTCTGTTGTGTTCTTGAGCACCAGTGTAGGTGGACAGGCTGGCACCCACAGAGCGTGATCGCTGCTAGGGCACACATCACACAGAAAGAAAGAAACAAAACTCAAACACTACATTGATATTAACCAATCATGGCTTCACCCAGAGACTGGTGTTATGGGAGCCGACTCACAGTAGGCGAGGATGTGGAAGACCCAAGATCTCCTACATGTACATCGACCCACTGAAGAGGGACACCCGTGCTACCAACATCAAGGAGCTTGCGACGCTGATGGCAGATCGGAAAATGTGGCGAAGAATTGTGATTGATCGGCAGGAGCTGATCAAGTCAGTGGTTGGCACCCATGGGTTCATATACATATATGAGCTGTATGAGCAGTATGAGCAAACTACAAGTAAATAAAATACCTTACAGACTAGTTAACAACAATAACCTCACATGAATTATGTGGTTAAAGTCAGGCCTGGTGTAATTCATAATGAATAAGTAATTGATTGTGGTGTAAGTCCCGACACAAAGTTTATTGCTTTTAAATAACATTAGAAAGGAGAGTGGGAAACATATTAGGACTTTCAATACACCATATACCACATGAAAAAAAGGCACATCTTTTCCACAATTGTTACACATGGCTTCAGCTACTAATCTATGGTAAACAAATTACGAAATATTTTGAAATTTGCAATAAAATTCTTATGATATAAGCATAACCAAGACTTGATCATACTTCACTGTAACTACCAGGTAGTAATCTTTCTATTACCTTCACCCGGTAAAGATAATAGAAAGATTACTACTCGGTAGTTGCAGTGAAGTATGATCAAGTCTTGGTTGTTTTTATATCATATTAATTTTATTGAAAATCTATATAATTTTAAATTACCTATTGAGACTAGCTTTAAGATACCTGTAAAGTTTCATGTCATTGTCACTGGATCCAAATATCAATGTACCTAAACTTATCTCTACACATCAAAATTGGCTGTGTTAAAATGAAATGACCTGAACTGAACTGAAGGTGATGCTGATGCAGTAAGAAGGGGGAAGGGTTAGTGAACATAGTCAATATACTTACACGTATGCAGGGGGTGAGGAAGTGAATTGACAGCATCAGACAGAGAGGGAAGCAGTAGCAGAGAGGGAGAGAGACAGAGAGACAGAGAGGGACCAAGACAGAGGGGAAGAGAGGGAGACAGGGAGAGAGAGAGAGGGGGGGATAGGGATCTGTTTAGGATCCTACATTATAATGTCGTAAGGATGGTGATCATAGTTAATGTACTTACATGTATGCTGGGTGGTGGGGAAGTGAATTGACAGCATCAGACAGACAGAGAAGGAGAGACGAAGATGAGGGCAGGGAGAGACCGAGGTGGGGGCAGAGACAGAGAGGGAGAGAGGGGGGAGGGAGAGAGGGAGGGAGAGACAGAGGGGGACCAAGACAGAGGGGGAGAGAAGGTAGGAGTGAGAGCTAGACAGAGAAGGAGAGAGGGAGGGAGGGAGAGAGAAACACACAGACACATAGACACACAGACTCTACCTGCATGAGATGCTGCAGCTTGCTGGTAGAAGGCCCATAGTTCTCACTGTCAAACGGGGCAGTGAAGAAGTGATCCGGCGCCATGTGAGGGTCGGCAACTACAAGAGTCAGGATAACATCATCAAGTTAGTTATAAACATTACAGATCACTGAACAGTGTCATCCGATTGGGAAATAACACTTATAAAGAAAAGTTCTCTTCACACAATCAGGATGTAATGCAACAGCTCCAGTAGGCCAACTCACTCGTCAGAGGTCTAAGAAAGCCAACAGATCTAGTTAGTGAATGCTAACCTAAAACAGACTTCTCCTAATTGTGCAGAAAGAACTTTTTCATCGTATTAGTTACATTCAGTATTCATGTACAAATATGAACAGTTCTACATGTATACCACGGGCTTCATGAAAACTAGACTAGTTTGGTATTACAAATGCATGTAGGTGAATGCCCTCTATCAACTCAGTAGGCTTAGATACATGTATGTATTCATGAATATGAACCCAGATTCTCAGAAGCATTTAGTACATGTATATTGTAGAATATGTGTCATCAATACATGAGGTCACCCACTATGGTACACAATTAATTTGAATGACTTAACGCCATCTACCTTACTGGCAGAAATTGATCGATACAGAAATCCTGCCTACAGTTTTACTCCTCCAACCACCCCCCCCCCCCCCTTTCCCTCTGAAGCACCATTACTCATTTCTAACTTTTTTCAAGTCAATGCTAGTTCAACATAAAATGCATGTATCATAGCAACCAAAATGTACCACAAAATGTTTACTCAACATGCATTATAATAGATGAACATATGAACATCTTCTATATCAATAGCATCTCAAGCATGTTTGCCTGAACAAAAATATCATAACATTAATTTGTGAAGAAATATTAACATAGCCTCTATGTACAAATGTACACTGAAGGAGTATGTTCAAATTGACTAACGTAAATGTACATACACTACACTACATTGCAAAATTTGCTACTTGAGGAAAATGTACAGAGCCAACAAATAATCATTAATGCAGATTACATAGCAATTGCAATGCAACTCATCCTTGGTAATTCACTACCTTGAACAGATTGAAATTACAGACCCCCTCAAAAAAATATGCAGTTTATTTTAAATATTTGCTCTTATTTCCCATAATAGATCACGACAGTTCAAAAAACTGTACTTCAGTTTTTTAATTAACTGGAATCAAACATACACAAAGCAACGCAAAATAACATGAGGTACCAGTTATACAAAATATACAACCAGCTTCAGTATCAAGTACATGTAAGAATTTATTTTGTACCCTCCACTAATTGTCTTTTTTATCTCTAATTAAACATACAAAAAGAGGACACCAGGTCCATACTACACTTAAAGTTGATTTTATTAAATGCTGACCCTGCCCTAACCCTATTGCAGGATATCAGATCAGCGCTACCCTGGGAAATTCTGGTCCAAATACAACCCTGTTAAAAAAAACAACAAAAAAAAAACTTCATATTTATTTTTGGTAATAATGTGAAAGCCATCATATAATTTGATTAAATATGTCAGTGATGGGTTGAAATGAAAGACTAACTCCTTAAATGATGGACATTCTGCAGTTAATGACTCATTAAAGTTTACAATAAAAATAAGCAAAACCCGTCAACCCCTAGTTTGTCAGTAAAACTTGAACTTACGATCCATTTTGACGCGTGAAGTTTCAAATTCAGCCCCAAAAGACAAATATTTTAAAGGCAAAGTCACAATCAATGCTGACAAAATGTTGTCAGACTAGTCAATGTTGATTCAGTGAGGGCACAATGTTGACGAAGATTGGATATCATAATCCAATTGCAAAGCACCATCACACGTTCAGTGCAGAATTCAAGAGCGAAGCAGCGGTAGAAATCAGCTGCCAGTGCCAGTCTTCTTTCCAAATTATTGTTAGTTTTGGGGGAAATTCTGGTTATTCTGCCTGAGGCTTGGATGAAAACCTGAGATCAGATCGAATCCTCCATGTGGCATTGCATTGATGAGTCACTGAAGTTCATTCTTGTCTTCGCTGGATAGGATTTACTGTATTGCATATTACCTTGAGCTTGCTCATCTTTTTCTGTACGTAGGCGTGTATGCATGAACGCAAGTGATAGCCCACTACTACGGTACTACCACTGTTTTGATTCCCATTGACAAGTGCGTACGAAGACCCAACTCGGGATGCGTAGTAAAACGGTACCGTGCGATACGAACGCTGATGAGCGAAGATGAGACCGGTCACTGCACTCCGAGATATTTTCGCGATTGTCCGTCGCCATAAACCAAATTATTCCTCGTCCCACAAAAAACATCAAATCATCTTTCCAATCCGCTTTTAGTTATGTAGTCCTGAACGGTGGTGACGTCGACATAATGTTGACCAAAAGCGATGAATTTAACCTGAAAATGTCCATATGTGCGTATGTGAGGCATGTACTGTGGACGTCCATTGGATTTTACAAGCCTATTTTTTTTCGCAGGTACGATGTCTCGCCACTGTACCGTAGATGGGGTAAACAATTTATGAATGAAACTGGTTTGCACGCAAATTAATAGCGTAGCCAAATGCGAAAAGGGAAAAGAGAGGGACATATTTTTTCAGAGATGTGTATTCGGAGATTGATTGCTTTTATATTAAATTACTTGATCGGCGCAATGTGATAAGTGAGGAATTGAACAGGGGAGAAATGTGAAAACAGAAACGATAAATGTTGGCATAGAAAACTGATCTTTCTTCTAAAATTCTAGAAAGAGGTAGGACTAAAACTAATTAATACGTCTATGGGTAGTATTATAGGCCTATGCAAATACATTAGCATAAATTTTATTACGTGCAAAAGTAGTAAGCCCTAGAGCTTCTGCGCGTGTGACGTTTTGACCAAAAATATCACTTATTACCTTCAATTGTTTGCAATTCATTTTGAATAAATGTAATTTTTTTCAGGTCAATTACTTTCGTCAATGCCTCTTGGCGAAGTGGATTTTTTTTTCTTCTTTTTTTTTTTTTTTACAAAACATGTAAATATGTAAGACATACATGGTTCCATAGGCGTAATCATATTGGATATTTTTAAAATAAAGTTGAGAAAGTGCAAAAGCCGTTGCACATTTTTTTTCTGTCTCTTCTATTGCTAAACTGGTGCAATATGTTGTATTTGGGTTCAAAACAAAGTTACAGTGTCACAGTAAATACCAGCTAATTTTCACAGCAGTAAAAGTGAAATATCACCAAGTTAGTTTAAGTCTAGTTTCAAGTTTTTTGGAGCAAGGGCAGGCCCTTGTGCATAATTATGTTGGCATCGTACCTGTACATGAGGATACAAGCTTAGATAGAAACATTGATAGAGGACGGAAAGGAAAATGAAAAGGAGAAAGAATCGTATTGGAGATTTGAGTTTAGAGCTTAAAATGAAAAAATGATAAACAAATTTTGACGGAGTAAAAGTACAGCGATTGCCACCATATAGGACAAAAACAAATATAAAAAGAAAAAAAAAGAAAGTATTATATAAATCACATAGTCTTGCCTTCCGGTCATTTTAGAACATCATGAATCATACTTTTTTATTGGTTTGTTTGTTGTGTTACTGTCAGCCTTTGTTTGTTGGTTGAAGGGGGGGGGGGGGTAAGATAATGATATTGACAACTACACGTACTAAATACCAGGAGAAGCCTCCCTCCGCACTCTTGTGCATTGGTATGCTTTCATTATTTTACCTATCTATTTTACTTTGTATTTATGTTTATCTTACTTAATGCATTTCTATTTGTATTTGATGTTAATTTTAATCAATGTTGTATTTATGATCCAAGTTGTGGAAATAAATGAAATTAAATGAACTGATCAAGATTTACCATGGATCCAACGAGTTTGGCCTGCAGGAGATTATATTTCCATGTATTCCGACCATTTCATTATTCTGTTGGCTTAGTTCGATCTTCTCTTCTTTCTTTCGTCGTCCGATCTCTATAACTCATTTTTTTTCTTTACCTGCTGGTATAGGTTGATTTGATGTTCACCGTAGAGTACCGAAGTGTGACGTCATATGAGCATATTGTCACGACTAGATCTGAACTCTGTGGGTAGAGCGAACAGCGGTGATCATTGTAACGAGGACTCTCATTGGGAGTGCCCAACACTAGCCCGCTTGACAGTGTCGGACCAGTGAAACTCTCAATGTAGTGATGTTGTTTAGAACCAGAAACCCTTAACAATGAATATGACGACACCACTTCGGTACTGAAGGGATTAAGGAGGTTAAAATGGCTGGTCGCTGAATTGGCATCTCTTAACGCCCCCCCCCCCTCCCCCTCCCCCTCCCCCCACCCCCCCCCCCCCCCTTTGGCAAAAAGTGCCATGGATCAAGGTCTCATTTTCTGTCATTTCCACTCTTTTTCTTTGAACCATCGCCTTTCCAATTATCGCGACTCTCACCAAATCCGTATTAACTACACCTTCTGCTATCATATTGCTTTCTTTTATATCCTATCAATAGATCTCCTTATCACATACACTTCCCTTAACCCCAAGCAGGTCGATTGCTAAAATAAAGAAGTTTTACCATTAACGTGTAATTCATATTGTAAGGAGTGTAACGCTATACGCCTCATGGCCCATTCATTTCATATTTCTTCCCACTTCATCTGATTTCCTCAATCACTTCTCCGATCCACAAGCCGCTCTCAATGTTTATTTATATAATAGAGTCCCGATGTAGTGTCGTTGTATTCATTGTTATGCAAATGCATGGTTGTAAATACATGTACAATGTAATATCACTCGAGAGTTTTACTGGTCCACATTATCGAGCGGGGCTAGTGACGGGCACTCTCAATGAATGTCCCCGCTGTGATCACCGCTGTTTGCTCTACTAATGTAGTTTAGAACCAGTTGTCTTGACAATATGCTCATATGACATCACACTTCGGTACTCTATTTTATATTGCAATAATTGCAAAACTTAAAAATGCCTTTTCATTTCATCTTTGTTCTCACTTTCATCTCATTTCCTCAATCACATTTTCCAACCACTACCCACCATCAGTATTTAACTATGTAATTGACTTTATCCTTTATATCACACTTGTTCTCTGTCGCAATGAAATCACACCAGAACTCAAATTGTCAGGAACCATAAAATTTTATTCAAATTGTACAAAATCTACCACTAAAACCATGAAGAATGCTCCCTATTTAAGAAGCCACAGTGTAGAATTAACTTAAACATTCACTTTTTACATTATCAGATGTAAGGAAAATGCTTTTACTGTTAAAGAGAAAATAGTCAAAATACACCATGATAACCAGCTGTATTTAATGAAACCAGACATATTAGAGGAACGCGTTGGCAACAGTTTGAGAAAGAATTAAGAAGTTTAGACATGCTTTGAAATCTCAATCACTAACCGTGTTCATCTAGCTCTGTAAATTCAGAGTGGGCAAGAGGTACACTGTGTATTTGCCTGTCCACTCATGGTGCAAAAATTATAAACAGAACATCATTGCAGACCACAAACTGGAATACTGATGAAGGTTATTTGATCAAAATTCATGACTAGTATTCATATTTTATGAAAATTGACATCTTCATTTTCATTTGTCTTTTTTTCTCTCTCTCAAACTTTTGCAAAAACTCTGATTTTGCTGCTTTTATCCAACTGGACTCTCTGTCATGGTTTCATTTTCTTTTTTAATGTTCTTATAATCTCTCTATTGAGCTCAGATTGGCAATACATATATCACATTTCTGCCGTTACTAGTAAATCAAAAATACATCCAGAACATGACAGATGTATAAGGTGCATGTGTTTTCTAACAAAAAAAACCATTTGACATGAGTTTGGTTCTCTTTTCAATCTTCAACATAAAACATATTGCAAAATAAAGACATAACTTGATCAAAAACACTGAAAGTTACATGCAAGAATCATGTTCTTCCACTCTGCCTTCTGTACGTTCTTTTAAAAGCCTTGTATGAAAACATTTTCCATCAATCCATACGTGTGAAGTTGATGGATGACAAAGGATAGATCACAGAACAATTCACCATAAGTAAATCCGCAGAATTCAAAATAAATGTCAGAACGCCAGAGAAGTGAAAATCACTCTTTTGAGAGCATTTCTGATCTGCGATTTAAACAAAAACAAAATTGAGACAAACTTCTAAATACAATCACAACAAAATGGTGAGTAACACAATAGTGGAAACAATTCTGAATATGTTTAGCTCCTTAAAAATAGCGCTTGTTAGAATAAGTTCTCCTAACAATGTACCATCCTTTTAAGAAAAATATTCAAGTTCAATCCTTTTCCTGATTACAATTTCTGTAGCTGTAATTCAGCACTATCGACCTCAGGTTTGACTGCCATTGGCTCTTTCTAGAACTTTCCCCATATTCCAAAAACTTGTCTAGTGGTCCACTCTCCCCACTTTTGTGATTTTAATTTCAGCAGAGGTATAGAACTCCCTGCCTTTCACTTCTCTCTCCTCTTCCAATTAATGGAAACCTCTTAAAATGTGTGCACTGAAAGTCCTGTAGACGGTGAATAATACATATATCTTGTTATTCCTAGTGTTTGATCTTACGCACATACAAATACATTAAAACAACAAAAATAGAATATGAAGAATGGAAAGAGATTAAAGCAATTTCTCCTAAAATAGCTCCATGTTGATGGATGTCACAATCTTCATTTGATCAGGAAGCTGCAGGGGAAAAGGAAAGAAAGTGACAGCAAGAAGGAAAATGAAAATTAAAGGTGACAATAAATATGATTGACATATTCCTTTACTGAATATAACTTGGCAATAAACATTGTCAAATGTGATACAATTGATGGGGGAGAATTAATTTTTTGTTAATGTGTAAATGTAAAAAATATGAAGAAGCACAACTAGAATGAGAAAATATATGGTTGAATATTTCTGAATTTCTGAAAAATCATTATACCCAGATAAAGGAAATAACAAAGGGAACTTTTCAACTTTGACTCCCCAAAGAAATCCTCATGTTTGCTTCACATTTTCTGGTCTTCCAGGTTACGAAACACATTTGATTTCTTCCCTAAATTAAAGGGCAGAAGAGGAAAGGGCTACGGGAAACACATTCAATGCAGTATTATTCTGCCTTGCACATGGATCACATTCTTGTTTGATATCAGGATACCAGGGGGGGTATTCCGAAAACGAACTTAGGAAAAATTTTATTGTATCTCAGGGACTTAGGAAAAATTTTATCTTTTGGTATTCCAAAAAGCCAACTTACAATAAAAGATAAAATTTTTATTCAAATGAGCTAGAGATAAAATTTTTATGTAAATGAGCCTCCGAGATAAAATTTTTAGGCAAATGAGCTAAATCGGTATTCTGAAACGCACTTAGGAAAAAAAGTTAGGATAAAAGATAAAACTGCTCCCAAGCAATTATATCTCCAGACGCACGCGCCTAGGCCCATAGCATTACGTGCAAAAATAATTCGCGCATTCAACTTTTTGCGCATCAAATGCAAGAAGGTGCGCTGATACACATTGATGCACAATGTCCCTTTCAGTTTCATGACATCACACCATCAGCTTGATGGTGTTAATGTATGCAAAAGACATGAAAGGACGTTTATTACTGGCTGCCTCTGGGATAGGAGCGCAGGGCATGCGCTCATTAATGTTGGTTAAAATCTTCCTAAAATATTTTTTGGAATACCAAAGATAAAATATTTTAAGGACATTGTATCTTCGAGGAGTTAAAATTTTTATCTCTGTGGAATTTTGGAATACCCCCCTGGGAATCATTTAAAAATGACAACATCGCTTAAATTCAATGAAATACTGGACCATTGATGACGGCAGAGTGGTTCCGCCTTATTTACGGGCCAATAATCGCTACTAACAACTTTCCCCGTACCTGTATCTTTAAACTACTGTGAAATCGGTAATTTGTGCACTTTTTGTACATCACAGAGCAAGCGCAAATCTAAAACCGACTAGAACCTGCTAATTTTAGCAGGCTAGATGCACAGTCTATCAGGGATTCCCGAATTACTAGTACTGGCATTCAACTCATGCGCGTGTTGCATGCTGTGACACATTGCATGGCCATCGGCTTTTTTTTGCATTAAATGATCATGATAATGCTTTGGTCGAGGCTATTTTTATGATTTTAATGCATAGGGTGGATTTTTTTTCAAGTGAAAAATATTTTTCATGCACGAAAATAGCATTCAACGAATATGTTGTAGCTGTGCAGTGCACCAGAAATTAACCGGTTTAACAGTATGTGACGTTATACACTCACCTGTACGGGTATCCCCTGTACTTGGCCCTGAATATTGAGAGAAGCAGGCTGAAGAAGAAGACTACCAAGGCCAGTCCTATAACAGTCACAACTGGAGAGACACAGTAAAAACATATATGATAGATGCATGTTAGTCTTTCTCTTCAGCACCGCATGGTTAAATAATCAAATGTACCCAGTATTACAGGACATGGTGCTGGCGCTTATACACATTCAAACTTTCACTCATTTTTTACTATCATTAATCATTAGATGATAGACTGATAAAGACATGAGAGTTCAAAAACATCACTAAATTTAGAAGTAATGATGGCCATCTGATTTGGAGAGTACAGTTTTGAAATAAACACCAAAATGTTTCCAATTTTAACATTTTTTGCAAAAAGTTTTCTGTTCAAACTAATTACTGTTAACAACATTAGGAATTATGCTGTGAAATGGAAATGGGCAAAAGTTTTGCTCTTGCTTTTAACATTCACGACCATGTGACCATGTGCAAAATTGCTTTCAGTGTTTTCAGCCAAATAATGATTGGAGTTGAAACCACATGGAAATGGGGGAGAAATATTAGTGTCTTCAGATATTTTTGCAAAAGTATAGATTAGTTTAAACAGAAGTCTTGCAAAATTCATGATCTAACAAAATACCATCCATCAGCACACTAAGAGTTGACAGGAGTTAATCTTACCTCTTCGCTTCCTCACATCCCCCTCAGTGATGGAGTTTTTATTGAGTAGGATGATACCACACGTCACAGCAGCGTCTGAAGAGGGTCGGAGGGTTAAGGAGCTCACTCAACCATCTTCAAACAGTCTTGAAGTACTGAATGCACTCTAGTTTAATGGAGATTATGTTATTCCTGCATTTCTCAAATCCACATCAGATCACACATTTGCAACAGTACATTGAGAAGAGAAATTGGAAATTACATTTGTGATCAATTCTAAAGTACTTTTTTAGAGGAGACTTGCATCCATAAACTACAGTAAATCATTTGTATGAAGGCAAAAGAAAATTAAGAGACAGGTCACGAGCCCTAAACATATGTATTGAAATGATATGACATTGCAAAAACTATTTAAAATTTTGTCATTTCAAATATATTCATATCACTATCTAAGCTTGAAGAGCAGTGACAATTTATCCAATTGGAACAAAGTTTTTTCAAACTGACTTTGATTGTGCTCTATGTCAACAATCCATAAACTGATGATCACCAATGAAAAACATATTACATCTATCTATTATTTGACATTAAGTCTGTGTCACTGTTCCTTTCCTGCACCACTTATACACATACATCCCATAAACCAAGGCCATATTGCATAAAACCTACCATTGATGAGAACTATGCTATCAATGGAAACTTCTATGGAAACCTTTAATTTGATTGGCTGTCGAGCGACCATGCTACCATGGTAGTTACCATTAATGGCAGAGTTACGACTTATGTTCAGTTTTATGCAACAGGGCCCTGATGGCATCTAGCACTGCATGGGTTAAAGGATACTGAGTAGAATGACCATGTGCGTCTCTGCTACAAACTGCCCCTGGCTGCTTCCATGGATGTAACTCTGGATGGAAAACAATAAGGAGAAATGGTAGAAGAATCTCTTTAATCTGATTGGACCATCACAGTGTAAGAAATTTTACTGGTCGTATGCGATATCAACATGATATTATAAAGTCGCAATACCAAGAATATTGTGATAGCATGCATCAATATCACTAAAACCCATGTCGGCTCGCGATGAAACTCAGCTTCATTTCAGGTATATTTGAAGAGGAATCAAAACAATTATTGGATGATTCAGACGCTGTCAGTACTAAAAAAATCCATCAAACATTCATTCCGAAACTTGCAAGATTTGCCGAATTGAAACTGAAACTGGAAGATATTTCTAAACAAGAATTGGAAAAACTCCTGCCTGGATTCTACACTGAAGTGTGCAAGAAAGACGGTGGGCAGTACATCAAGAAATCACTGCAATACGTTTGTCACGGCATTCAACGTCACTTTGTGGAACATCGGAATGTTCACTTTTGCAGCAAATCTGTCTTTCCTGAAAGCAATCAGTAGGTGAAAGCGATTATTATCAAATTAAAGCGTGATAGACTTAAGTCGTACTTAACATAAAGACTCCTTTTCTCTAATTGACACGCAGAAAATCTTCTCACCTGAGTAAGACACCAATAATGTGAAAGGCTTACAAAACGAAATTTCAATTGACCTTATTCCACCTTTTGATGATAAGAGGACATAAAAATATAAGGATTGTTACGTGTAAGGTATCAGATTTGTCAATCCTTTATGATGAAGATGGTGCATGCTATATTACAAAGTGTGATCAATTGATGAAAGATCACAGAGAAAATGATGATAAAACTACATGTTAAAAGTCCAAAACAGCGATAAGTGCCCTGTGAAGTCGGGTTGTGTGTGTCTTTCTAAATGAGAGAGGTTGAGGGATGCATGATTGTCAAACTTACAACTTGGCCCGTCTGTGGATTGCGATGGGCATACGGTGGACCCCGGATGTGGTTCCACATCTGACCCGATGTCATGGCAAAGACGATCGACTGCAGGAAGAACAGGAACATTTAAGAGATTTGATGATTAGGACTTGGAATTTTATTAATTAATTGTTCAAATCTATGCAGAAGAAAAGTCGAATTTCTATAATTCACGTAATCATGATTGGAAAATTATAATTTCATTAAAATTACAACACTACATGTAATACTAACGTTTTCACAGCTGACGTAAGCACCAGCACCACAATTTATGCTCACACTTACACAAACGCTATCACTATTTTAACCACAAACACCAAAGCTCAAGTTACACTCATAGCCACATTCTACATGTTAACAGTTCACCCGTTGCTCACGGTTAAATTTTCGGTCCCATAAGCACATAAAAATTTGCCATGAAACTGCATTAACACAAGGGATGTGGCATAATTGTACCCTCTACGAATTAGAAATCTATTCATAGCCTGTCGTCTCTTGTCCATACAGCAGATAACACAGGAGTCGTGCTGCTCAGTATATGAGTGGAAACCAGCCCTCAAATACTAGTACGCGGGCTCAGTAAAAACAAGTTTGAAGGGAACAAAGCGTAAAACCCAACATAGCTCACCAAGGCACCCACTCCCCACATGGTCTTGTTGTAGAGGAACTCCAGGTTGTTACGTCGGAAATACAGGAAGCCTGCCACCATTGCCAGGAGAATGCCAAGTGCGATGGTCCCTGAGTAGTTCGGTGGACGGAATATCCGGATCTAAGTTTGAGTATTGAGGGAAAAAAACAAATGTCATGTCAATGAATGATCATATTTGAAGAAATGAAGAAAGCCTAATCAATGTAAATACCATTCTTGCTGTGAATTTTCTAAGTCATTTGATTAAGTGGATCTTGCCTGTGCTATATTGAATAAAGCTATACGATGTTGCTTACTCACTGTTGATCTTAAGGACCATGGCAAAAGGTTCATTCATGTCAAGTCAATTCAATTGGTTTATAACAAAACATGATTGGCAGCATACAGCTGATTTTGTACACTTATACAATCAATCAAATACAACATATAGTACACTACAGGTCAAAGGAATTGGCACGGGTAAAGGAAAAGGGAAGAAAGGGAAGGAGCCACAGTTTTAAACCATGGTATATTTTGTCCAGTTCAGCATGAAACATGATTTTAAAACTGTGGCTCCTTCCCTTTCTTCCCTTTCCCTTTACCCTTACCCGTGCCAATTCCTTTGAGCTGTAGTGTATATACACATATACAGAGCTTTTTTTCAAATTATACAATATATAACAAGATTTCTCCAAATTATGTGAAAATGCATGGGACATACAAGTAAACACAAATGTGCCTTGATAATTAACATAACAATAGTTGCTGTAAAGCTACTTATCATATGGCATAGGTCTGTGTATTTTTTGTATGTATGGAGCAGCTATGTGGATTCAATGTCTATCTAAAAGATGCAAGCAGAGACTACTGAGTTTGAATCACGGATCAAACAGCTGTTTCACATACCAATGCTACCTTTTGTCGAAATCATACTTCATATATGACATGAAATGATATTATGCAGTACAACATGTCACGTTTATTATGAATTGGTACCCTGAACAAAAACATTATTTGCACTAACGTAAAACTGTGCACAGCAATCTATTATAATAAAGTATGTAAAGAGATAGTGAACCAATGCTTGTTGAAACCTGTGAGTACTTACATGTACATCAGTTCTCTCTGCCACCCATCTTGTTAGGCTTTCAGCTTGGAATCCCAATCTAAAACATAAAAATAGCATATCTCTTACCTTCATATGATTAGGTACATGGTTCAGGATATTAACTAACAATGATTAAACAACTAAGAACTGTTGATGCAGCGCAACACACATTCACTCCTCAGACCAATATAAATTTTCTATGATACAGCTCGATGGCAAATTTGAATGCAATCGGTCAAGATATGTGGACAGTACAGCACAATACAACAATTGATTGGTTGCACTTTTATTCTATCAATTCTCCATACTTCATAGAATAAAAAGTTGTGTCATGAGTCAGATCCCCTTTCAAGTCTAGAGTGCTAATGTATGAGACAGGAAGCGGAAATGACTGATGTTGCTGCATTGTGCCTTGTGAGATGACTTTCCCCATATATATTGCCGTATGAAGAATTACAGAGGGGCAAGACAGCCCGTCCCTTTTTCAGATCACCACAAAACCATCGAAACTTTGGCAAAACATATAGAGAAGTGTTAGAAAGCTGTATATTCATAATTTGAAACTGATACGTAGTGTACAATTCAAATAATGCACGTTAACAGTGTCTGATTAATAGTCTTTACCTCAAACTCTTAGCAGTTTGTGTTGAAATATCTGCTTTATTGATTAATCTGTTTATTAAATTATGAAACGCATTATGAAAAAAATTGTTCTATAGAAGGAATTATCTCCAAAGTTTGGTAATTACTAATAAAATTAGGATTTCACACATGCATAATAACCCCATAGAGACTGTAACAAGACTAATACTTTTTTCGTAGTACGAAAAAAGTCAGTTTGAAATTTAACGGCTGAAATTTTTAAATATACAGAAAGTTTCAACATGCTCAATTCTTAGAAATGGTCTTCAATCACACTTTCTTCAATTTACGATCGTGATAGACGATTTCAAATTTTAAGCTTGCAAAAGGGATGGACAATCTTTAATGGTGATTTGTCTAATTGCTGCTCACCTTTGGATGTCATACGTGTCTCCTTTCTTAGGCTTACCCTTGGCTGGGAAGTGGATGATGCTGGGTGCAGAATTGATCTTCAGCTGCATCGTTAAAGCGAGGGTACAATCAGTCAACAAAAAAAAGATGATCAATAATAATCAGCTTCTACATATTTGGCTATATAGATCAATACATAATACATGACACATACATACGACTGGGTGCCAAAGTAGGAAAGGGAAATTATATCAACCAAGTTTAAGATTCATCACAACAAATCAGCAAAAAATAGAGTTAGAGAGTCAGAGAGAATGAGAAAGTGGGAGACCCATAGAGAGAGAGATGGGAGAAGAGCGTGCAGTAGGGAGAGAGAGGTGGGAGGGAGTGGTGGAATGAAGTGGTGGTAGGGAGTGGGAGGGAAAGGGAAGAGAGAGGGGGAAAGCCTGCGTGATAGGGGGAGAGAGAAGGAGAGAGGGGGAGAAAGTGAGAGAGACATAAACAGAGAGAGACAGAGAGAGACAAAGAAACAGAGAAGTGGGAGTGCGAGGGAGAGAGGGAGAGGGAGAAAGAGAAAGAGAGAGGGGGGGGGGTATAAGAGAAAAGGGAGGAAAGAGATAGGGGCAACAAAATGTATGATTTATTCCTCCTGATCAGCAAAACCATTGTTGCTTCAAAAAACATTTTCTGAACATTTAAAGAGAGCATAACTAAGGACACCTAACTCATACAATTGATACTAGAGTTCTTATCAAACTCAAGGATTCACACTACTTTACACTTTATGTGCCACTGTCGCAATTGTGCACAAAACTCACAAAACCAGTATTTTGTTTAGCACTGGAGGTCATAACAAATGAGCCCCAGACTCAATAAAGAGCAGCAAAGACACTTACACTCTTAAAGACATCTGCTGCTTCGTCGTAGTCCACACTCGCAAAGAAGAGCTTGTTGGAGTAGGACTGGGAGTAACGCCAAGAGTTGGCCAGAATCTGGTACTCCTCACCAACTTGTCTGTATCGAAATATAACACAGATAGTTTACCATACACCTGTAGCTTACTGCTGTAATTTTCTTTTATAAAGACATATCTATTTTGAAGGGGAAACGAATTAAATACAGGTTTATATGCATATAGAAACATTTTGTAAAAATTAGATTGCCATGAATTTGAACAAGATTGAACATGCACCATAAAAAGAAAGAACAGCATTCAGAAAAAAGTGAATTACACATCACCCCTCCAAAACTATAACAAACTACAAACAAACTTTTCTTTAACTCAACATATAATTAGACATTGTGTCATAAAGAAAACATTTGAAGATATGAGCGATTGACAAGGTCATTCTTAAAGTGAATAGTAGCCTACCACACAGCCTCTTTCATGGATTCCAGCAGGGTGAGCCTCACTGCAGAAAACATATGGTGCAAAAACCTCTAGTCCAGAACAGACAGCACAATCTGACGAATTGTACCACTCTGTGACTGGCTGAATCACAGGACTTGGTCATTGGATTTGAGCAAAAGTGTGATGTCATATCTCCAGTCATAGGCCCTTACAACTGCAGAATCTGTTAACACAGTATCAGTCTCATAATATGCAAATGATGCACAGGTTTGAGTGGGTCAGTAGGAATTGTGTACACAAGGTAGCTCTGAATTGCCTGAACCCACGAGGCGAAGCCGAGTGGGTTTCGGGCAAAATTCAGAGCTACCGCGTGTACACAATCCTACTGACCCACGAAATAAACCTGTGCATCATCTGTTTTATAGAATGGGCCCTAAAATCTAATAAAAAAGGGAAAAATCTCTGTCAACCTCATTTACCGGATGCATGGAAAAATCATGCGTCCGGTAATTACCGGATGCATGGTTATGACAAAATCATGCATCCGGTAATTAACGGATGCATGGTTATTGACCAATCAGATTGCAGAGATCCATCTTCATCATCAATGATCATCAATGATTGGAATCATCAAAATCTGCCAAGACTAAAAATTATTGACTTTTCACACAGAGAAGTGTCCAAATAACACAGCTAAAATATGAGATGATTTTCTCCATAGACCATGTCAGGTGGAGAAATAGAGTCTGCATGTATAGAACTACCAAGTTCATCACGCTTTTATTTGATAACAATCATTTAAACGACGTAGTCATATCAGAAAAGACAGATTTACTGCAAATGTCCAGGGTGCCATTGAGTGCCCAAAATGAACGTATTCGCAATGCACGTTAGTGGGCAAATCACCGCAGCAACGTCTCACACAGTGCTGCGACAGCGTAGAATTCAGTCATGAGTTTGTCCATTTCTCCGTTCGAAATGTCTTCCAAATGTACGTGTTTCACCTCTGCAAAGCGTTTAAATGTACTTACTGAACTTACTGTACTTACTGAAAATTTGTACTTACTGAAAGCGTCTGAATCGTCCAAAATTTGTTTCAATTCTTCATCTCACTTGATCGGAGTTTCTCGTGATTCGTGGGTGCCGACATTAGCGTAAGCAACATTGGTATCGATCATGTTAATTCTCGGTATCGCGATATCGTGTTGATATCGTGTTGATATCGCGTGCTGCCAGTAAAAAAAAATTACACGGCAATTACGGGTAATTAACCAATCAGATTGCAGAGATTCTGACACCCATTCTATAATTCTTGTTGTTTGCGCTTTCTTTGAGCCACGTGATCCATAGTTGTGCATCGCACAGCCAGCACAGACAGATATTTGACAAAAAGTGACGTTCTGCCATTTTGAGCCGTGCATAAAAGATTTTCTGGCAGCCACGCTGCATACCAGTACCACCTTCTCAACTCACTTGCAGACAGAGCACTGCCTCTGGGGCTGCATGGCAGTCAGCATGATGATCAGAGAATAGTTCCTGGGGGTGCTCTTGGCGTAGAGGCGGTACTTGTCCCCGTTCATGCGGATCACAGCCCGCTTGTTCCCCCAGTCAACAAGCTGCTTCACTCGCTCACCCAGCTGCTCCTGATACATGGGAAAGTAAAGCAAATTATTGCATTACTCCCTTGCTAATTCTCTGTTTGATTAGCATGCCGGAATAAGTTTGTAGTTCCATGTCACAATGGCAAAGAAAAGAATCGGCAAGATAATAATATAGTATTTGATTGGCGTATTTCATAGCTGTTGAGGGTCCCACCCATAAGCAGATTTTATTCTTAGGGGCCTTGCCATCATTTTATGTTTTAGCAAATATGTTGTATTTTTGTTCTTTCATTTTTATAATGGTTAAATAAATGAAATGACATGAAATATCAATGGAAACACAATCTCAAAACTTCAAACAAAAATCCTACTGCATTGTATAGGAATATGTCTTGCATATTTCTGTTGTGTCTGACATTTTACTTTCTCATCTATCAAGGCTTACATGTGCATGAAGTATAACTCTTTATGCACCATTGGTACAATTTCGCAAAAGTTATACCCTCAACTCCCATAGAACAGCCATTTGACTGGCACAGAACTTATTATTCTATTCTTAATAGAGAACTTCAGCTTTATATGTTATCGCTCACTTACTTCCTTCTTGACTGCATCGCTCTGTTGTGCACAAACTAGGATGGCTACTATAGCACCGGCCAACCACAGCACTGTCCTTGTCGATGCCATCTCCAACATATTGGACTGCAAATAGATTTGATTCAAAAGAAAAATATTAAAATATACAGTGTTAAGCTGACCTACAAGCAGGGCTCTCGCTATATGGAAAATAACCCGTGGCGCAACCCAATGACATTTATTAGTTATTTTAGCCTTAACTTGAAGCACATAATTATGAATGTGCTGTGAACGCGCGAACCGCGCGCTTTACGCATACAATGCGCGCGCTAATAGCTAAGGGACAGTGCTTGCATTTACTCGTCGAATGCGATGTCATCGGCCGCGAATATAGGCGCTCGATTGCCGATCCATGTCCATGTAGAATAGCGTGATTCCATGTCCAACTCTTGTTTCTAACCTGTGTGTGATACACACATCACTGTTGGCGCTGTGTGTGTGTGTGTGTGTTGATAATTCACGCATAACTGCACTCTGTGCCTGTGTGGTGCCTGAAGTGAAATCGGCAAATGGATCACGACTCTTGATGGCCTGATTGGCGCAGTTTAGCTTCCTTAAACAAAAGAATACTAATATCATTATTAAATATTAAACTATATTTCATCATGAGTTTTGTGTCAAAAATGTGAAGTGTTCCTCTCTACCAAAAGAAGTGTAATTTCAACATGTGTTTGTCATGATATAGCTTCTTTGTGTTTCTTCCTGTTCATATATTATATTTCTTTATTATTTGTTTGTATTTTGCAGCACAATATGTTGTTCGACGCTACTACTGGTAGTTATGTCTTGCTCGCGTTGTTGCATGTTTTGAGGGTAATGTCCTTTACAAAGTCAAGACAATCAAAATGTGTCTGCTGATCAGAGAAAACTGCCTTTTGTTCACAAATGTAAATGACATTTAACATGGTGTGTTGGTGACTCATTGCTGGAACTGATGTCATACCCGTTCAAGAGAACGAGTAAGAGAGATGTTTTATTTAGTGGTGCGATGGTGATGAGTGATGGTAAAGAGGGGAAAAAATTGTTGTTTTTTCATGGTCCCTCATTATAAGTAGGCTCATGTTCAACTTATCACCCTTCCATTTCACCCCATCGTGTTTCTGTCAGCAGAGTCATTATCCACAACTCCACATGTAACCAGATCTGTTCTTCAATGCTATTCGTAACAACAATCCCCCCTTAAAAATCATAAATGCACAGCGCAGCCTAGCCTAGCCAGCCCCCAAAACATAAAGGAATGCTAATAGCCTTGCATGCGCACGAGGCATCAGCACGATGCCAGGACATGTGGTCTGCCGACACAAGTATGCAAGCTCCGGCAAAAAATTCCATGCTTTATCATGATTGGTCACTATTGCGCATATCAGAAAACTCATTAACCAATGACACTCTGTATAGTGTTTTCCTAGGAAAGCACGCTTATTGGCAAGCATAAACATCACAGTCGCCCTGAGAGACTACCGTGAGAACCTTTCTCTTTCCCTGCCTCGATCTTCTCTTTAAGGCTCGGTCACACATAACCGACGCACGGGGGTCGCATGGCCAGCGCGTTGAAAATTGGCAAAAATTTGTCATTTTGGCCAGTGCGTTGTCGTTCGCTAGGTGTGCGTCATCATGCGTTACTCATTCGTCCAGCGCGCTGGACCAACGTTATACATTCGTCGTCGAGCGTCGCCATTCGCTGTGCGCGTCGAGATTTTTTGTGCATGCTCAAAATTGTGCGTTGAGCTCGACGCATGGACCTACGCGCCGAGAAGTCGCCAGTCACGCGCATAGCACGCCAGACCAACGCCAGACATCGGCGGAGTGCACGGTGTGTATTCGTTGTGAGTACGGCGGCCGAGGTATAGCGAACGCTCAACGCACATCTAGCGCAAAAGCAGCCTGGTTTAAACGCATGGCCAGCGATCATGTAGCGCATAAGGGCGCGCTGAACGAGTGTTGAACGAGTGCTGAACTGGTCTCTAACGCACCCGACGTTGCTGTTGCGCACTCTTAGCGCGTAGTCATAGAGTATATATAAACGCACCCCACACTATCTCCGCAGCATTCTCCCTACGACCCTCACGTGTGAAGTTCCTCGATCCTGACCTCGTCTAGAAGAACCATCTGGGAAGATGGATGGTCCCGACAAGCAGCGGTTAGAACATGAAATCGCTGTTCTCCAACATCAGCAAAACCTAATGGAACTCACACTTCACCAACTCCATATCATCAGGAGAAGGGGAAGGAGGAGACGTCAACGAAGATTCTGGATCCGACCTTGGATTGGTAGACGACGGCAGTTTGGCCTGTACGATCAACTTCTTGTTGAACTCCGTAACGAAGACCAATCAGCCTTCAAGAATTTCATGCGAATGCAGCCAGAGATGTTTGATGAACTTTTAACAAGAGTTGGCCCAAGAATCACAAAGCAGAATACAACATACAGAGAGTCCCTCGACCCTGGCCTCAAACTTGCTCTAACCCTGCGGTATCTTGCGTCTGGGACCAAGTATCACTTAATGTCATATGGGTGGAGGGTGCCTCACAACACTATATCCCTTCTGATTAGAGAAGTTTGCCAGGCCATCATCGACGAGTACAAGGATGAGATGATGAAGTGCCCCACAACCCCTGAGGAATGGCGTGCCATATCTGACAAGTTCATGGAGAAGTGGAACTTCCCCCATACATGCGGTGCACTTGATGGAAAGCATGTCAGCTGCAAGTGTCCTCCAAACAGCGGTTCCCTTTATTACAATTATAAAGGGTTCTACTCGGTTGTCCTCTTGGCGCTAGTCGATGCCGAATATCGATTCATCTGGGCAGACATTGGCGGAATGGGTTCTGCATCGGACGCTCAGATTTACAATGCTTCTGAGCTGAGGGAATGCGTTGAAGCTGGCACTTTAGGCTTCCCGGACCCTGACCCACTTCCAAACGACAACAAGGATGTGCCGTACTTCTTCGTCGGCGACGACGCATACGCTCTTCGCCCCAACATGATGAAACCGTACAGCCTCCGGGGTATGACGCGACCGGAGCGGATATTCAATTACCGCCTCTCCCGGGCCAGGAGGGTCGTCGAAAATGCCTTCGGCATTCTTTCCAACCGGTTTCAAGTTCTCCTGACCACGATGCAGCAGCAGCCCGAGACCGTCAAGCTCATTGTCACAGCATGCATGATCCTCCACAACCTGATGAGGACCCGGTATCCAGGCATGCAGAATCAGCAGCTTGACCGCGCAGAGAACCTGGGTCGCGACTACGTCCCAGGAGCATGGAGATCTGGGCGTAACATGCAGGACACCCTCGTAGTCCCTGGCAGCAATACCTCCAACAAGGAAGGGAAGAAGTAGAGAAACCTCATCAAGCACTGGGCCAACTCAGAAGCTGGTTCAGTTCCATGGCAGGAGAGGATGATCTAGAGCACCTCCATGTCTGCAGAAAACCTTTGTCGCAAACACTTCACAGAAGCATAAAGATCTGGTCTTAACATTCACAACACCCTCGTAGTCGCTGGCAGCAACACCTCCAGCAAGGAAGAAAAAGAAGCAGAGAAACCTCATCAAACACTGGGGCAACTCAGTTAAGATGATCAAGAGCACCTTCGTTTCCACTATTCGTATGGATACAGGATACAGAGACTGATTGCATGACGTGATTCCAATAATTTGCTTACAATGGATACATCTCAATGTGCGAGCAAATAAACACTTTCTAATGATTTTGACATGAACTTCGTGTGCGATTTATTCATTGCATTAATCGGCTACAGCTTGTTATTCAGACGATTCGTTATTTCAAAGGTTCGCTATTCCGAAAACGAAATGAGGTTCGTATTTCCGAAGATTGATTAATCCCTTTTTCGGAATAGCGAACATTCGGCATGATGTAATAAATGTTCGGATTAACGAACCGTATTTCGTTTTTGGATCAGTTTCGCACTTAGGTATAGGAAACTTTCGTGTTCGGAATAACTAGCCTTTGGTTCGAAGTAACGAGCCGCATCCCTTCAATAGCCTTCATTCAGGGGCCCTGAAAAGCTACACAAAATACTAAAACCCACCTATCCCTATATCCAAAATGAAAAAAAAATCAAATCATTATTAGGACGTTTTAAAAATCATTAAATAATGAGAGACTTCGGTGCAGTTTTCACACTCAGCCTTTATGTATGTTGGAAGTTTTCCGCTAAATTTGTTATTATTTGGTATCCAAAATTATCTTTGACTCATCTACCTACTTCCATTTATCGCATGGACGTTCGAATGAGTTAAACATTAGAATGCTCATTTTGAAGATCATTCAGATAAACACGCGAATAACATCTGTTTGAAAAAAAATGTTTTCAATTCATTGCGCTTATGAGATGCTGCTTCTGAGAAGACCATTTTTGAAAAAATGACCAAGTTATTTAGGTGAGCCGTATAACCCATTCAGAGGAATTTTGTCAGAATGTCTGTATCGTTATTATTTCCATTTTTTCTAGTCACTTTTTTGTGTGCAAGATAAAATGGAAATGGCTAAATAATGAAATGCCTGAAACATTGGCACAGGCATGTGGACTACGCACAGCAAGGTTTCCAACCTTGAACTTGACTAATGACGTCATATAGACCCCATTTTTCCAAATTGTAACGCAATATCATTAAGAAAATCATTTTTTATGGCAGCATTATAGAAATCGTTTGCCTAAGTTTGATGAAATTTGTTTACCAAACTCGTTCAAATTTGGCTAGAATATTGCTATCATGCAAATGTGTCAGTACGACAGAATATTTCTTTATGAAACATATAATTAAAAAAAGTAAGTGAACAGGACAGGACACAAAACAAATTGTTTTTAAGTTGAACTAGAACATTTATTACACTCAACAACCATAACTTTCTCTTTAATCAACATTTTAACATGTTTTCAAACACCTTTTGAAACAAACATATGGCATGGTAAATACAAAACTCAATATTTCACAGTTAAACGTGATAGCAATGAATTAACGATGTTTTCCTTGTAAAACAACTTTTCTCAGCTACATAGTCCATATTCATGTGAAATGGAGAACCACGAACTAGATTTAACTTTTCCCTGTTAAACAAAAAAACACCTTTCTTTTGGCAAATTTGGTGAACTATAGGAACCAATTAACAATATTGTTCTAGTAAACAAACCTGTTTACAACTTTTCTTAGCGTCACAGTCCATATTCATCATGTTCATGAGAAATAAACAAACATGAACTAGATTCATCATTTCCCAGTTAAACAAAACAAAACGTTACTTTTGGTAGATTTGGTGAGCTATAGCAACCAATTACCAATATTTTCCTTGTAAACAAACCTGTTTACAACTTTTCTCAGCTACATAGTCCATGTTCATGTGAAATGGACAACCATGAACTAACAAAAAAACTTTCCTTTTGATAAATGTTGAACTATGTTTTCTGCAGTGCTTAATTCAAATGTTTGTGTGACAAATCTTGCCCGTTACAACTTGTGACAAATTTTTGTTTTCAAGTACTTACACTAAAAATGAGCAGACATAAACTCTATCATGTTAACGTTAAACAAATGCAATAACCAACATTTGGGTAATTCGTTTACTACTATACATGGAATACATCTACAATTGGCAGACGCTACTTATTGTTTTCAAGTTAAAAAAAAAACCATTAAGCATGATCTTAATAACCAAAACCGTCTTCGTGTATCGTTCAGTAGCATTTGAGCTACTCACAAGTCCCTCTCTATTGTACTACTGCTTTTCACCAGCACCAGGAAGAGGTAGAGGAGGCAAGTCCTTGTGGGCCATCTGGCCTGAGGTCGGAGATGTCTCCAACAGCGCAGAGAGTCCAGAGATGGAAGACATATCTGCAAGGTCACGCTCTAAGCTTGTGGAGAGCACCTGGTGAGATCTGCCGATGACTGCTGACACGCTCTGCTGTTGCTTGGGATGGTTGTGCTGATGTTGATACTGCTTGTGGAACTGGTACTGCTGGTTCTGCTGCTGGTGGTATTGATGGGAGATCTGGGATGGACCCGGAGGAGGCGGATGAGGAGGTAGCATTTGGTTGATCATGCTGGCTTTGTACCTCTCCATGTAACCGTAGTCCTGGGATTGCCATGGGGACGCGGTCGGTGGCCTGGCAGTCTTCCACATGTCAGGAGCTGGCTGCCACTGCTCGCCGGGCTTAGGAGATGAGGAAGAGAACGTGGGTGCATAGCTTGTTGTGGATGAGAGGGTTGGTGGTGCGACGTGTGGAGGCTCATCCTCATCGCTGTCCTCCATGGCCCCTTCCAAGATCTTGTTGATGGCCGTGCGCGCCTTTTTGAACTTTCGTTCAGACAGGTTTGCCAGAGTCCCTTGCACGTAGGCCCCAAATACCTCTGCATGTGTTTTGGGCCTCATGGCCTGCTCCAACTGGGCCATTTTGTCACCCGACTCCTGCAGCCGCTTCTGCAATGTATGTAGCACCTCGTCGTCCAATTCCTTGCTCCGTCTCTTTCTGCCAACATGATGTGAACAGTGAGGCTCTTCCTCTTCACACGCCTCACTGCCGACCTTGGCGCACTCGGCTTCAGCAGCCGCAAGGTCTCCTTTGTTAGCTGAAATTGTATCCCTCACCTGCAAGTACAAACAAACAAGACATATATACGATTCATACTTTGCGAAACTGACTGCAAATTTTAAATACGTAATTACACCTAGACATACTCATGGAAGTATATGTTGAACCATCAGGAATTGATAATGTATATTTGCAATATTTCAATGTATCTAAATTCATTGCGTACCTACGAGCGGCACGGGCGAGGGGGGGGGGGGAGGTGCACTTGCCACCAAATAATTTTGTAGGAAAAACACAGAAAATACAATCATAAAACTAAATAAAAAATAAAAAACACGCTACGCCATTGATCAAAAGTATCATTCTCTGATTGTACTTACGCTGCGTACTGGCTCAGATCGATGATAGGTGATCTTTTGCAGGAAGTGCAGTTTTTTCAGCGTCCATAGCTCCCTCTCTGTAAAACATCGTTGGCCGGACCCGGACTTGGGCAGCTTTTCAAGGCGCGTGAAATTGTCCCTAATTCCCTTAAACCATCCTTGCAGGTGTGCAACGTCTTTGAACATGATGTCCGCTTGTCTCTGCCAGGCTGCGTTTTTCTTGTCTGGCCTTCTGTAATCACTGGATTTTTTATTCCAGATCATTTCGTTTTCTTCTAGAAAAGTTACCATGAGTTCCTCCTCCTCCTCAGATAATTTGTTGCCCTTTTTGGCCTTCTTGGTACTCTTCTTGATCTTTATGACAGACGATGCCTGCGAAGCCAGGGATACATGGCTGTCTACGGACTCAGCATACGAGTGAGTAGGGGATAAGGGTGGAAGGGATGCAGCATCCTCGATAGCATCCTCAACGGAAACAACAGAGCCCAGGCTGTGTAGCTCAGGCTCCAGGCTAGGCGGCTCAGATTTCATGCTGGGCTCCTTGGGATCCTGTCTCTGCATCTCAGGGTTCAGGCTGGGCTCCCTAGAATCCTGTCTCTGTATCTCAGGCTTCATGCTGGGCTCCTCAGAATCCTGTCTCTGTATCTCAGGGTTCAGGCTGGGCTCCTTGGGATCCTGTCTCTGCATCTCAGGGTTCAGGCTGGGCTCCCTAGAATCCTGTCTCTGTATCTCAGGGTTCATGCTGGGCTCCTCAGGATCCTGTCTCTGTATCTCAGGGTTCAGGCTGGGCTCCTCAGGATCCTGTCTCTGTATCTCAGGGTTCAGGCTGGGAATCTCTTTTTGTTTGCCCTTGCCTCTACGAGCGCGGCAACCAACGACAGGAGCAAGCGGTGTCTTCTTCTTGGGTTTCATGGATAGTGGGTGTATTTTTTTGGGTGGCATCGTGAAGAGGTTGTGTACTCTCGGCGCGTCAATTATTTTGATATGAAATCATACACAAGGCTTTATATATAGGCATTCACGTGGCCGCTGTTTTTCGCGGGCTTTGCGTTGAGAACGAGATGCATGCGTTCTGGACGCGTTCTGCATGCGCTGGTTGGGCGGTAGCCATTCGCTCAACGCGCTAGCAATACGCGATGCATTCGTTGCGGTATTTAATGTATACGCTCTGTATGCGTCCTGTATTCGCTATATACCAGCCCAGGTACGCACAGCGCGTTACCAACACGTTATACATTCGCTAGCCTCTGTCCAAATCTTGACAGAAGTTTGGCGCACAACGACGCACTCATCTTATTTTCCATTTTTTGCCAATTTTTCAGTGCGTTGGCCGTGCGTCGGCTATATGTGACCGGGCCTTTACCTAAAGCTCTCTCTCTCTCTCTCTCCCATTCCCTCTCCTTTTCTGTCTCTGCCTAGCCCATGAATGCAGTGCGCCCCAGAACTTAGGAATTTGAGATGGTGTAAGATTACAAGTTGCCGGCGCGCACGAGGTATGCGCACGCTCGTAAATCTGACATGCCATTGTGACAGCCATAATAAACAAAGGCGAAGCTTTGGTTACCATTGGTTACTGTTCCTCGTTCTGTGACTGAAGTATGTTATATATCAGGCGTAACTTTCGCATGATCTTAATAGTGTACATTATCATTTGCTGCAGGTCTCGACCTCACAGTCTCTCTGCCTCTAATCTTCTTTTAACTTTCTTGATCTCTCGCAAACTTCTCTTTTTCTTTCCCTGCATGTCTTCTTTCTACCGCTCAATCACTCTCCTCTTTTTCTTTCTGTCTTTCTCTATCTTCTTTTTACTCTCGTTCCCTCTCTCTCCATCTTCCTATCTCTATTAACTCCTCTCTCGTTTTCTTTCCCTGCCTCTCCCGCTATCTTCTTTCTACCGCTCTCCTTTCCTCTCTTGTTATTTCTCTGCCTCTGCCTTGATCTTCTCTTTATCTTTCTCTCCTTTTCTATTATTCTTTCTCTTTCTCTGCCTCTATCTTCTCTCCACCACCCCCTCTCTCCTTTCCCCCTTTTCTTTCTCTGCCTATTCCTCTACTTTCTTTCTAGCTCTCCCCTTTCCTCCCTCTTTCTTTCTTTCTTTGCTTGTCTTCTTTCTACCACTCACTCCCTTTCCTCATTTTCTTTCTCTGGTGTTCTCTATCTTCTTTTTACTCTCGTTCCCTCTCTCTCCATCTTCCCATCTCTATCAACTCCTCTCTCGTTTTCTTTCCCTGCCTCTCCCGCTATCTTCTTTCTACCGCTATCCTTTCCTCTCTTGTTCTTTCTCTGCCTCAGCCTTGATCTTCTCTTTACCTTTTTCTCCTTTCCTATTCTTTCTCTGCCTCTGCCTCTGTCTTCTCTCTACCACCCCCTCTCTCTCTCTCTCCTTTCCCCTTTTTCTTTCTCTGCCTATTCGTCTAATTTCTTTCTAGCTCTCCCCTTTCCTCCCTTTCTCTTTCTTTGCTTGTCTTCTTTCTACCGCTCACTCACTCCCTTTCCTCGTTTTCTTTCTCTGCTTTTCTCTATCTTCTGTTTACTCTCGTTCCCTCTCTCTCTCTCCCCATCTTCCTATCTCTTATTGTAAGATGTCTGCACTGTGGTGATGTTGATTGTTTATTAAAGATGGGTAGCGTGGTCTTTCAGTGAGACTCTTAACTAATAGTACAAATGTAGAAGACGACGATAAAGATGTAGACGGATAGAGACGATGAATTAGAGTTGACGATCCTTTATTGAATGTATCTCGTGGATGTACATTTCCTGATCTGGAACAGTCATATATCAATGGTACACGATGGTTGAGTAATACAGCTGTTGAATATATATAAAGAAGTAGGTATGTTGTAATAGCTAAAATGATGCTGTGGTCCCTCTGTGACATAGCACTTTAAACCTACACGAGGCGGCTAAAGAGAGATGCGACTATCCCTGATGGTGGTATGGAAGCAGAGTCCTTTTTTCTGGATTGGGTGTGGAGTTTATACCAGGGAGTAATATATATGGGAGGAATTTAGTAGGAAGGGAGTATTGTTTATCAGGAGCTAACCACCGAGGACAGATAACCACTAGGGAGGAGAGAGCGGGAGAGAGGATGAGAGTAAAACCGAGAGAGAAAGAGTGAATATATGGTCCCTGTGTCCTTGGCTTTATTGCCTGACAACAGAGAGAGAGAAAGGGAGAGAAGGTGTGTGTGGGGGACATTAAAGGGAGGGGTATGGTGAGATCTTACATTATCAACTTCACTCTCTCTTCCCTCCTTTATCTCTCCATCACTCCTTGTTTTGCCTTTTCATCTTTCTTCCTCCAGCTTTCTCCATCCCCCCTCCCCCCTCCTTCTGTATATCATGCTAAAATGCCGAGGTCTATGGTCGCAAGAGGGATTTATTATGGTCTATATCTGTGTACTGCGCTTAATTGCGACCAATAAACAGCTGGCCAATTATGTAAGCTGGCCAACTTGATGGACTGAAAATATTTCAATATAAGGTGAATCATAAAGACGTAATCTTTGCTTTGAGTCACATTTTTTTTTATGAATGAAACATAACATTAATTCATCAACTCACTAGTAGGCCCAAGTCTTACCAGACAGCTGCGTATACCTCCAAGTCTACGTAGGTGTCATAATACCCAGAGGTTATCACGATGGCTTTATTATAGTTACTATGAGTCAAAGATGCATTGTAAACTACATGTACGCACAGAGTCAAGTCATTTACCAACAGATTTGTAAACAAAATAACTCAAAGCCTGCATAAATTTGCAATCAAAATCCCCAATACTTCACTTGTGCTTCATGACCTCATGAGGTCAGATTCAGTGTTAGGTCAGATGGGGACACCTCTGGGGTGAGGATGGTGATAAATCTGTAATTAATCTGTTGTCTCGCCAATGGCTTGGAGCCCAGGACCCAGGGGACTGATAAGAAACTGAGTTGCTTGTCTGTCTTCACCTCCGAATGGACCACTAAGCTTGTGGAATGCCACGAGTTGAGCAAACTCCGATCGGTAGCGTGGATTGCGCAACACGTGGTTATGCAAGTTAAGACATGTGGTTTCGATTTGTCTCAACTCCGACCTCCCTTCTCTCTCTCCCTCTCTCTTTCTAAATATATCGTCTCGTCCATCCACTCTCTCTTTCCCTCTCTCTCCCCGATGTTCGAAGTGGAAGTGTGTGCCGGGGTAGTGGCCATGTACTGTGTGTGTGTGTGTGTGTGTATCGTGGTCATATTCTGTGTGTGGGTGTGTGTGTGTGTACCTTGGGAGTATTGTCGGGGTATCATGCGGCTCGAGTTGTTCCAGTTCTACCACTGGGTTCTTGTGTGCGCTGAACATGTGCAGGAATGACCGATGGATGGCTCTGCTTGCATTGCATGTATGTACGGTAATCGGGCGATTCGCACAGGCACATTCAGTGGTTTAGATATTCCCTGCTCTGCCGGTGCGCGCTAAAGCTGGAATCGTACTTTGAACAACAAACTATAAGACACGCGGCGCTATGTTTTTAAATTGAAATAGGCGTGGCAGTATTTGTTTAATATTAATAACTCGTGGCGCTGGTTTGGGTCAACCACAGAACCCGTGGCGGCACCGCCACGGGTTCTCAACGGTGGCGAGAGGCTTGCCTACAAGTACTGTACAATATACCGTCTAGAAATGTGCATATTGCACTAAAAAATAAATTCAGAAAGCATTCTTATCTAAGTTTCTAAGGCAAATGTGTTTTCTCTATGTATGATATATCAACACATGTACTGTACAATATACCGCCTAGAAATGTGCATATTGCACTAAAAAAATAAATTCAGTAATCATTCTTATCTAAGTTTTTACGGCAAATGTGCTTGCTCTATGTATGACATATCAACACCACACCATTGAACAGGTGCAGAAATTGACTGAACATCGATGAAACATTGAACAGGTGCTGAACTTGACTGGAACATTGAGCCCGTTTACACTACAGGGTAGACCGGGGGCTGACCGTTGGAGCGCGCTATCGTAGCGCAATCCAAGAAATCCAATTTCTTAATGCATCAGCTAAGTATTGTGTGATTTTGATTTTGACTCGTGCAGAGGTATTAATTTTGATCAATAATTTCATGATTTTTTCTGTTTATTTTTTGGAATGACTTTTGTACAGTCATGATGTATGTGACTGTGCTTTTCACTTTGATGTGTTGACTGTTGTTATGTGTGCTTTTCCAATTTCCGTGATATTATTACTAAGCCTGAGTCATATCGATTTTTTCAGAAACCGGTGTTCGATGGCTTTGCGCCGATCGAACATCGATGCATCGACGGCACATTAACAAATTGTGTACAACGGATAGCGGAGTGCGAACGCCAGCGGTCGTGTACATTTTGCGTATTACATGACGTCATTCAGCCACTGCCAAGAGCCAATTTATGAATGAAAATATAGTAAGCATGCGCAGTGCAATCCTTCCATTTCCCCACACAGTATTCCACCAAAATAAGTGTGCAATTCTCTATCACCTCGTATCAAAATCGACCTAGAATTTCACTTTCCTTTATTTTATATGAGTTATGAAAGGTATTTTCGGAGAATCTATTTTCTCACCGATATCGCACATGTAAGCGAATTTCAATAACTTCTTGCTTTTCCGTCAAAATCTTAAGAATTAGCGTCAATATGGCATCGTGTAAGTTGTAACGTGTAACGTGCACAAAGTCAATTGGCTTCCGGGTTTCGGACAACGTGACCAGATATCGTTATCGCTATCGATTAGCGACCACGTGGTCATGACATGATCTACGCGATGCACCAATCAGCGGTCTCCGAATCGCTGTACGAAGACGCTCTACCAGTCTGTTGGCAGCGTGTATGCAAATGAGCCTTAATGAGCGAACTTACGCACAATCGCCACTGTGCTGTTTCCGGGTTTTCACAACACACGATGCTATCCGTTGTACACAGTCTACAGACAAGTGTTCGTTGTGGCATTGCGCGGTATATAGTAGTGAACGAAAAGAAGCCAAGTATGTAGTAGCTGCTTGATCATCGAGCGACCAGTTCGTTCTCTTGATGTGCTACCTTCAAAACTCACAAAAGAGAGTAGGAACCAAGTAAGCAAATTAAACTAATTAAAAAATATTAAGATAAATTGTGTATAACAGGACTATCAAACAAAAGATTTTGTGCTTTCTAGTCAATTTGGTAATTTCGTCGATGCATCGAATTCATCAAAACGAAATCGGAGTTCGACTTCTTCGATCGAACACCGGCTTAATAATCGATTCGACTCAGGCCTAATTATTACTTTTTAGAAGAAATCATGGGCACATAAAGCGACAATAAACAACTGACCGTCACTACTAGTCTACACAGCTCTAATTTTAATACGGGTATGATAATTGATATGGACTGAACATATGTATCGTACAAAGAGTGGAGTACAGTTGTTTATAGTTTTATGTTGCAAGTAACGTTTGGCCTCAAGCTCAGGCTCAGGAGGCTCACTCAGTTCAGCTTAGCCTCCCGAACAAGTCCTAACGGTGGCGTTACACTTTCACCAAATAATACATGTGGGACTATCTTGTGTGGTTGAGAACAGACGGCGAATCTTCAGGATTGCAAAATACGAAAAATAAGTAGACAGGGCAAAACAAATGATGTGCAGCTCTACAGGTATACAGATTAGAGCATGCATTTGAATAGATTCGACACGTAGGTCTACAAATAAATGTTTTAATGCAAAAATATAATAAAATAATTCAGCCACTCACCTTACTCCAGCACATCAGGCAAGTTACCACGCATGCGTACACAAGAACCCTCGCGATAACAGAACAGCTACGGTACGCATGGCTGTATGTATATTTACTCTATGTCCCCATCATCAAACGTGACAAGCAGAGTGGCGCAGCGGAAGCGTGCTGGGCCCATAACCCAGAGGTCCGAGGATCGAAACCTCGCTCTGCTAACAACCTTTTTTTTTTTTTTTTTTTTTTTTTTTAATCATTTTTGTTTTCGTTTTTTTCTTTTATCGTTGGTCCTCTCTTTCGATTTACAAAAAAGTGTATGGGCCCCCCATGCACCTAGGCGCATGTTATGGAAATATATTATTATGAAAATATAGTTATTATATAGCTCACATTTACTTTGCTTCTTTTTGAAAAATCAATTTTATACACCCAATAGCACGGAGATCGCAAGTTTATCGTTACTACTGTGTGTAAACCTATGCATATTACAAAAAAAAAAAAAGAAACTCGCACTAGAATGTATCATTGTGTTCGTTTTCCCTCGACAGCATGCGCACTTTTATCGTATGTTATAGGCATTAACTATTAGTTTTTACAAGCATCCATGTTTATGAAAATACATATTGAATTTGAAATTGAATATCGTGCATCTCTTTTCATGATTACTGTATTGAATATGACCTAGAATTTACATCAACAAGATGATTCAATGATGAACAATTTTCTCAAAAACGAAACCATTTCTTTGAAAATACGTTGGTGTCATCGGCGAACAGAATATATTGCAGTAACTTAGTAGAATTTGTAATATCATTTATATACACTAGAAATAGTAGTGGTCCCAATATCGATCCTTGTGGGACGCCACAATGTATGGGTAAAACTTCAGAGTTTACCGATTCATAGTATACGTATTGCTGTCTATTTGATAAATAATTTTCAAACCATTCCAGTGGAATGCCACGAACTCCATAACGATGCAATTTGCGTAAAAGGATAGTGTGATCAAGAGTGTCGAATGCCTTGCTTAAGTCCATGAACACACCAATGACATGTTTTTGTTCAGCTAAGGCAGTCGACACTCTGTCATACAACTGGGCTAGTGCCATATCAGTAGAATGAAATTTCCTGAAACCAAATTGGTCATGGTTCAGTATATCATTTTGTGACAAAAAATCATACAGTCTGTTATAAACGAGTCTTTCTATGACTTTAGAAAGACTAGGAAGAATAGAGATAGGTCGGTAGTTCGAAACAAATGTACGAGGGCTGCATGCAAATCAAGCATTGCTTAAGCTGTAGCCCTTCTGCGTTATTCATTGCATCGCTGATATGTTCTTTTGTACATTGTAAAAGCAATGAAGAAACTGTATTGCTGTATAGGTAATGAAGAAACCTACTTTGTTAGCAACTAATGTTTATGTATATCCATTTATATGTATGGTACCATCAATGTATATGATATATATGTGCATGTATCTGCATGAGCAATGATATAATGCAGGAACCAATAAATCAAATCAAATCAAAATACGTCATGTTTTAATTTAAGTTGCCTCGGCAATGCACTTTTGATTTAGATAATACATGTCGTTCGTAACTTTCAGAATTAGTTTGTAAACTTATGCAATTGCTTGGGAGTAGGTTATATCCTTGCTTGTACATGTATACAATTAACAGGCGTAGACGGCTTACTAATTGCTACCCTTTTCAATTCATTATTTTAAGTTCATTTTATGCTCTGGCTGTCCTCTACCTACATTGTTTGTAGGGCTACGTCATGCATATCTCTGTATTTTGTCATGTCTTGTATTGCATAGGTTCTAAATATTTATTATTGCTTCTTTGCACTTTTTTTATCAGAAATCAGAAATAAACATTTTGAATTGAATAGATTTTTGTTGTTTTCCTTGGTTAACCTTTAATGTGCCGCCGTGGTGCATGTCCAGACAATGCACTGATGCCAGTTGAGCAGCATTTCTATCCGGCTCAGGAAGAGTTAACCACTATAATCCAACATCAGCAGTGCTACAACAACCATCAATATGTTTTCCTAAGTTTATGCATCCTAAGTTTAATAAAAAAAAATGTTTAAGTAATGATATTCAAAAGGCGAGTCTGGGGCTGTGGACTCTTCTGACAAGAGAAACTGTATCTGGAATAACGCTTTGGGACATTTTGTTAAATTAACTTTGTTCCTTAAATTCGCGTTTTTACATAACTCATGCATGATTAGAGAAAACATTTCTTTCTAGTGTTTAACAATAATTTCTTCGTAGACATTGGCTATACTTTGTAGCCTGTTCTATCAAAGTTAGGCCTAATATTCCATAACATTTGATGAAGTAACAGCAACATACGTAACGTTGCTGTATAGTGGATAGTTTTCGTTTCGTTTTATAGTAAAAATCTAATTTTACAGAAAAATATATTGCCAGTTTAAAAGACAAGAAATGATCAGCTTTGCTCTAAAAAAAAAAGTCTTTGCCGCGAACGCGCAGTATACCAACAAGACGCTTAACATAATATCACCAGTCGACTGATGATATGTTTTGTGTTATTTGCGTGCAAGCCTGGGTCTTTACCTAATTTTGTTGAAAGATTGCTCTGTTAAAAAAAAAAACATTTCAAAGCACTTTGGAATCTACTTTGCCTTTTGCCCGAGTTGTTATTCTCCGTCAGACACAGTTTCCTCTCTTTGGTAATGTATCATGACTGAGAATGGAGTTTGTCCCCAATTACTGATCATAATATTGTGTACAATGTATCAGGTGTCTCTATCAAGATGTATCATTATATTATAGTCACTGACAATATGATGTACCCAGCGCCTGAATTAACGAATGCACAATGTAATCATGGTAACAACGACATGGTTAAATCGCATATAAGAAAAACCGGTTCATCTTTAGAAATCATAATATTTGAATATGGTAAGAACATATAGTAATATGAAAAACACGCTTGTTTTTATTCAACCTTGACAATTATAAACTTTCGACATAATCGTAAAATACAAAAGCGGACTGAACAGACGCTCTTTATGAACATTTCATTTTGTGGAGACGCTGAACGACTTGGAAGACGTTTTTGTTTTGTCACTTGAAATTTCGGTCCACATACATATACACACACACAAACTCATAAGAGTACCGAAGTGGTGTCTTCATATTTATTGTAAGCTTATATTGTTGGTTCTGAACAACATCACTCATGTGAAAGTTAAACTGATCCGACATTGTCTAGCGGGCTAGAGTCGGGCACTCTCAATGAGAGTCACCGCTATATGATCACCGTTCTTTGTCACACTTCGGTACCGTTCTGAGGATGATGCAATCTTACGAAAGGGGTTCAAAGTGTTAACATAACACATAGGACGATTCCCACTAACTCGATAGTTCCATTCTCTACGACTCTGAAGTTACAACGTGACTCCGTGGCGCAACGGTAGCGCGTCTGACTCCAGATCAGAAGGCTGCGTGTTCGAATCACGTCGGGGTCAATAGTTTCCATGTTTTGCTATTCCGAATTGAGATCAACACTGCCATCTATTCAATATAATATCGATATTCTTCTGAACAGAGGTTTTAACGCACAGGGAGAACTATAGCTGAATTAATTAATACACACCACGGACTAAACCTGTAGTAAGTTAGTCTCCTATTCTAACTATGTGCCTTCATGACTAACAAACATTTTGCCCAATTTTGGTAAAAGGAAATTACAACGGGAACGGCGTCCATGACTTCAAACACTTAAAACCCTCCCACTCACACTCACACATTCATTTTTGCCTTATATCCACATAAATGAGAGGCATTGAAATTGGTGTCGTTGCAAAAACATCGAATGATAACAACGTAATGTAAAACTTGTCAAATTTCGTTCTTATCACTTCAGTTCATTTGATTTTAGCACGGTGACCCACTTCAGCCATAGGCTGTTTCAAGGGGCCGGAGGAGGATCATGTCATTGTATTGTAATAACCATGGGTATTATTCTATTATAAAACACTTTATCTTTATAACTAACGATGGTTGCATGGATAACACACCTCTGGATTACTGTTAGTGTTTCTTATCGAAGAATGGAACGATACTGTTCTAATAACCTGGGAAGCGTACACCTGCTTACATTTCAGAGGACTGGATACGTATGAAATAGCAAACAGTGCCGTAGACATGTGTGTGTGCGTGGGCGGGGGGGGGGGGGGGGGGGGGCAGGGAGTGATTGTACACGCCTTCCTCCCCGCCATAGATAGTGGGGATGATCACCCCCCCCCCCCCTACCACTACCACCATCACCACCCTTCCATCAGACTGATACTAAACAATGATGGATGAACCGATCTGAATTGAAGAATGTAGATCCCATAAACAGTATCATGGTGATATCATTTTAGGAAAGGGAGCTCAACGTAATATTGAAACATAAATCATAAACACGATTCCCGCTTACTCGACACCCATATTCATTTCCATTTGTTATTATAACCTGACTCCGTGGCGCAACGGTAGTGCGTCTGACTCCAGATCAGAAGGCTGCGTGTTCGAATCACGTCGGGGTCACTAATGATATTTATTTTTGTTATTTTACAAGTACATTGGTATTGGGTCTCTGAGATTTCACTGTATGTAAAATAAACACACACACACATACGCACATATTTTTTGTAATTGTTTTTGTTTATTAGTATTGTTATGTACAGTTCTGTGGCAAATAGACATAATTATGGAATATGCGTACCGTTCTGGGGGATCAAAGTTAAAATACAACTTATTGGACGAGTCTTTTCTCGTAAATTTGCTATATAACGTGACTCCGTGGCGCAACGGTAGCGCGTCTGACTCCAGATCAGAAGGCTGCGTGTTCGAATCACGTCGGGGTCATTATTTTGTTATTTAATATTTTTTTGTTATTTAACTCAAGAAGTACCTACGTGTTGGTTTGGGTCTCTGAGATTTCACTTCATGTATGTAAAATAAACTCTGGACAATTCTAGTGAGCTACTACGTACTAAGATATGTTTGAAAATCTCTCGTTGTTTTGTTTTATAAACTTTCTGAAAGAGCCTGAACTATGCCCACAGTTTAATAATTTTACCCCTCACGTGGACGCGTTATAGGTCAAAATAATACCCCACAATTTAGTATCTAATCTGTAGATATTCATTACGCAAAATAATCATGCACAAGCGCAAAAACGGACAAACATAAACACATGTTCACACAGCCTGACTACATTCACATAGGCCTATACTTTAATGTATTCAAATTGATTGAAAACCAACTTTCTCTCCTACAAAACAAGATGCGACAATGTTTTATTTTCAAAACAATTGTTCATACCTCGAGTGGCAAACGTCTTTGAAACTAATATATATCTCCACAAACGACATGTGATCACTTTTCCTAATTGAATACTCTCAGTTTCAAATTTCTCATAGAACGTGCCCTAACTTCTCCAGTTCCATTCGTTTTGAGAACCTTCCATTTCTACGTTTAAAATTAATGCACAATCGGAAATACTTTATAACAATACCAACATAATTCATTAGAGTATGAGGTACTAGCAGGTTTTGGGGGCGGCAGCGTAAAGCCCCCCCCCCCCCCCCCCTCCCCCGGGCCCAGCCCTGATAATGAGCCCTCAAACATGGCTAAGTTCCATTAATGACCACACTAATATGCAACGATCACGTACATACACACACACACACACACATACACACACACACACATTTTTTTTCTCTCTCTCTCTCTCTCTCTCTCTCTATCACACACACAGACATACACACACGCACATATATTTTGGGGGGCAACTGTTTTATTTATTAGTACTATTATGTACAGTTCTGTGGCAAATAAGCATCATTATGGAATTTCCATCCCATTCTGAGGATGATGCAATCAGACGAAAGGGGGATCAAAGTCAAAAAACAACTTATTGGACGATTCACTTATCGCATGTGCTATAACTTGATTCCGTGGCGCAACGGTAGCGCGTCTGACTCCAGATCAGAAGGCTGCGTGTTCGAATCACGTCGGGATCAAAAGTGCAGTATCTTTTGTTTTAAAGTATTCACAATGTCGGTATTTACTTTTGAAAAAAACAAACATGAAATATACTTAGGATGAGAGTTCGTTTGAAACATCACGCATTAGTATTCGTTGACGTTTTCTTTTAAAGAAATAGTATAAAAGTCAGAAGAAAGTTATAATAGGGCTTCCTTGAATTTCAACAATTTCTTACGATCATACAAAAGATAGCGTATATTCCTTGTTGCCATGTTAGAATAATTATGTAGAATATGTGATACATTGGATTGGATTTGAGTAAGGGATTCAATGTATTAACAATTTTGATCGGGGGAAAGCTACTCAGCCCTGCTTTGCTAGACTGCCCTATGTGAATGCATATTGTGTATTACAAGTGCGAAAATGTCTCAATGGCGCATAGAGAGTTAACACCTTCTCTGTCAGACTCGATACTGCCCTTTGGGAATATTGTGTAATACCCATGCAAAAATGCCTTAATGGTAGATAAAGAGTAAATGTTGTTTAAGGTTGAGCGCTAATATATGTGATTTCAGTTGGGCTAACGATATGTTAAAATTATAGTTATGTTCTAGTTCTAATCTGGAGCAGGAAACATTTGGAAATGGCATGGTATTACGAATTATTAAGCAATGTTATTATCACAGGGAGGGAATTCGAGTCTAATACTCCCTTATCAGTATAACGATGGCTGGTTGGATGACACATGAATGACACACCTCAGGATTACTATCAAGTTTTTTTTTTTATTGAAAACTGGAACGATACAGTTCAATCTTGGGAAGCGCACACCTGCTTGATTTACAGATGAATGGGCACACTAAAATGTATACACATGATGCTATATCGAATATTATAGTGGCTGAACAGTGAATCGATCTGAATACATGATAATATACAGGACTCAGTCTGAGGGGGCGGCGCCAGGAAGCCCCCAACTCCTTAAAAGCCCCCACACTTGACCTCGTTGTGTGAAATAGGTAACCCATGCACACTTACGTATCCATAGCGAACAGTCACATACACACTTACACAATTATCTGAGGGGACGGCACCATGCCCCCCCCCCCCCCAAACACACACACATACACACAGTTCTGATTAATGAGCCCTTAAGCGTGGTTATATTGTGTCAAATGTCCACCTCACACTTTACTAGATGTTTAACAAATCTGTTGACACTTTTGGAAAAATGATAATGAAGAAATCTGAGGGGGCGGCGCTATGAAAGCCCCCCCCCCCCCCCTTATTTAAGGAGCCCCACACTTGGTCGGGTTGTGTCAAATGGATAGCCCACATTTTCGTAGACAATTATAATCATATGAACACACATATAAACACGCACGCACACTGCACTCACCCACATGATGATGATGATGATGCAATCTTGCGAAAGGGACAACAAAATAAAGTGTACACTGTACGAGGAGTACCGCTCTCCCGATACGTGCATTGACTTCATTTTGTTATCATAACCTGACTCCGTGGCGCAACGGTAGCGCGTCTGACTCCAGATCAGAAGGCTGCGTGTTCGAATCACGTCGGGGTCATTAGTGATATATTTTTTGTCATTTTACTTTAACGAAAATACAATTACATGCATCGACAACTGAATAGTCTCTCCGACTGCCTGTAAACTATCAAACTGTGCACAACATTAATTAGCAAAGTTTGGTTACATCTCAATTTCGCATATTTCTTGTTTCCCCCGTTTCTGTTCATGTTTTGAAATTATCATATTTTGTCAAACTGTCTGAGGGAGCGGCGCCACAAACTTAACTTTAACAGTGACAGATTATTCAAATGCAATATGAAAAACATGCAACTTTCTTTGAATTGCGAAATGATATTGGCAGTAATCCTTGCAGGCCTAATGTTCAATTTTCTACTTAATCATAATTAACTTATCACAAATCTGACATGAAACATATCTTACAATTATTGATGGGAATGAGTGGGCTTTTGAAGGTGTTCAAAACAGTTGTTTGTTTTTTGTCAGCGTACGGATGTGCACATACTTGACTATATTTTTAAATGACCTGGCCAAAAAATCCGTATGATGTTATAGTCAATAAAAAAAACTCATTTAAAGTCACTTTTCAGTTCCTGCATTCTGAGGGAAGTTGATGGGAATTTGTATTTAGGAATACAACTCTAATGTAGGCCTATAGGCTTGGACATGGGGTGTTGATCTTAAGCGCTTTGTATTACTCTGTTTTAAGATTTATAATATGTACATTCCATTTTCACTTGCATCATTTTGAAAAAAACATATTGTTATTGGATTACAATAGACTTAGACTGATTATGTTTACCATGTGAACACACCATTCAGTCAAATTCAATTGAATCCTGGGAATTCACGTTAGCGCACTTCACGTTATGGCTGGGCAAAGATCAAAGATTCTACACACAAAATAAGGATGGCTGAAACGCGAATCTATTTGGAAATTAAAAATAGACCATGAAGTAATCAAATATCCCCTTGTTCGCTCTGCTACAGTAGATAATGACGTAGCCTTGGCTGTGCTGTGTGCGTAACTGCCAACCCACTCATATTTCACTCACGACTTTTACACGTCCCTGGCTATACACTGCCCTCAATGCACATAACCTGACTCCGTGGCGCAACGGTAGCGCGTCTGACTCCAGATCAGAAGGTTGCGTGTTCGAATCACGTCGGGGTCATAATTTTGCCATTGTTAATTTGCCTTTATTTGAATATGCAAACAGTATTTGGCCATAGTTCTCCCTTTCTCATTCTTTCTTTCTCTCTTCTCTCTTTCTGTATCTACATTTCTCCTCTCTCCATATCTATCTTTCTCTCAATCACTATCTCTCTCCCCTTTTCTGTCTGTTTCTATCCCCCACCCCATTCTCTTTCTCTTCCCCCTCATTCTCTCCCTTTTTCTTTTCTCCTCCTTCACACACTCTTTCATGTTTTCATTCCCTCCTTCCCATTTTCTCCATCACCCTTCCAATGCTTATACTCTCGTTGTAAATCATGTACTGCTCTCTTTCCCTTTCTACACTGTATTCATCCTTATCACAAATGTATCACTCCCTCCTTCCCTTATGCAAGTCTATCAATCTATCAATTATAAACCATGTTGTGTTAAATGCCAACATGTCAAAGCAGGGCCCATGGAAGAACTGAAGGACTACCCGGGTAAATAAAACAAATAAATAAAAAAATATATAAATAAATAATCACTAAGCTGGTAAGCTAATAGTAGAATAGTTATTGCCATTGTAGTTGCAAGCAACGGTCCAGAAAATTTATATCACACACACATGGGTAATCAAAACTTCTCAAACAGCACAGAGGAAACAGAAGAAGAAAAGTATGTATTATGTTACAAAGATTTTATTCCCTCAAAGAAACCACATGAGGATTTTCCTTCAACATCTTCATAAAATCTGAATACTGACTCGTTTCATTCGCTAACAACTTGACAGTGAAAAACTCCCGCAATTTGTGCAGGAAAACCTGTAAATAATCTGTGCATTCAGACAGTACAGTACATATCATCATAAATCTACATATCTTGTTACAGAACAAGCATTTTGCATACATTTAACAATAAGACTAATGTGAATGAAAACTTCCTGAACATGAAACAAAAATTCAATTACAATTTTCATAAAAAGTGCACATACCTTGTAATAGGTTTGAAGTAGAAGGCAGACAATTGTATAATGTGCAGAGGTTCATGCAAAATAGTAAGTAAACCATTACTTTTTATAACTTAAAAAGAGTGAAATATTAATGATTTTGAAAAGTGAACATAATATTGAATACAGATTTGATGTAAGTATAATGTGCAGAGATTGATGTAAAATACTAGGAAAATCATTGCCTTTTATAAATGTCAAGGTTGGGAAGAAACTCCTTGTACCAGTATTCAAAAACAAAGACTAATTTGAAGACCTGGAAAAATAATGATACTGCTGAGTTAAAAATCAAATATCACAACAACAGCCAGATAAAACTTCATTAAAGATAAAAGAAATTTCAAATGCTATTTTGATTAAAGTACTTGGCAAATGAAGTAAACCATTGGCATTTCATTTCAGGAATACATATCTGATTGTGAATTTGCAGTGGGAAGTGACATATCATTGTTGGATATAAGTACTTTCAATTGAATACTTAACTTAAAGAGAATACAAAACACACAAGAGTTAAATACACATGTTACAGATTAACATTTTAACCAATCTTTTCTGAAAATGTTATGAAATTACATTGTAAGATGTCATTTCTTCAATTACCAATATGAAAATGTAATCTCAATTAAAAGGAAAGAGAGAGGGATGGAGAGAGAGAGGGATGGAGAGAGAGAGGGATGGAGAGAGAGGGGGTGGAGAGAGAGAGAGGGGGAGAAGGGGAAGATTTGCAGGGTACAGAGAGAAAGAGTAAGAAAATGAGAGGGGACATAGACATTCAAAATCATGAATCATACACCAACATATATCAGTGACATTTTGTAATGGTCAACATGATCTTCTAAAAACAACTACCAGGGTATGACAAGAGAATAAGAAGTGATCGTGTTTCAAAGAATGCAGTGCTTCTAACAGAATACAAGGCTGATTGTATTTGGAACCATAACAAATCAAATCGAAAATTGTTTTTCAAATACCAGATTGATTGATACAATGCTTAAGCCCACACCCACTTATAAATGAGAAACAATATGAAGATTTTCCCCACAGATTGCAAGTCATGGAAATAAAACTGAATAAATATTTGTATTTGTACAGTTTAACTCAATAAGTGAGTTCCTTTGAGGATTATTTGTGAACCTCATGTAATCTATTACATATAGGAAGTGTTACCAGGAATTTGTTACATGGTGTGCACATTACAAATGTCTAATAGTGTACAAAGGAAGAATACAGTGTATTTCACAGAAGTGCTATTGCAAAGAAACATGGCATTTAAAGTGAACATAACATTTTAATATAATAAATATATGACAGGCACAAACATACATGCTTCATATAAATAACTTCAGTAAATGCAGATTGTCATCTTTAAAGTCAACTAAATGTATATCAAAACTTGGAAGATACCTCAATTTATCTTCAACTTTATAAAAACCAATCATACTCTCTGTACAAAAAATGTATTCAACAATCATACATGTAACAATCTCAAGGCATTTGAGAATAATATATATAGTAAGTGCAATAAATTTAACTCTTGGTCTAACTTCTTCTCATTTTCATATAAAAGTCTATCATTATGGACAGAGTAAACTCTACATTTAGAGTGGTGCAAAAACAAATAACATCACCTGTATCAGCCCTCTCGTGTCAAAATGGAAAGATACAAGTACTAGTAACAACAATAAACAAGGTTGGTAGACTCTAAGACTCTACAGAATTAGCTCTTTCAGGTCACAAAGGCATGCTAACACTAACAACAATGCTGGTCAACTGAAGCAAATTTCAGTGTTATAAAGTTCACGCTTCCACAGCATGAAATACAAAAAGTGGCAAAGTTGCTACATAGTACAAAAACAGGAATGCATGTTTTGAAAACACAGTACTTGAAAACTTTTTTGGTACGGTGCAAAATAGTGGAATACGGAACAATATAAGGAATAATGACAGTTGTCAAAGGACAGGTACAATGGTGATACAATACTTATGCTGCAAGTGCAGATTTATAAATAATATCTTGGGATAGTCTCTAGACAGCATCAGACAAACTCTTCTGGTGTGAGTGTAGTTTGAAGCGTGATCTTGCCGTTGTTTTCATGCAGATGTGCAATGTCTTTGAAGACACCCATTAGGTTGTCAAACTTAGGGCCCCAGCCCAGGAGTCTCTCCAGACTCGCGTCCCCCTTGGCCTTCTCTTTCTTCAGCAGGGCGTGGCCGTTCTCGTCTTCCGACGTGAAGAGCGTGCTGAGCGAGCCGCCGTTACTGTCCAGCCGCTTCTGCTTGAGGGCACCGTTCACGTGGGGCAGCATGCTGTCGTGCGCATGCTCGATCTCAGCGAGGCGGGTGAGGAACGCCGACTTTGTGCTGTTGAAGTCGTCGTCGTCGTCCCTGCCGCCACGCATCGGTGACGACTTCTCGTACTCCCTCTCCGAGCAGGTGAAGGAGCCGTTGGTGTCGTCGGACGTAGAGTCAGGCGGCTCCAGGAGGTGGGAGGGGTCGACCGGCGTATGGTGGTGATCCCCGTGGCTGCACTCAGAGGAGAGGTCATCGATAGTACTGGCTTGGCTGCCAGACATGAGGTCCGGTCTGGCAGTGTTCAGCTGTGCTACCTCCTCCGCTGTTAGCCCCACATGGGGGCTCTTACTAGTCCTGCCCCCCTTTGTGGATGGCTTGCCACCCTTTATGTCGTGGGAGAGGGGCGTATTAACCCTTGAAGGCCTCCCTCCACTTCGCAAACTACTCACATCAGAGCGGTGCGCTTGGCTTCTCAACTCGCTCTGATAGCTGCGGTCTGAGTGGACGGGGCTGGCAATGTTCCTGGCGGGGGTGGCGCGCCCACTGTTGGGTAGGGACCCTATCCGCAGCGTGTTATTCGTACTGTAATTGGAGTGAAGTCCCGGGCTCTGCCGTAGCATGGGATTCTGGCTGTCTAGAGGTGTACTGTGGGCTAGGTCGCTGCCTAACTCGCTGCCTAACTCGCTGCCCATACCCACCGGACTCAGCCTCGCGGGAGAGGCCTGGATCCGGGCTAACATGGGGTTCTGATTCGACCGGTGCTTCTTCTTGCGGCGATTGCGGCCTTGATCGTGGTAGTGCTTGTAGTGGTAGGCGATGTCGACGTCGGAGGAGGCGGCGATGCTGCTGGCATTCTCCAGGTCGTAGAGCTCAGCTCCGTCCATCACCTGCATGTTCTGCATCTCCATCTGGTTGACATGCTCACCCGTGTCGTTCTCCATCATGAGGGAGTTACTGGAGGGGTTGCTATGGTCCTGGTGGCCCATGTTCTGCTCGATGATGTCTGGCGTCTGGCGCTGCATCAGCCCGCTCACGTTGACCTTGCCATCAGGGCCAAGCATTGTAGCCTCGTCCATCGTATCCCCCATGAAAGCCGCGTTCTCCGCCGACCCCAGCACGGATCCTTTCGTCGGGTCCTGCAAGGAACGGCCCTGCCCCGCCTGCTTGCTCTTCAGATTCACGCTCCTCCGCCGGGCAAAGTACACCACCGCTAGCACAACCGCGATCAAGAGCAGGATGACGATAACCGGCACTACGATCAGCACGATATTCGGCCCGTCTCCCTCAGAGGGATTAGAACCCGTTCCACAGTAGTCACCAGAGTATCCAGCAGGGCAGTTGCATGTGACACCGCTGGAGCCTTCGAGGCATGTGCCGCCATTCTGGCAGATGTCCGGGGAGCAGACGGCAGGAACACATGTGTAGGAGGTTTCGGACGGGAGGCACACCTCCCCCACACCGCAGGGCGTTGTGGCGCAGAGGCTGGCTGGGGTGCAGCCCGCACCGGTGGAGGTGGAAGGGACGGCTTCGAATCGGGCTGTGTGCCCATTGAGAGGCAGCGGGTCGCCGTTCATCTCAAAACCATCCAGGCAGCCAGAGAAACCTAAAAGACAAAGAGAACACAGGCATGTTGGTGTCAATGATCATGTCAGCATGTGATAAAAAATATTACAATTTCAATACAAACATACATAAATAAAGGATTTATGCACAATTAGTCAACAAAATTCTCACATTAACATATATAGGGGCAATTTCTGCAAAAAGCAATAAGAGTGGTCATAATTTGTTGTCGACTAGGAAGACTATTATCTCTGATCAACTTGTACAAGTATGAATAGACCTGGGCCCTATCTTTGTGATTTGTGATTTGTGAATGATCGCACCTTGATTAGCAATCGTCATCAATCAAAACTTTGTATATTTGAGATAGAAGATTTGACTTGCAATCAATTCTGATCAATCGCAACTCTTTATAAGACGGGACCCTGGAGTTCATCAGTCATTCTTACCCTCAAGGGTACGTCCATCCACAGTGACTGGCGTATCGCCACCTCCGAGGGACATTCCAGTCAGAGCCAGGTTTGTGAATCCATGGGGATCCTGAAACGAAGCGGCCTTCTGTGATTGGTCCACCCCGAGGGTCACAAGATCTCCCGTGGACACTAGGCTAACGCTGTGCCACTCCCAGTCCGTCACGGACGAGGGCGCTATGACGATGATCTCTCCTGTCGTCGAGCCAGATGTGCCGAAGCTGTAGACCACAGAGCCATTCTTGAGCTGAGTATGAGAGATAAATGTACAAAATATAGAAAGTAAATCATCAGTGAAAGAAAATCTGATTACTGAGCCACCACTTCAAATCAGTTCAAAATACAAAACGTTGTAAAATATCACACTACAACCAGTTACATAAAAAAGGAATTAGATTACCCATGTGGTATAGGATATCTCTGAGGATAAATGATAAAATAGAAAGAGGCTAACAGGGAACAAAGATACCATGGGGCATGTACTTGAGATATATTCCAAATCTACTCCCATCGTTAAGAAATAAATGAAGAAAATAGACAATTTCTACTAGTATTATCATCTATACTACGTCAACTAATCATTACATTTAAGTGCCAAATGACATAAAAGGATACTCTTTTTTGGAAAAACAAAGAAACAATTAGTTAACGAACCTCCAAGAGAGTGAAGTCCGAGCCAGATTCAATGTAGAGCAACATCCCGTGCTTGGAGCCCGTTCTGAAGGACAGATCGACAGACTCGGTGCCAGCTGCTCTCCTCCTCCTTCTCCTCTTCTTCTTCTTCTTCTTCCTTTCGTCCGAAGTATTCTTTGCTTCATCGAGGAGCGCCTGACGCTTATAGTCCTCCTTGATCTGGTAGGTCACATGACCACTGCCTCCGAACGACACAGGTTGGTAAGCTGGCAAAAGGAACATAGATCATCATTTTAGATTGAATTAATCTAAGCATTAAACGTATTCTATTTTTAACTCATTCTGTGCCTGGCAAAATGCTGCTCTTATGGTTTATTTGTGTGTATTGTTGCTGCAACAATGAAACAGTTTTAAATAATGTGTTTGAATTTCCAATGAACTTTCATCCATGAACTTTAGATGTGTCCTCTAATAATTGGCTCTTTTTAAAGTACTTTAAGAAAAGATCGCTTATGATTTGAAGAATTTCTGGTGGTTATATCTCAAATCTTAACTCCCAATCACATATTTTTTATTTAGAATCTAAAATTAATATCTTTTACACTAAAACATGGATATAAAGTATCAAACACCAGGACCCAAACTCCAGCACTAGTCTAAAAGCTTGCTTTCCTGCAATGGAGATGGAAACAAAGAAACTCACCTTCCATGCAGATATCCTCCACCGACTGGGGGTCGCAGTCGCACCACGTGTCCCACCACTCGTCCACGCATGCACTCCCATCAGGGCAGGACGACGCCCCTTGGCCACACCCACCCTCGTAGACACACCCCTCCAACAGGCCGGAGTAGCCCTGGGCGTTGTCTGGGCCCAGTCGCTCAGCGTTTACATAGATGCCCCTCATGCACCCCACAAAGTCGGCCGCAGACACCTGGTGGGCGCGGGACGTGGCGTCGCTAATCTCCTGCACCCCTCCAAAGCTCAACGGGTTGCTGTCAAAGTCCAGGGACCTGTTGTGGGAGAAGGCAGATACAATTTCATTTATTTATCAGATCTGCTGTATTTATATGATTTGATTTGATTTATTCATTTAATTTATAATACATCAATTAAGAATACATCCTGACATCCCTGCTTCAAGATTCTCAACATCACATCTAGCCCTTTTTTTCATTCTAACATCATACAAGTAAATGAAGTCATTTAATTTTTATTTCATTACTTTCAACAACTTCATTTGCATACAATATCGTTTTGCTACCAAATTATCACCCAAAGTATCTGTCAAATTTAGGATATTTATAAACCTGTATGTACATATTATTCTGTGTCATTTACAACTCTTATTCTATGACGCTCTGTGTATGTTTATGTTGATGGGACTGAAATATTTTATGCTATGAACATTGATACTTACACAGATGTATCCTGAGATGCCCGGCAAGCACTTGTCTCCAAGCGGGGGCAGTCTTCATCCAAGATATTCAGATCAACACTCTGTTGAAGGAACCAAAACATATATACACTCATTAATACTGATAAATTAGTCAAAGCATTACATGAGTAAGACATTATAATAAATACAAAAAGATACATGCAGTAAGATTGAGTAAAGGATATACTGAGCAAAAGTTTTAGAGTACTGACTTTGCATTGAAAATCTTTACTTCCCAAAAGGTGAAATTTGATTGAAATGCAATGAGCACAGTTGGAAAGCATTAATTCAAAATGTGATCTACATTATCATTAATTGAATTATCACCTCTTATTTCTTTCAAATAATCAATGCATACAACTATTTCTATTACATTGACCGACATGTTCATGCTCTCATACATCATGTTATTTGTCATAATATGCTTTAATAGACAGTGAGTCTACGTGCAACTTTACATCCACGACTGTCAAAGGCCCAAATTAAATATGTTTAATCCTAATTTGTGAGGGTATAAAAATGGGTGAAAAAAGAGCCATAAAAACCACATACTTTCATGTTTGGTACAGAGTTCTATGACACCTTAAACAGATGTTTATATTTGTTAACGGCTTAGGTCTGTGCATAACGAATATTGGGACGGGACTGCACTGGAACAGGTGTACGTGCGTTGGATCACGAAGCTATGTAAGCCGGGGAGCAGTAATTAATTACGCTGCCAGTAACACCGGTAGCAAGGGAGTAGTTGACCTCTGACCTCACATGAACTCACAACAACAGATCCTCTGACCCTACTAGAAGGTCGATCCACCTCCGCCACTGAAAGTATGCATGGATGTAAGACAACGCCAGAAAATGAGAAAACATGCTACAATTTGCAGATATTAAAGATGATTCATATGCTGAGAAATTGCCTACGACAGCATCCATTTTTGGTGGGAGTGTGTACATGCCATGGGAGAGTCGAGACAGAGAGTTGGGCAATCTGGGAGTGTTAGCTATTGAACAAGGTAGTTTATTTTAGAGTGAGATATGACGCTGTCCGATTTGAATGCCAGTATGTCGTCCCGCGAGGGCAGCATTCAGGCTCCTGTGCGGAGATTGGGGAGCAGGGGGGGTTGTGTAGCTATCCAAAAACATCTTCATGGGGCGCCGACATTTATCTCCATCCAGGGATTTGAATGGATCGTCTTTCACTGTAATCAACATTTTCTATGCACAAAGCATTCAGAATACAGGGACCCTAAAGCCCATAATTCTAAAGTCATGTTCTTATGGGGACATTTGATTTATTTCACATTGTTCCGTGCACGGCCGGTTCAATGAGAGGGCGCACATATGGGAACATGCCCCCCTTCGTCACACCTCTCTCACCCCTTACACCTCCTGGTATGATGATGTCTATATCTAATGGTAACAATTTTCGAGGAAACGGAGGAGAATCGAAGCATAATATTGTAAGTGGGTCCCTTGTGCTGGAATCGCTTCCAATCCCCCGCCCCACCCTCATGCCACATGGCCTAATAATGACATAAGTCGGCCTGTATTCTGCGAGATTATGTTTCTCATTCTGACAACAAAAATGTATGTCCAGACTCCACACTGGTAAACAACACACATTTTGACTGTGGAGTTTGAAGACCATATGTCTACCTTATAAACTTGAACCTGAACTTGCAACATAATCAAAGTAACTCTGGGGAACTTGGGCACAAAATATCGAGCGCAGCAAAACTGGAAATGATCAATCACAGTATGCACAGCTGTGACAGTGCATATTCCTTGTGGGTCTCTCGCCGTCCCCAAGACATTATTACACAATGACCCAAGACGATATAGGGAAATAGAGGGGAGAGCAAGTGGAGAGATGGGGGAGGACGAAGGAGTTTTGAAGGGAGAGGGAAAGGGAAAGAGCAGCAAAAGAGCAGGAGAGGTGAGAAGGAGAAAATGTTAAAAAGAAGCAGGAGAACATGGACAAGAATATGCAGAATCATACAGAGGATTAGGAGAGAGACAGAGTAAGACTAAGAGAGAGGAGGGAGAACATGAGAGCATGAGTGCAAGAGAGAAAAAGAGCAAGGGAGCAAGAGACACAGAGACACAGAGACACAGAGAGACACACAGAGACACACAGAGACACACAGAGACACAGAGAGACACAGAGAGACACAGAGAGACACAGAGAGACACAGAGAGACACAGAGAGACACAGAGAAACAGAGAGACACAGAGAGATGGAGACACAGAGAGAGACAGGGCGAGAGAGAAATGGCAAAAGAGGGAATGAGAAAGTGAGAGAGAGAGAGAGAGAGAGAGAGAGAGAGAGAGAGAGAGAGAGAGAGGGGGAGACAGAGAGACAGAGAATCAGAGAGTCAGAGAGACAGAGAGACAGAGAGACAGAGAGACAGAGAGACAGAGAGACAGAGAGACAGAGACAGAGACAGAGACAGAGACAGAGACAGAGAGAGACAGAGACAGAGACAGAGAGAGACAGAGACAGAGACAGAGAGAGACAGAGAGAGAGAGAGAGAGAGAGAGGGAGATAGAGAGAGAGAGAGCAAGTGAGGGTGTGAGAGAGAGAGAGCAGGGAGAAAAAAGAAGAGGAAAAACAAAACACAGATATTTAAGAAGATTGAGAAGAAGATAGATATATAAAGTGCAGTATATAAGAAATGAAGGAAGGATAGTGATCCCCGACACTTGAAATTTATCTAGCACTACTTGCTAGATAAACATTATGCCCAGGAAATTGCCAAGATCGTGTTCAAATTCATCTTTTGAAGAATGCCCCCTGCTATCAACTGAACTCATTTGACTCCATGACGTCGAAAACCATCATCACCTGCAATGACGAAATCATTATTTGTTTTTGGTGGACAAAGCTAACAAACATTCTGATCAAATAAAAGACACACACTTCTTATTTCCTACCCTAGATTACCAGGGTGGTTCTTTCAAATAGTGCCACAGCTATTTACTTCACTTGTTCTTGTGGAAAAATTTCATTTATTGCCTATGATGAGTTAAACGCCCGCACAAAAAATATAAATCACTCCAAAGAGAAACACTTTGTGACAACACTGTGCACACTCTCAGTCTACCAATCAAAATAAATAGATGAGAGGAATCATTGAGGTCCCTGTGTTTTACGGTTAATGGCAGAAAAGCATTTTACCCAGTCACCTCATTCACAACATGCCAATTTGATGTAAGCAATGCTGACCTTCTGACATATATCTTTAGTATTCTTGAAATGTATTGTCTCTCATTGTGAGGTTATGGAGAGAGAAAACCAGGCGCGTGTTGTACAATATATCATTCTGCAAGTATCATCCCTTACCATGTACCATGGCTTTGCCTATGATGCTCATAGCTTATTAGCTAATTATCATGGTAAATACAACTGAATGTGAGTTACAATAATTGTTCAGCTATATGCCTAGATCTTCATCTGATTCACATCAATGGAATTTCCAGGTCACTTGCTTTTTCCAAATGCATAACACATTTGGTTAATCTGTTGATTCTTCATGTATAAATATCTCCGTAGAATCATTTTTTAGCAACACAAACATGTGAATGTCAAGGACGGAATCAAGATTGTTGCATTCCTTGCACATGTTAAGAGAAGTGTTGTCATAGTGTTTTGAGTCTGTGTAATGATTCATGTTCTCTCCCATTGGAAACTGTGTCAAGGGGTAACACTTCACATGAAGGCCATATCAGTCCCCTTGCGATAGCGTATAGGAAATACAAGGCGCACACACACAACAAAATACAACGAGACATACTTGTGGACAAGTATAAGGTGGTCTGCATTGGCAAATTCATGCACTGACATGGGCTAGAAAATGCACGGTGATATGGACCTTCAATCGTGACACCATTTATTCATAAGCAATCAGAGACTCCGCTCAAGAAAGCTCAGAGCGCACCTAACAATGTCTACTAACGTACATTTCAGAGACATGCCTAAATGGTTACATGTATATTGTGCTAACATGTAATTAATAGCCACGTAAGATAAAGGGGCGAGAGAAAACGAATGGGAAAGAAAATCTCAAAGAGAATGACAAAGTGAGGGATAGAACAGAAGAAGATGGCAAAAAAAACATTGTAAAAGGAATGCAAAAATTTACCCTACCCACTCCAGGGATCGAACCGGGGGCCTCGAGATCTTAAAAGGCGGCGCCTTACCAATTGAGCCACACATCTTCCCATTCACTTAACACGTAATGCCCAGCAGGGGCTAGAATGATTAAGAAATTGATATTCAAGATGAAATTTCGCCATGATCGCGACATCTGATTAAAAAATAAAGATCACGTCCCCGAAAGCTAGTAGACTCAGCTACAACATACTAAAATTTCAGAGTAACAGAATTGAACATAAGCGAGATACAGCTCCTAGAAGATCGTCATGTCATTTAATAAATACCCCTTCCATTGACATAACACGTATATACGATCGATTTTGACATTAATGTCTATAATCAAATTTGTACCATGAAGATGGAATCCTATTGAAATATTAGGGCTAATTTCTCATAGAGCAATGTCTCAGCTATCACATACTGAAATTTGAAACAAAATTGGCCAAAGATTACTGAAATACGCAAGAACGGGTAAAAAAGTTTATGAAGTCATACATGAAAATTGATTTTTTCGATTTATATGGCAATATGATGACGTTACGATGTATTTAACGATCAAATGATACATGAAATAGCATTTACAGTTCCCACTCTTTCAAAACATGAAAAAAAAATTGGGGGTCACCAGCCATTCTGAGGAGCTATGGCCGATTGAAGGTGGTCATGTTTTTTGCAATATTTGCACACAAAAACGTATTGACGCACGCGCGGACTTTGAACTTTGACGCACCAGTACGACCTTATTATTGCATGGAAATGGCTCAAAATTTCAGGATGTGTTGTTTGCAGTGTCAAAAACATGAATCCAGTGAAAAAAACGGTTTTCCGACGTTGCGTTTGCTAAACGCACGGAAAAACGCGCGCGCGCGCGCGTACGCGCGGAAATTTGAAAAATGCTAGAAATGGCCTCAAACATATGCAAAACAATTTCTAGTTGATTTGGAGCATTTTTTTATTTTACGCGCGCGTTACTGCACTAACGTACGCGTACGCGCGCGTTTTTTTTCATTGAAATTAATTGTCTTGTCATTAATTATATACATGCCAAATTTCATTACACAGAGATGAACGGTTTTAGAGCTACATGAAATAATAGATTTTCATTAAATTGCTCGTACATGACGTCACGATTACGTAATGACCTTGAAAATGTTGCTGGACCATGTTCACATATATACCTATACATGATGAACATTTGATGAAACATGGTCCATGCATTGTTGAGATATCCATGTCACAAAAAATAGGAATAAAAATAAATAATAATAATAATAATAAAGAAAGAAAATTCGGACAAAAACAAGAGGTGATCTGCCATGGCATGGCAGACCACCTAAAAACATGTGTGTGCACACAAATTTATTACAGTGCACTTACAAGTTTCTTGTTTAGGTGACTGCTCTCACCCTCATACACTTATCTATGTCAATGTCAGATCGCTAGTCAGTTTCTTTGCTGCTATGAGCTTGTAATTCGTGGGAGGTCATTTTCTCATGTTATTCTGTTCATTTTGGCACTTCACGCAAATCCCGTACAGCAGTAGTTTGTACCGAATGCAAAGGTTATAATAATCATACACATCACTTTTTGTGGCTCATTGTCCCAAGTATTCAATAATTAAACTGTTACAAGGTGACCTACTTTGCAGATATCTAATATTTCACACATCTAGATTGGTTCAATTTCATGTACATTTCCTACTTAAAGACAGGAGCGTCACATTTTTAAAAGTCATGAAACTCGGTAGGAATCAGCAGAATACCCTAAATGAAATCTCACAGTCATAGCTTCACAAAAATTTTCTTTTTAAGTGAAAAACTATATTTGTTAACATTTTAAACGCACAGACCATAGTCTACATTCATAATCGTAATGTCCCTGTCAGTGGCGCGATTTGGGTGTTGCTCCCATTGAACTTATGCAGTTGCGGTCTCCGGCCTCTATGCTATAGGTTTTGGATGGCCAGCCCAAAACATCCTCCAAATCTAGCGATCACTATCATTTCGCTTAAAGTCAATTTCCAGTTCTATCATTGGGAGGGAAGTTCTGATACAGTATCTTCTTCCATTTTTCATGTTTTTTTTTTTACCAAAAATTTGTTTTCACCTACAAAAGGGACACCCAGGTCCTAGTCTTTAAGTAAGCAAGCACTTTCTCTATTTTAGATGGCATAGCTTTCAGATGTTGAACTCATTTTACATATTGAACATTTGGTGGTATGAATATTTATCATTATATTTCTCCCTTGTGTCAACAGCTGGAAACAAATTCTTCTCCCATTAAATTTCCTGTCCATGACAGACAAACGGTACTGGGAGTGCAATGATTGCACCTGAACTGATAAACCAGGGAGGTGCAACTCCCACCTCCCTGGATAAACCATGCAGAGAGAAACTAGTCCTTGCTCTTGACACAAGCTACCATACTCCTGCTATACCGGTATATTCATGTGTTTATACATCTCACACCACACGTTGCTGTGAGATAAACAAAAGCACAGCGCCACTGTAAATGTGTCATCAATAAAGAGCATCACTTGGTGCAAAGTCAACGGCAAACCTAGCTCACTCAGTCTGAGGGAGGGGCTGTGCCTGCCACATGACTTTGAAAGGGAATCTTTATTGGCTGCAGTTATCGCCCATCAATCACAGCCAACATGGCATTATTAACCCCCCCCCCCCTCCCCCTGCCCCTTCCCCATAAAAGAGAGAAAATGAGTTTGGCTGACAATTGGAAAGTGGATTTATCTGCTTCAGGGCCAGGGCACAGCAATGAAACATTTCGTATCGCCATGCGATTGTAGTCCCTTGGCAGGGGAGATGAACATGCTGTTCGGGTGTGAATTTTTAATGATTTTTTACTTCTTATATCTCGAGGAAAAGACTGACGATTTTATGTGCTACCATCACTGTAGAAGAGGATACTTAAAGGTAAGGGGGAGAATTGGTTATGATTACGTAAATACCATAATGACAGATTTTATTTCATTTTAATAATTTTATCATTTCGAGATGATTCCTTCCTAGTATCCCAAAATCAAACTTAAATATTGCCTCTGGTCATGGTAGAATAGCACTCTATTGACAAAGAGTCCAGTGGTCTTAACCAATACTAACCCTTACCTTACCCAAATATTTCCACATTATAGTGACATATTCCTCTCTAATGCATGATCTTTTCTTGTTTAAAGATGAATTCTTCTCCCTGTTTAATGGCGAGCACATGTTGGGAAGTACGAATTGTCATAAAAACTTTAATGTACAATTCATTTCCTTTCATTGATGAACACCCAGGTCGCATAGACCAATACATGTACTAACATCCTTTATTTATTTGTTTTTTCTGAGATCTAGTATCATTTTCCTCCTAGATAAATGATTACTTTCCAAGGAGATTGACATATATCTGATACACACACAGAAAATAAGGAGATCTGTTTTTCAGCATTCCCTGGAGATACATTTAGTGGGCACTGACTCCCCCGAATAGAGACTGTCTCCAAAATTCCAACAAAGTGCAAAGTCTTTTAAAAGCACTTGATTGGTTTGCCTTACTTTAACATCAGTACAGAATGAGGTGGAAACGGATTTATAGTAGCCAAACAAGACCAATCTCTGTTAGGTCAAGTGATGATGAGAACATGGACAGATTTATCCTTTTTTAACTCTGGGGGTAGCAGTTTATCAATACTGCACCACAAAAACTTGTGCACTTTCTTCATACATATGTCTATAATTATGAGCAATTGTTCAACGTACATGTACAGCAGTGTACATAAATCACTGTACGTCTTTTGCTCCAAATGACAACTACCACATAGGGTTAACTTAGTTTAATTTTTCAAAAACAATGGTTCAACTACCGGTGGTTGATACATGTACAGTATTCAGGTAATAATGTTACCTTTCAATAGCCTTTTAATATTAAAGTAATATCTTCATGGAGTATTTCACACAATTTTCATCAGATATGTGTTTACTAGCATGTAAGATGAACATGTTTGCAGATAATACACTCTTTCTATAATTTTCCCTTTTGTTACTCTTGCCTTTCCTTAATATCCCAGCTGGGCATACGTTTTAGGATACGATAAGTACATGTCCCTACAGATAGTCCCATTCCCATATAACTTTACCTTTTATTTTGCATGAATTTCATATAGATCACAGGGCCAGGAGAACAATATGAACTGAGATATCATATGTAGCTTAAATCTCTTTTCTAGTAAAGCACTGAGGTATCCTTGCACAAAGGTTATGATAATGATGGCAAATCTGGATAATCAATGTGTTTCCAAATTCCCTTGTGGGCCACTCATAAAAAGATGACATGTTATGTTGAAGGGGATGACCAAGTTAGTGCTATTTCAGGCCATGATCGACTAACCCAATTAGATAAAATAAAGTGCAATTAATGATGATGACGCAAGGTACTTTACAACAGCTATTTTGGTGTTGAGTCCTCATTCGTTAAAAGAAATAAAACTCCAGTATACATCTACACTATCAGGCAATACATGCTGAAATCAAAATCAACTATGATCTGCAGTAATAAATACACAGAACTTGACAATAAGATCAGACCTGAGCCATCCATCACTTCCTAAAATTTCCTGCATTTGGCATTTCATGTTTATACAAAGACACATGATATGGTATTATTTGCTCAAAAGTGTTTCTTCCGCAGTACTTAACTCTCCCCAAATCAACAAGTACATGAAACCTATCCTTACGAGACTCTCAAATGTGATTTGTATGTGGTCAAGTGTCTGTATCATTTAAAGGAACATGTTTTTGTCTCGCTTAATTTGCATTTGCAGATACATTGATAAAGCTTTTTCGTTCCATCAGAACTGTATAAACTTTGATTCCTTGAGTGCTATTGCAGAAAAGTAATGTTATTGAGCAGACTATTTAGAAACAACAGAACAAACTGACAATCTGTTGATATTTATCATAACATTTCTCGGCATACTTTTCGTTTGGGGTTGGAAACTGAGCATCTCATGTATACCTTGTTTTAATGACAACCAAAGAAACTATTTTACCATATTTTCATAGCATACCTTTCAGAGCCATCTTGTTCTTTCACACTTCTACATTTACCCAAAGTATGATTCCCATACAATACCATTGTCTGATCTTAAAGCTTATGTTTGCAAGAACTTTTAACAAAACCATGGCTAAATTGAAACCGATTGAGCCCCTTGCATTAAGCATTAAGCATCATACGCATCCTAGTTCTCCTAGTGCTCTTTAATGGGGACATCTGCATGCTCTTTAGCACACTTTTTGACAGGAAGATACAGTACATCGCCCCATCATCTGCAAGGTCACTGCTGAAGTATGTTATCTAACCCCCACGATGTGAAACTTTGAGTTGGTTTACACATCTATCATCTCTCTACACTTGACACATGCGCTTTCAAACAGCCTGGAACATGCTTGTCGTCCCCTCTGACATAGTGACAGAACACAGTCCAATAAACAAGAGGAGATGGAGAAGAAAGACAGAATCCCTTGCACTTTGAGTTCTACCATCTCTTTGCTATTCAGAAATGAACTTTCAAACTGCCTGAAACTTTATTATCCTGTCTAGATTAAAGTTTCTCTTCCTCTTCAGCTCGTTGAATGTTGCAAGAGTTCAAGATGTACATGAAATTAATTTGAGTTACTGTTGTAATTATACCCGGGTAAGAAATCATCGTACACAAAAGAGGGATATTATTATTCAAATGGTTTAGAATCAAGGTTAAAAAAAAAGAAGAACTTCTTACCGTTCCCTGAAGCCTGACTTCCACCTCGTGCCACAGACCATCATTGACGACCTTGCTTGCAGAGACGGAGCTCTGCCCCGCACCGAAGTTGAAGCCCAGCTGCAGGTTCCCGTCCAGGATCTCCAGTGCCACAAACTTAGCGTTGTCATCAGTGAAGCGGTCGTGGTTGTAGAAGAGGAGGGCATTGGTGGAGACAGTGGAGAACTCCAGGAGGATGACGGCTCCAGAAGTAGGCAGGGAGGTGCGGGAGATGAAGGACCCACCCTCAAAGCCGATGGTCTCATACTGGCAGCGGTTGCCCCAGTGACTATTGTCGCACTGGCAGATGAAGGTGCTGCCAGATTCACTGCACGTCCCTCCATTCTCGCAGGGGTAGGCGCTGCAGGGGCCGATCTCACAAGTGATGCCGGCATAGCCAGTCGCACATTCACAGTAGAAGGAGTTGATCCGGTCATGGCAGGTGGCGGCGTTGCGGCAGGGAATGCTGTCACACTCGTTGAGTTCATCCTCGCAGAGATCCCCACTGAATCCAGGCGGGCAAAGGCAGATGTAGTCTCCAATGGTGTTCTCGCATGTGGCGCCGTTCTCGCAGGCCGAATCCTCGCAATAGTCAGTGGGGATTTCACAAGTCTCCCCACTGAATTCTGCCGGGCACTCGCAACTGAACATGTGCGTGATCTCAATTCCAACAAGGATGACCGGGTTACTCTCTGTGATAGTACCGTCAAGATTGATGTCTGTCTCGGAGTCACAGATGCCGTTATTGAGACACGGGTCATCCGAGCAGGCAGAGTAATCAACAGTCTCAATTGTGATGTCCGACTGACTCTCAATGATTGCCTTATTCTGAGTAAGCAAGTTCACTAGATCGCTGCGTTGAAGATGCTGGTTGCCTTGCTTTTTGACTGCTATAACCAAATCAGCCTTGTTGATATCTGGGTGATCGTCGATGCTGAGGGCAATCAATGTTTCCCGCGAACCGAGCAGTGCAGCGAGCGAGCCCTTGAAACGATCATATGACTCGGCAAGAAACGTCTCTGCATCAGTATTTGCAAGACGTAGCGTTACACTGTTAGTTATGGTGTCATTGTCGAAAGACTCATAAGCAATATTGAAGGAGGATGTCACACTTTCATGAGATCCATCATTGCCAGACACTTCAATACTCAGCTGTGCCTCTGTTGTATGGGCAGCCGAGAATAAATCACAGTTGGACTGAATGGAGAATTTGGATGTATCGCCATTGGTGATGAAACAGAAGAAGTTATCACCAGTGTCAGGATCAATCGGCTTGGCAGAACCAATCACACCTCCAGAGAAAAGAGACTGGAACATCTTCACCTCGATGCGAGCCTGTCTGGCAGTAGATGGGTTATCATTCCTGTCTGTAATGGTGATGTGGATGGTTGACACGGCAACCACCGGTGGTGTTTCTCCATCACTCGCCTGGATCTCCAGATAGTAGTCCGATTTGGTTTCCCTGTCCAGAGTCTGGGTGGTGAACAACTCATCACCATTTAGCCTGAATGCAACACTGTCGGGGGTTGCGAGCAAGGCGTACGTGAAGAGGGATGGGTCTGGATCGGCGTCTGGGTCTGTTGCTTGGAGTGTCATCACAAGCTCATTGGAAGGCTGGTTCTCAAAGACAGAACCCTCAGCAGCATCACCTTCCAATATTGGGCCGTTATCATTCACATCCTCCAGTTCTACACTCACAATGGCCGTACCAGTCTGTGGGGGATTCCCCGAATCAGTGGCTGCCACGGTCAAGAAGTAAACAGCCACGATCTCCCGGTCAAGATCGTTGGCGATGGTGATTCTCCCAGATGAATGATGTATCGCAAATGCATTGCCATCATTGCCACCAATGATGGAATAGTTGAACTGTCTAAAGTTAGGCTCTTCATCGTAATCTGTGGCAGTGACTACAGTGACATCAGAACCGATGCCGGCACTCTCTAACACCTTTGCTTGGTACTGTTCAGATGAAAACACGGGTGGGTCATTGCCATCCAAAATGTGGATAATGACCTCAGCTTCATCGACGTCATTTCCGATGATAGGTCCCTCGTTCTTCGCCAGGACTGACAAGGTAATCGTATCGACTGTTTCCCGATCAAGGGCACCATTTGCATAGGACACCATGATCTGGCCATTGATTGGATCAATAGCAAATCCCTGTGAGTTACTTCCACCAATCAGAAGGTAGTACACATTTCCATCATCTCCCAGATCATCATCAAATGCAAGAACCATTCCCACAGGTGCACCATCCAAAGCATGTTCATTGATGTAGAAGTCGTATTTGTGCTCGGTAAACTCTGGATAGAACTCATTGGTTCCCAGGAGCTGAACAGTTACATGGGCTTGATCAACCATCGTGGCTTCTTCATTGGTAGCAGCAACAGTCAGATGAAAGAGAGACTTCCCTACTTCATAATCAAGGTTACCTTGTGTCAGGATTTGGCCAGAGTTCCTGTCAATTGCAAAGAAATCTCTACCATCGCCTCCTATGATGGCATACTCAAATGCTGCATTGGCGCCTTCATCATCGTCTGTCGCAGATACAGTTACAACAGGGGTGGCACTTGGGGAGTTCTCGTAGACATCAGCCATGTATTCCCGTGGATGGAAGATGGGTGGGTTGTCATCTACATCTGTCACTGTTACTGTAAGAGTTGCCGTTGAGGACTGAGAATTCAAAGCTCTGTCTTCCGCGATGACAGTGACTTGGTGCTCATCCGATGCTTCCCTGTCCAGGCTTCCCATCAGGGTGATCACGCCAGACACAGCATCAATGTGGAAGAGCTCTGCATCCACTCCTGTCAAGGAATACCTGATCTCGCCGTTGATGCCATCATCATCATCCGAGGCTTGGACCGTGATCACCACACCTCCGACAACATTTTCTGCAATGGATGCACGATACGTCTGGTCATCAAACACAGGCGGGTAGATGTTAAAGTCTGTGACAAGCAATGTAACGGTGGTGTTCGCCTCATTACTAAAGTGACCTTGATCAGAGGCTTTAACCTCCAGCTGGTAGATGACATCGATATCTCCGTCAAGTGAGGAACTTGTTTTAATCCAGCCCGTATCAGCTTCAATACTGAATTTGGATACGCCACTCCCTCCAGTGATTGAATATGTGATGTCAGCATTGTTTCCAGTGTCCTGGTCCAACGCAACAACTTGGATGATGCGAGTATTGGTGGCAGTGTTAAACATGACTGGTGACGTATATGACGGCGACTCAAAAACTGGAGTATGAGAGTTGTCTGGACCGACACGCATTATCAATGTTGCTTCATCATACAGCGCGGGTGTGCCACGATCTACTGCAAAGACACTGAAGACATACTCGTTGGGGTCACTGGTATCTCCAGGTGAAGGGGGAATGTATGAGATATTCTTCGCACAATAGATGAACCCAGATTTGAAATTTGTTGTAACATAGAAATGATCGCTCAATGTCTTCATGATGTAGTCGATTTCGCCGTTCACTCCGACATCACGATCAGTTGCGAGCACGGTAGTGAGGAGAACCGCTTCTTGGAAAATTGCCTCTGGGTAGGAGACTTCGATAAAGTTTTCTGTGAACAAAGGAGCGTTATCATTGACATCCTCTACATGGATGGCAACTTGAGTCTGGACAAAATATTGGGAGTCAAAGGCTTTGATGAGGAGATCATGGACAGGTTCAGTCTCGTAGTCGAGGGATCCATTCACGGTTATCTCGCCGGTCAGGCGGTCAATCGCGAAGAGGGCTGATGTACCGCCCGCTTCTATCTCAAACTGGCTCAAGTTGTTCTCATCAGGGTCGGTAGTGTGGACAGTCACGACGTGGGTCCCTGGTGCTGCATTCTCAGGAATGGTTGCGTCATAGATCCTGGCAAATGACATCCTGTTATCATTGATGTCCCCAACTGTGACGACTACGATCGCTGAACCCGATTGAGATGGGTTGCCACCGTCATTAGCCGTAACGGTCAGCACGTAAGAGGCGGTATCCTCCCTGTCGAGCGCACTGACCGTTGAAATGGCCCCAGAGGAACTGATGTCAAAGGCATTGTTAATGTTCCCAGACTCAATGGCGTAGGTGACCTCTCCAAAGCTCTGGCTGTCTTTGTCCGATGCCGACACACTGACCACTTCCACTGGCCCACTCTGCTCCTCTAGCACACTCGCAAAGTACACCGTCTGGTCAAACACAGGCGCATTGTCGTTCACATCTGTGATGCTGATCCGTAGCTCAACATGATCGGTCAGGGGTGGGCTGCTCCCGTCCGCGGCCTGAACCCACAGCGAGAATGACTGCTGTGTCTCGTAATCAAATTCTTTGATGATGCTGACCACCCCGCTCTGACTCCCAACATCAAAATGACCTCCGTAGTTCCCACCGACGATGGCAAATGTTGAGGCACCGGTTGCAGTGACGGTAGTAATGGTCATTCCAGTCTGCACATTCTCACTGTAGCTGGAGGTCGTGCCAGAACTTGGGGAGGTGATGTCAGGGAAAGTGCCCGTGCTGAAATCAATGACCAAAGCAGCCGTGGACACGCGCCGTTCGCCGACTATGTTCTCCGCGGTGATTTGCAGGTTGAAGGTTGCAGTTTCACTGCTGAGGCTCTGGGCTGTGGATACAACACCAGTACTCGAATCCACAGAGAACTTAGCGGCTGTGTTTCCGTTGGTGATGGAGTATGTTATGGCTGCATTGGCTCCCAGGTCTATGTCAGTTGCCTGAACTGCTGCCACAAAGCGACCTGCAAGCAGAATAGAAATAAGATTTCCATTCACTCAATGTAATAAAATCAACCTTGTAACTATATGTACTTCAAACTTAAAAATCAGTGAAAAGATTTCTTATTTTCTTAGACAGAGATTAAACCCAGAATGAAATCCTATAAGGCTGTTTGAGAAAGCATTTAAGGGTCATGAAAATGTATACAAAAATGGTAAAAATTACATAAGAATCACACAGTCTTAAGAAAATAATTGACATAGGGAAACCCTTGCTATAAAGTCTAAAATTATTTACATACATAGTGATGACATTAATCATTCTTGTGTCTATATTTCAAAAGCAAAGGCTCCAGCATATAGCATTATAATAATTTTAACACAACTCGAACTACAGAGGAAACAGCAAATTACATCAGAGCATTGTACTTGTTGCTATTGCAAGTAATACAAGCTGTAATTGATAGTAATCATATGAAAGCTGTATTCAACAAATATGGAAAATAAAAATCAAAGATTTAGAGAAGTACTATCAGTTGTAAGTCACAATAATCGTCGAGCAAAATGCAATAGGGTCAACCATTGTTATCCCTGTTTATCATCTGCAACTATCAATTCCATTGCTACGCTGGCTTCTGGTTCTAAACAACATCACTCAAGTGAGATTTCTATTGGTCTGATATTATCTAGCGGGCTGGTGTCGGGCACTCCAAATGACAGTACTAGTACTAGTAGCAGTTGTCTTGAGAATATGCTCATATAACGTCACATTTTGGTACTGTATATGCAACTGGGTCACGTAGAAAACGCACCTTGAGTGGTGGTAGAGGGCAGCAAAGCATTGTGAACAGAGTTTGCGAACTGCGGCGGGTTATCGTTCACGTCCAACACCTCCACGTAGACACTGGTCTCCGCTTGTCGGGAGGCGCCATCCATCACGGTCACGGTCAGCAGATAGACGTCCTGAGTCTCACGGTCAAGCGCCCCGGAGGTGATGATGCGGCCGTCGAGGGGGTCAATCGTGAACTGAGTTCCGACGTCGTCATTCAGTTCGTACCTGCAGAAGAGGGGTTAGAAAGAGAAGTTGTGTAAGTTTTTCACGTGTGAATGGAAAATAATAATGTAGTGACAGATATTATGGTTCATGCACTCGTATCTTTTTTAATATAGCATGAGAAGTTAAAAAGTAAAAGGCCATCCAAACCGACACAAGAATTTGCAAGAATGCAATATGGGCATTGTACATATTTTCAAAGCATTCTTCATTAATGATTTCCCATACCAGTAATCATCCTTAATTGAAGAATATTTAAATAAACCAGTAATGTCATATCCTTTTTTAATTCCCCTAAGTAGTGGTTTTCTAAATTGTGCACACAAAGCAAAGCTCAGAAAAAATATAAATTTATACAATTCATTTTTTAAGGAAGTTTTATCTTGTACTTATGACTCATGAAGATATTTCATGAGTCATGATATTAAACATATATGAAATGTGATTTCAAACACATGATATCAAATATATGATATCAAACATATGATATGAAACATATGATATGAAATATGATATGAAACATGATATGAAACATATATGAAACACAATCTAAACCATATGACGTGAAACATGCAATGAATCATCTGAAGAACATACCTGAGACTGGCTGAGGAATCCACATCAGTAGCGGTCACCTCGATGACAAATGTGCCTGGAGAGGCATCCTCGCTGATTGTGGCCCGATAGGAGTCTGACACGAACACTGGGTCGTGGTCGTTATCATCGTTCACTGTCAGGGTCATCGTCAGAGTCGTCTGGCGGGAAGGTGTTCCTGCGAATAACAAGCAATTAATGATCATTAATCTTTATTGTTAATTGTTCACAGTCATGTGTCATATACATTTTCTATCTGAATATCGAGCTGATGCATCGTGCATACATGTATGTTGATGAACATACTTGTAAAGATGTATGCACAATATTTGTATCAATACACGATACAGTAGATATTTGTGGTACACACTTAACATATCATCAGTAGTCCCAACATGAAACTGCTTGGAAAAAATATTATGGTTCAAAACATTGACATTTTATGTTTAAATGCTGTTGAAATATTCATCAATGTCAATAAATCAACAATATTATAACAATTTTCAACCATGAAAGGCAATAATTTGCCCTCTTTTCAGAATAAGGATGCATGATGAATCACGCAATTGAGTAGGTGTCATTACCCCAGTCATTTTCATCTGCATTGTGCGTCTTATTAACTGTCACATAAGGATAATACTTAAACTCTAAATCTAAATCAAGAGTGACATATCACCCAATCATGAAAATTAGATTAGCTTCCCAGCTGTATAATGTGTTTAAGATTAACTTTTCAATACAACTGCAATTCCATCTGTGAGATCTCAACACATTCACACTATCCAGTCACTAAGATACATATATCATTATTGAAATATTGCATGAAAAAAATATCAAAAGATGACCTGCCATGGCATTGGTAATATAAACCCACGGTCCTAATAATAATGATGCAAAAAAATGCATCGGTGAAAATGGAAACCACAAAGAAGCCGGTTTCCGGTTCATTAACGCCGGCAAAAGATTGATGAATAGAACAGTGTTTCATGCATATTAGAAATGAATAGGAGATGGATCTGTAGCCTGATAGCAGAGGCAGTGCAAGCGTGAAGTCGCTTCAGAGCAGAGGCCCAGAGAACAGAACAAGCGGCCGAGGCTATAATGAGCTTGTACTAGGAGTATACAGTAATATGCCTCATCAACCGGGCCAGCGAATGGAAGGTGACGTAAATCGAAAGGCCAGCTGCCGGCGACTCCTCACTCACTGCAGAGCTGTGATTTACCCAGTACAGAGGTTATCAAAGCTAAGGATTCCAGGACCAGAACTTGGCACCCACACCTGTTTTCTCCCTTGCCCCATGCCCCATAAATCCCATTCCATTTCTCTCTTCTTGTTTACGGCATAATCCGCCTCATATTTCAGTCCTTTTTCATATATGCTTCAGTTTTTGCATTTGGTATAAAAACTGACTTTATACCAGAAAAATTAGTCATGTAGGATTTCTGGAATTTGCAAGTCTACCAAAACTTGACGTTCATCCCTGAAAGCGTGCCATGGGACGCTACAAGGGGGTGCGTGAACTTCATACGTGTGGGATGAACATATCTTTTCAAGGACAAGGAAAAGGAACCCACTTGTGCATTTTCATGCAGCACAAGTTCTTAACTTTCTTAAGCTTCTTTCTGAGAGGGCAGGAATCAGCAACCAGCCTATTCAGCACTTCATTAATGTTATGGGAGCTAGAATCCTGCTAAGAGGGAAACAAAACCCTAAAAAATGTGTTTATTTTAATAAAAGAAGATAAAACAATTTCATATATGTATAGCCAACATGAATGTGAATTTATGGGACTGGATGGCTTCCCATGAAGGATTTTAGTGTTAATGACATTTTAATGTTGGGTTGTTGTTTTTTTTATAATAACACCAATTTTCCATGCACTTTTGCCAATCTACTTCTCTGATTATTCTGGTGTCGTTCAAACTTTCTTCATCTTTCTCTGGTTTACTTCCCCTTTAAATCTGTTGTCAGGTGAGCCGGAGTGGGGAAGATTGGTCACGTCTCGCGGAGCGAAACATGCCCTAATACCTAGTCAATTTGTCTCTCCCTGCCCCGACAAACCCCCACTAGGGACAGTTAACAAACACCTGAGGTATGTGGCCTGTGAAGCATGCCTCTGATCTTGCTCTCCTTACATCATGTCAATCTTGCCCCCTTTCTCTCTCTATTTTTCCTTTTTTTTTCTCTAAAAATGAATAGATAGAAGTGCGGTCTCAAATGTTCCAGAAGTACAGAATATGTATGGTAGGGCATCTATTCTGAACATAACTTACACATTTTATTCTGGCTCCCTTTATCTCTCTCTTTTCTTCCTTTTTTCTCTCAAAATGAATGGGTAGAGGTGCGGTCTGAAATGCTCCAGGAGAACAGAACATGTATTGTAGAGCATCTATTCTGAACATAACTTACACATATTAATCTGGCTCCCCTTTTCTCTCTCTCTCTATTCTTTCTCATTTCTCTCTCCAAATGAACAGGTAGAAGTGCGGTCTGATATGTTCCTCAAGTACAGAATGTTAGAGCATCGATTCTAAACATAGCTACCATGTTAATATGCCCTTTTTCTCTCTTTTCTTCCTTTTTTCTCTCAAAATAAATAGTTGCGGTCTCAAATGCTCCATGAGTACAGAACATGTATGGAAAGGCATCTATTCTGAACATAACTTACATCATATCAATCTTTCCCCCTTTCTTCCTATTCTTCCTTTCTTCTCTCAAAATGAATAGTTAGATCGAAGTGCAGTCTCAAATATTTCAGGAGAACTGAACATGTATGGTAGGGCACCTATTCTAAACACAAAGCATTTAGAGTACAATTACTTATAGGTACATCCCGTGCCTTTACTGATAATCACGCATTTAGTGTCATGATTGATGGGAGTCATCTTTCCTTTCATTCATTATCTTTTAATTAAAATCCTAACATCACAATCAATACTGCTTAAATCTCATTTTACGGCTGCATTATAAACAAGTAAGTGCTATTACTGTATACCCAATTTAAAAGTACACCCTACCCAATGAACAATTGTTTTTTTAGAAATCAATATTCTTCATGAGATGTTATCACAAACCAATCAATGTTTAAAAGGTGCATAAAATCAATCCTTTGACACAGACATGTACTCATAATCAGATTAAACTCATGCCGACACAATCCAGGGTACAACTTTTGAGATATAATTTGCAAAATTCTTCATTCATAAAAATATCTTGAGGTATCACAGCTGATTGATGCGTCCCCCCTGAGTCCAACCCCACCCCACCCCGCCCGGCGGTGCGACACGCAACCCTTGACATCCACCCCTGATCCTGTGACAAACATACAATACCGGCTGAAGCTCGGAGCCACGACAATCACACGTACACCAGGGGGCCCGTGCATGTTCATGTACATACCATACATAGACAACATCTCACAGCTAGGTCTTCCACTTTCATGTTTGGGGATAGAGCTACTTCTGGGGCATGAACAAATACTAATGTGCTAACAAGGTAGGATCAGGCTAATTGTTTCACCGGTTCAAATGTACTTTCTTTGTTTTTAAAGTGGATGAGGGGGGTCTGAGCGACACGTAAGCGGGTGTCATTTGTCGTTGACATGGTACGAAGCAGCTGCAACAATAGCATGTTCAGGATTCCGGAACATTGTCTGGGGTAAAATCCTGGGGTTTCATTTTCAAGGAATATTTATGTGAAAGTTTGGTGGTAATAGAGAAAGCATTGGATCTGTGGTGAGGTGTGTGTATGTAATGGGCGATGTTTCTTTGAACAGGGGGCCAAGGGCTATGTCGAAATGGCAAGAAAACAGGGGGCAAAGTTCGGTAAATGTGATCCACGATCCATCAAATATTTCGGCATGGTGATCTTCTGTAGTTCTAGGGAATCATAGGGTTGTTTATTGGTGAAGGACACTGAGGGGGTATGGCCATCATTACACTACTTTAGCTAGAACAGACACTGTATAGTTCTTTTTTCTTTTTGAGCAGTTCTATCATCTACATACTTGCTTGCATGTAAGTAATCGACACACTTGCGTCTTGACTCCATCTTGATATCAACAGAGACGTGCTTCCATGGTAACAGAGAGCAATGATGTGAGGGGTCATCACAATTTCCTTTCCCTGTAAAAAAAAATGTACTTCTACCTTTTGGTCTACTACCCACACCCGCTCCCCCCCCCCCCCCCCCCTCCCTCTCTCTCTCTCTCTCTCTCTCTCTCTCTCTCTCTCTCTCTCTCTCTCTTTCCCTCTCTCTCTCTTTCTCTCTCTTTCTATTTGTGCCCGTCTTGGTCCCCCCTCTCTCCCTGTCTGTCTTTGTCACTCTCTCTCTCTGTTAATCTTGATCTGTCTGTATGTCTCTCTCTCTCTCTCTCTCTCTCTCTCTCTCTCTCTCTCCCTCTCTGTCTCTGTCTCTCTCTCTCTCTCTCTCTTCGATGGATCTTGAACCCAGTCACATCAGGATACCGGAATAGTCCTGGAAGATGGAGGGGTGCAAAAGTTCACCTCAGGGCACCGCCCTCTCCTCCAGTCCTCTCTGCCCCCAACTCCTGGCTGTGCCATGAGTGACGTAAATGGACAACCCCACTGACTCGAAGATGATCTCATCCTCATTGAGAACATTCCAAGAACGATACCAAGCAAAATGTGTGTATTTACCTACAAAACATCGCCATATCAACATCCCCTGACCGCGACCATTCACAGACACTGCACGCATGCCTGACATAGCGTACGCAGGTGTGATGGGTGTATAAACAAAATCATTTGTCTTTCGGAAGGGGAGGGGTTTACAGTAAGTTTTATCACCGAGTCGTGCCATCTCGAAGACTTCTTCTCTCATTTGGTTGTTTATTCGGAGTCAGGGTCGCAGAGGTTTTGGTGGCCTACGTGTGGAATCGGCATGTGCTCAGGGATGGTGAGATGGGGGATGGTGCGATGGGGGACTCCAATGGGCTAATCCTGTGTCATGTCTGCTACTGTCAACCAATATTTCACTGTCGCTGCACGGTAGCTCCCCTCCCCCTCAAATTACACACCATCCATTCAATTTTTTCTCTCCAGACGCTCCGAACATCCTGACGAAAAACTAGCGAAACAAAAGCTGAGTAGCAATCAGCGAGGGAAATGCCAGCAGCGGGAGAAAGTCGCTACAGCCTGGATCAAGTTTCAGGCTACCTGGGTTTCATTTTTCAAGAAAAGACTAAAGCAATGTGATTACCCAGCATTAAAATTCATGTTCCATGGGCGCGAGAATTTGATGATGTGCTGCTCTACTGAAATATTTACTGGGGACAAAGGGTAAATCTCTGTGTCATATTTAGTATTGTTCGAATGCTAAATAAATGGGCAATATAAGAAACATGTGTATCTCTACACACTGGTACTATAAATCAATGTACATGTAAGACTGCTATATTTATTGCAAATTTGTAGAGTAAATCATAATCACACAGGCCTGCAACTATTCCACATTCCATAGACACTTATAGTGTCTACTTCGCAGAGTTATGTTTAACCATGGACCCTACCTGGTAGGGTCCATGATTTAACAAATCTTCTTGACTTCATAAACAACAACCTGCAACAATTAGGAAATACTTTAGTTTAATACATCATAGCCTTTGATCAGGACTTATGTTGAACATGATTTGCAATTCCATTGTTTCCCCCTCTTAAGTTTTCAAATTAATTGTTGTTTTTAAATAAATAGGTCATCATTATACCGGACTTTAACACTGAGGTTTAAAGTATGTATGGTAATAAAAGAAATGATTTACATGAAATACAGCCATAAAACAAGCATTTAAATAAAGCTTAACACCTCTCAGACAAACAAAAGTCTTGAGAAATGATTTGTCACAAAATCATTGACCAAAACAGGCCTTATCTACGCACCCCAAGGGTAGCTAGATACTAAACCATTCTGATCACACAGTGGGCATTACAATGTACATGTACATATGTGAATCAATGCTAGGGTAAAGTCGCTCTGCTTTTCTTCTCATCCGTCATTCACTGCCATGACGCCTCCTCTCCGACCATCTCAAATATCAAGCATCAAATGATAATTTGCAATTCTGAGAGCGGCCAGAGAGCATTGGCTGTGTCCACCAACATATTGGCAATCTACATAATGACCCTCTCGCTGCTGACATTGGCAGGCATGCTGTACACGGACAGATGTATAGTGTCAAACATGCACATGTGCCTGTATGTTATTCACTCTGTGGTGTGGGGGCGCACTACACCCAAAGATGTTTTTTTTTTTTTTTTCTGAAGTCCTCATCTTTTATGGTGCGAATACTAATTACTGACATTTTCCATGCAACATCTCTCCCATGAAATTTCTGTTATTTAGGCAATTTCGTGAGTTCCAATTGAATAACATTAATGTTTGTACCTTTTCATTCATTTATCAAAAGTGCGTGAACTATTGCAATAAAGCTGGTCTTTATAGATATCACTGTTGGTGACATTTTATCAAATCAACATATTCCTCAAATTATACACATCGAGGTCTAAAACAGTATCTACTGTAACTCAAAGCAATAGACATCAACTACATACCACTGGGTTCCATACTCCAGAGAGCAATCAATCTGTTAGACTTATATACCCCCTCAATCCTTTTTTCTTTCACCCATTTTTTAATATTTAGGGGACAAATTTTGGTTGAGGGGTTGTACCAAAACACTCCCAGTCCTGGGTCCTTCCCACACAAATGGGCAAGTCGGCTAATGTTGAAACTCCTTCGACAATGGCACTCATCGGCCAACAAATGGAAATCAATTTTCTGCCCCAGTTCACCAAACTGGCCCAGGTAATTTTTCTCTTTCTTTTTTTTTCAAAGGAAAAGGGAGGAGAGCTAACAGGTACAATGGATATTGTACAATAGAATTTCCTCTTTCTTTCTTTTTCATAAGTTGTGACTTAAGACTCAAGACGTAAGACTCAAGTGGGCTAAGCAAATGCACTTTCCACTTGTCTTTAAATTATTGCATCCACTCTATATCTCAAATCACTACAGTACAGCACTCTCATATTTTTAATATTACCATGTAATCAAAACAGCGCTTCAAGCAACAAAAACTATAAATATTTTCCTCTTTCCTTTCCCCGCAGAACAATGGCCTGCTTTCTTATTATCTCACTGGAGTAACAATGGGATATATGTTTACAATGGAAGAATAAGGAAACTATTACTGTTTATATTAAGCATTCAAAAAATATTTGTGCAATGTGAGCATCAGCGATAATTTTCAATGGTAATGTTATGATAAGCAGCTTAAATTCATGTGCCCATTCAAGGTGTAATGAACTCAGAGAGCTACAAGAGCAAAGTCAAATTATTACAAAAGTACAGTAAAGTTAATGCACTTTTCTCCATATTCTCAGGGAAAATATTTTGAAACAGAGAGAACACTTTATCGGTAATACTAGCAAAACTTATCACTCCAAGCCATCTTTCAATATCCGGAGAGGAATCTAAACAGTTTTTCTTCTTGCCGTAGTGTGAAATGAAACTAATCTTTGACATATCTTCTGCACTGCTTGTAGCGATCTCACAAAGGATGGAATGAATGGATGGGAAATTTTGGAGTCTGGCCCATAGAGAATGTGTATTGTAGTTATTAGTACCCAGTAGGCTTATACTAAGAATAGTATTTTACATATATATAGACTATTTGTTATTCTTGAGTTTATTTGTAATTAATTTTTCCCTTTAAGTTAATTGAAACATAACAATTCCCATGCACACATGAGTCACTGTGGTAATGAAACTTGCATCGACCAAGAAAAGCGAGAATAGAGGAGGAGAAGAAGAGAGCAAGTTCAAGAAAGTGAAAGGAGTGGTTGTTATGGGATAAATACTGAATAAAAGCAAGTTGCTAAATATCCATTATGATTGATATAAAATCAGCAAATATTATGAGAAATAATCATCACTTATGGAACACATTTACTCCAAAATGATACTCTTAAATGCATATTTATCAATAAAATATTAATGTAGAAATTCACAGAGACTTTTCTTCCTCCATCTACACCTATATCAATGCAAAATCAATCACAGAATAAAGGATTTTCAATCCTCAAAAGCACTAAAATTTATTGCATGTGATCAAGCAAAATCATAAAGGGGCCCCCTATCAAATTATTTCTCAAACATATTTCTCTTGTTTGTAATCTTGTCATCAATACAAGAGGTGTCAAAGATTTAAAAATCAATACAGCCGACCAATCACGACCAGCAAAGAGAAGCCATACATCTGATACATGTATTATTCCCTTGCATAAAAAAACATGTTTTCTTATCAAATTGAGTTTACTTGACCTGGGCTTGAGCAGTGCTGAGTCAGTGCAGAGTCTGACACCTTTCAAATTATTTCAATCAAAGAGAAATCCCTCACAACTCTTTTGATTCTTCAAAGAAGCCGCATAAATTCGCTCATTTGCAATGAAAATTCTAATCTTCGGGATTAATCTTATAAATGTTTACTGTTATAAAATACAATTATAGAATGATTGGCAACTTACCAAACCTGAATGATATGCATTCCTAACATGAATCTTTTAAAAGCATTAACATCATGGTACTCATTCATAGACTGCATTATTACATGTTTGATTGGCAATATGTAGATATGAAGAGATAATTTTTTTCTGCAGTTATTACAATTAAGATTCTACCAAACAGCCATTGTCAGTCTCTAGTGACACCTGGTTGTAAAATGAAATGAAAAGCCCATGTTTCTCTTGAGGTATAACATTTAACCATGTCAGTACCAAGCCTTATAAAGCATATTGAGTTGTTACACATTCTATGCTCCCATGAGATTGAGACAACACAACATCACTCTTTACTGAGCTCCGTCACAATTTTTTTTCACTTCCAGAGGTTTAAATTCACCAGTGTTTTTATAACCATTCACTTTATTTTCTCGAAAACTCACATATATATATCGAAGATAAATCTGTACCTCTTCCAGTGGTTCAAATTCACCAGTGTTTTTATTACCATTTACATTTTTCTGGAAAACTCAGATATATCGAAGATAAATCTGTACCTCTACAATTGCCCAGTTAACTTGTTCATAATGCCTGACTTGATATTGACCAACAACCACATGTATAATATGCCTAGTTTATTGAAGTACAAGGACCATTGTTACGTGTTTATCTTTATTTGACATTAGTAAAATCCTGTCTGTAATAACACAAATGTAATCCAAGAAACCTTATCCGAGTACTGCAAAATGCCAATTATTCACAGATTTTCTCAATCTATTCATTTGTTTCTCTGTGTGGATTGGATCCCTTTTATCTAGCTGTCAAGCAGGAATTGTGTAAACATACCAACAAAAAACTATTGACATTTTCAAAATAAAACACTAACTGAACTGTTTTGTGTATTTTTCTGACAAAATGTGACTTTCTTTAAGCTTTATCAAACTACTGTAGTTGTCAGGTGTCAATCTACTGTCTGATTAACTGCATTGATTTTCACAATGACTTTTCCATAATTCCACTGAGAAAGTTGAATTATGTTTAAAGCTTGTGTCTCTAAATGACAAGCACAAAACAGCGCAATAAACTGCCTCTTCGGCCAATGAACCTGCAAGAAATCCCCAAAGGAAAAGCAAGGAAGTCTCTCCTATTTCTTATATTTGCTCATAAGAAATGCTGAATTTTGAATGCAATTCCTCTTTCTCATCATTCTCAGCTTGCCAGTCTGATAAAAATTGACAACTGGGCCTAATCCTAATCAAATGATCTTTGACACATTTGCATAGCTGGGCCACATTCGGGAGAGAAAGGTGATATGCCCGATGTTGATTTTGGCTTGATGTGAATGCAGAGGTAGGATCGAGTGATTATCATCGGAGAGGATATTTCCTCATTAACAAGGGACCGTTCTGTTTTCATAAATGACGGTTCTGACTACCAACCCTCACTAGAGTAGAGGCACACCGAGAGACACTTTGTATGCCGGAGAAATACCATTCCAACATTTTCTATTCCTCCTAGTACATGTATAAATAGGAGGGGGAATTTTTTTTCTCTCCCCCTCCCTCTCTCTCGCTCTCTCCCAGGTAGTCTGTCACAAAGCAATTCATCCCGACTTGCAACTTGAAAAATGCATTCCTCATTTGGCTTTTCGTTGGCCGCGAGTTTCGGGCAGCCAGGAGCAGCGACGGCAGCAGGGGAATAACCGATCCGCTGGTGAATGCCCGGGTGACAAAACGGCTGATTAACGTGATACCTCGGAGTGGCACGGGTCTTTGCGGCCCGTTTTGTTCTCCCCCTGCCCTGGAGGAGCCACCGTCACCCAAGAAATCTCTCCTTTGTGTCCCACGACAAGTCGGGACAAAAAGACCAATTTGTGGGACTAAGCAATACTGGGCTGGAAGAACAAGGAGCTATGGGTTCAGAGTTTTTTAGAGGGGGGGGGGGGGGGGGTTGTTGCAAAATGAATTTGGCTGACTTCTTGCAGTTGTATCTCTTTTGGGGGGAAGTGTTTGCTAAAGGATGGTTTCAGGGAAAGCCTGCCTGATTATCCAGTCAAGTATTTCAGGAAGTGCTTTAAAGATTTTGTAATCTGTCAAGATGTGTGCTTGACATGAAGTATAGCTTCAGGTGTGCTCTGAAATTAAGTCGGAAGGAAGAATTAGCACTCAATGCAAAGTCAAGACTTCTCAAATTCCATGAATGCTGATCGATAATACATTTGCATTAGTCAAGATTAAGATATTATGAAATACGAGTTTGGGGTTAAGGATATACAATGCAGCATTTTGCAGAATCATTTAAGATGATTTATTGTTCTTAAGGAGACCGGACATTCAACCACATCATTCAACAAATTGACTAAATGCTATTCTTCTTCATGTGGCTTTTCCGGCCAACTGTTCACCTCTTATTCAATATGAATTTCAAGGATTGTTCATGAAACGGACACACATTAAGGTCCATGAAGAAACTTTTCCTGCACCTCAAATTCAATGAAATGAATGATGTTGGCTCCAACAATGTTATTTTAAGATGCCTGTATTAATCATTGATAAACATCTACTGACTGGAATAGGCTTTCATCAAAGGGGTCACATGGGGTGTGTACTTCTGTGGTAGAATAAATGACTACTTTTACCAACAATGATCACAAAAGAGTTTTTCATACCCACTTGTGGGCAATCCCACCACCATGCCAACTTAAATAAGCCAGTTAAGAGAGGATTAGAAGTGACTTTGAAGTAGGGAGGATAATCTGCTGACCAGCAATGACCCCTCAATGCCTTGGTGACTTTTCAAGTTTAGGATTGAATACCTCCATGTACATAAAAGAAACTTGCTTCCACCTTTTTGTCTACTACCCAACCCCTCTCTCTCTCTCTCTTTCTCTTTCTCTCTCTCTTGTTTCTCCCTCTCCCTCTTGGTCTCTCTCTCACTGTCTCTCCTCCGTTTCTCTCTCACTCTTCCCCCCCCCCTCTCTCTCACCTCCCCCCCCCTCTCTCTCTCTCTCTCTCTCTCTCTCTCTCTCTCTCTCTCTCTCTCTCACTCACTCTCTCTCTCTCTCTCATTTCATATGCCCTCCCCACTCAACTCTCTCTCTCTCTCCCTTTTGTTCTCATGTTCTCTTATTATTTTCTTTCCTCTACCTCCCCTCCTTAGCTGAGTCACCTCCACCTCCAACCCCAACCCCATCCCACCCTATCCCACCCATCCTATCCCTACAAACTCCGAACAATGGCCAAATCAACTATTCCACACGCATTCTTTCAAAATTCTTTTTGAAAAATCCTCATGCCCAATTGCTGCCCAATATTCCCTCTCCGAAGTATCAAGTTTAAGAATGGCCCCCTACTTAAATTGCATCCCATCTACAACTGGTCTAATCAGCTTTATAAAGAGGCTTACAGGTCTTCACAGGTCTCTTTAGCAAACACAGATTGCTTCAAACCAAGAGCTTAGTGAAACCAGAAGACTCTTCCCTCAAAAAGTATGGAAAGTGCATAGCAAGGCATGGACAGGTCTTTGTAAGTGGATATTTGCCACTTGAGAAATTTGGTCTTTTCCATATTCACTTTCAACACCAAATGATGGATTTCAAAGGGAATTTCTAAATTTAGGTTAATGGTCTTAAGTCACTTGTAAAAAATGTAACATCACAGAATGGTCAATCTCCTGCTTCTTTTCATAAAAGTACCTACATGTAGGTAATAGTTTCAGTACATGCCGTGATAAGACAAGTATAAACTGTATCCTTGTGCAAATATGGCACAGTAGCTTTTTCTTTCTTTCGTTTTTCCTTTCTGTTATTCATCTCCTCTCACAGATCAAGTTAGGATTGTGGATTAAGGCTAAATGCAACTGGTAATCTGACTTGATATCATGAAAATGCTTAATAGCCTTGTTAACCTTCAGACACTAAAACCTCACAAAAGTGAGCAATCTGAAGTGACTTACATGGGTACATAACACGCAAATGGGAGATTTGCATACCATGGTATCACTTTGAATTCTTTTTGTCAAACTAATCAACAATATAACATTACCAACAATAAGCTTTGATATTTTGTCTACCCATCTACAAATGTATATGATTGTGCAGTATGCTGACAATCTGGGGAAATATCTATGAAAACTTTTTAGCCTAAGTTAATGACTAAAAGTGCATAAGGCGGTATGTGTTTGAGCAACAAACTGGGCTTAGAATGGTTTCGTGAATATGGCCAAATGGCCCCTGATAGATAACTTGACTGTAGGCTTCAACCTTGTCCTTAACAACATAACATAACACAACACAACACCCCCACCCAAATAAAAGTTTTGGTTAGGGATTCAGGAATCTGTCATCATACAGAACATTTAACTTGCAAGTCAGGGTTTTACTATAAACATACATTCATCATTCTAGATCCCACCCATTTATGTGAGATCAATAAAATATGGTATTCCGTGTATTTCATTTACGTAAGTAGCAATAAAATGTTTAAAAAGGGCATGAACTACCTCATAAAATTGGAACCCATCAATTACATTAAGAAGATGTTTCATTTTTTTTATAATAAAGTGTACATGTACACACATGTACATGAGATTCCTTTTCTTTCTTGGGGTACATTGTGCATTGTACATTATTCACTTTATCTAGCCAATAATGTTTTAAAATATTTCCAAGACATTTTCCCAACAAACCAAACGCCTTGTAAAACCAACTTTCCACACTTGTCAACAGATCATTAACAAAATTGGGTCAGTCCAACAAATATTCCCACATATCTGTCACTTGATATTAGGAGAAATGGGCCTTAACATTTGCTAATGAAATCAAATGATGGATGAAAGTAAGTGGAATTGCCCGGAGCACAAAATAATTAGTGAAAATTAGCTCAGCATATAACACAGGGCTGAATGTTTCAGTGAGGCGAACTAACTTTATTAGAAAGTGATGAAATATGTTGATATCAATCTCTCTGGACACTTTAAACTGAAGTTTCAGCTAGACTGCTTCTCAGACTTATTCATGGTGTTGGTTTGATAGCTTTCAAGGTATAAACTATAGAAATGGAATTTCAATTGTCGAAATATTCTGTCATCACACTCTTTGTTGGAATATGGGAGTATCCACACTGATGAAGAGGTGTCATTGTCTATTTAAAGCTACTGTCTGATTCATGGCTCAATTAAAAAATCACTAATGCATTTCACAGATGATATAGATATCTTATGTAAAAAGTCACTGTTCACTTGCATAAAGATTCAGCTGACAGCATCAATGAATGAAAATGTGACATCAGCTGTCAACAGTCAATTCATTCTCTTTACAGTTTATACCATCTCTATGTCACATAAAAAGGTCTATAACTCACATATAATCTTCACATCAAGATGTACATGTAAAACTACAAAAAAGAAAGAATTTCAGTCACTTTAAAGCTAAAATCCAGAATGGAAATGACACCAGTGGGATTTGGAGGGGCAAACCATGCAGGGGCAAGTGTGAAGTGAGAGGGACACAAGAGGTCAGGTTGAATATGATACCGTTAGAAATCATGCATGGGACTATGGGGCAGGAGATGTAAAGATAACTGTTTGTGTAGGTTTATGGATGGGGCACCAAGCGGCAACTTGGGGGTATTTTTGCAGTTTTTCCGGGCCGGGTGAGGACATTCGAACCATAAGGGTGAAACAGTTAGAACGCCTTAATTGATTTGGTGTGTGACCGAAGGCAGTTCCTCCTTTGATCATTTCCTGCATTGTTTTCAATCAAAGTACAGGTCAAAGATAAATTCAATAGAGTTAAGCTTTTAACATATATAACCATTAAAAAAATTGCTACGTGTTTTCTTCATCAAAATCTGTAAAAATATGGAATGACCAATGTTCCTCTATGAAATCATTCCTGGTGTTTGCCATGGTTAACAGACAGCAAAAGTATGAATTAACTAATAAGGGATATTCAGCAAAAGATCAATGAATGCATTAAAGCATCAGTTCTACTTACAATGTGCCACATATGAGTTAACACCACAGCTGATATGTATTTTAACCAGTCTTTGAAAAGAATGAGTTAGAATAAAGAGCTTCACATTATTCCATCATATCACAGGAGTGACAAACAAGTTTGGTAAATACCAGAAGACTGAACACAAGCAGAGAAAACTGATATATAATGATGTATTCCATCACAGAGCTAGAAAAATATGACAACAAGAATGTCATGGGGTTCCGGAGGTGATTCGCAATCTGGCAAGTGTCACTCAATGCCCTCATTAGTACCTACAGATGTCTGCTTTGTTTGGTTAGAAACTTTTTGGGATGGATCAGAATTCCAACTCCTCTACCCCATGATAACCTCTTCATCTCACAATTTAAACTTGCCCCAAATTTGTCCACGAATCCCCATTAGACTCCTCAAAATGAAATCTAATCAAATGATATGTGAAACAATCTGAAATTCCTCATTTCACCCTAGGACAACAGCCACAGGAGACTTAAGAAAAGATTATGCTGTCAAGCTGACTTTAGGGATGAAGAGATGGTCATTCTCCGCTCTTATTTCAAATTCACACTGTTGCATTTCAATAGATCCCACACAAGCTATGATAGTATAGTAGTTGCCTCCTTAGAGAAAGACGCACAGGGAAAAGTCATTTAGAAGCACTAACAGCTAGGAATAAAAAAAAAACATTTTAAATTCAGAAAGCTCTGATTGGTCATTTTCCAATGACTAACCTGATGTGAAATTGAAAGTGTGAAAATTTATACCAAGCAAATTATTGTGTAGAACATATCTTCTTTCAAAATGATTCTTACTTCCAATAAGTCACAACAAAGCAGTCTTATAACACAAAGTAACTACAATACTAAATTACTTTCTAATGAAAAGGTCATCTTGCACTAGACTCTGTGCAGATTTCAATCTGAAGCGGCGATTGAATCAAGCATCTGTCCCTTAACAAGGTTAGAATGATTTCATGGCATGTTTCTGTACAAGGAGGAAACCCATTGAGAGAGTTGAGTTACATGAAACTATTAGAACATACTGGGTGACATAAATGGAAAGAAAGGGGGAGGAGAGAAGAAAGCTTTAGGACTTGATGAATCCTGTGTGTACTTTTTTCACCCATAAAACACACAAATCCCACCGAGTGTCAGTTCGCTTGGAACACAAGGTTTAAAGAGAGATGGTCTTACCTGCGTCTTCAGCGATGACGACCAGTTCATACTCCATCCTGGTCTCGTAGTCCAGAGATTCGGTCACTCTGATCAACCCACTGCTGGCATCAATCGTGAACAGCCCGCCCTCATCCGAAGCCAGTCGATAGCTGACCATTCCGTTGGGGCCACTATCTGCATCCTGAGCCACTACCTGGATGATATCCGCATTGGGAGAGTTGTTCTCCGTGATCGACGGGGCGTAGGAGCCATCATCGAAGATGGGAGAGTTGTCGTTGATGTCATCGATATGGATGGTTACAGTCGTTGACGAGAGCTGGGTGGAGAACCCCTGGTCTTGAGCGCGGACGGTGAGAGTGTACGTCGCCTGTCGCTCATGGTCAATCTCTGAGTTGACCGATAGGACCCCTGTGTCAACATTAATGCTGAAGACATTCCTGTTGTCCCCGCTGAAGATGGAGTACTGAACAATTGAGTTTAAACCCTCATCTGGGTCGGTGGCCGACACTTGCAGGAACTCGAGGCCGATGGGCGCGTCTTCCTTCAGTGTCGCATCATACGGTGGGGCATCAAACTCTGGGGCGTTGTCATTGGTATCGGTGATATAGACAGTCACATTCATGGTCGTCGTTTGCGATGGAGTGCCTTTGTCGGTCGCAGAGACCAGGAGTACGTACGAGGGAACTGTCTCCCTATCCAGCGCTCCAGCCACCTGGAGGTTCCCCTCGACACGGCTGACGGCGAAGGGGACGTTGGACGTCAGCAGCGAGTACTCCACATAGCTGTTCCTCTCTACATCATCGTCCTCCGCACGCAGCACCATGATGACCACGTTGGTACGCGTGCTCTCAGTCACCTCCACCGAATCGGGACTCGTGAAACGCGGAGCGTTATCATTGATGTCCGTCACGATAATAGACACCTGTGCTGTGCTGGTCCGTGCAAGCGCCGGTTCGGACGGCGTGTCGGAGGCGACGATCTCAAGGTTGTAGAAGGACTCCGCCTCTCTATCCAGGGCCTTGATGGTGACCACTGTGCCATTGGGGTGAACCGTGAACCTCTGGGAGGGGTCTCCGGACACAACGCTGAACCACAGCTCACCATTCACACCTACAGGATGAGAAAGAAGCATATATTTGTTACTTTAAAAGTCTGTGAAAAATAATCTGAAAATATGGTGTGTCATTTTATTCTGCAAGAACTTTGTTGATATTCACATCATGTGCTACATCATTCCATGATACAGGGCATTATTGTAAAGCAGGCCCTCTTTTTAAATAAAACTGAATGAAAATTTATTTGTAATCTTTATTATTTAGATATGCTTACAATGATGAAATTAACATTTATTTCATAGAAATTGTATCGTTGTTGCCACATTAGACAAAGCAGTGTCTTAAGCAACATAGATAGACCAGAAGTATTAAGTTTTGTTCCACTTTTACTGACTTCCTATAAAGAGTATTATCTAGCGAGTTCTTCAGTTTTACGGGCATTTGTATTCATGGCTTTCACTGTATACTTAACATGTAGCGAAATGTGAAGATTTGAACATTATCGGTAAAGCACACAGAGGGAGTGCTTTATTAAACAGCTGTACATCATCATTTTTTGTTTGCAGAACAAAAATGCTCAAACCGTAACCAATTCCCTATTACGATCATGTGTAAACTTGCCCTCCCCCGCCTTCCCCCTTCCTCAAGATTGCTTACACTTTCTCCACGTTCTTCCCCGCTAATAATCCAATCTTATCCCGCAATCCCCGAGTATCCCATTCGACCCCCTGAAGAGGGGGCTAAACAGGCTGGTTTATATAAGAAACAGATCCCGTCTGTCCCTGACAGACCCACTTTCCCCTCGGTACATTCCAAATCAATTTTGAGGAAAATGCCTCTTTCTGGGGACCAATTGCGAGGCTATCTGTATCAGATGATTGAGGCTCATGTTCAGGTATGTGCGCAAAGAAAAGACATGTTTGGCCAATTTTAGTCTGGTTGTACAGGCACGCTGTTGACAATTACGACAAAGAGAGCTTGCAGTCTGTCAAGGCTAGGCCATGGGCGTGTTGCTGCCGCGTGTAAGGGTGGGGACTTATTAAATATAGACCTTGTCTTACCTGTCAATCTCTTTGTCGGGAATGGCATTTCTTTATAACTTTCTTGAAACTTGATCACTGGGTTATAGTTTATTAAAGTAATTGTGTAGTGAGAGTATAATCAAAACCTCTGTACTATTAAGCATAAAACAGTACAACATTGGGAGCATTACCAGTCTATGACACAAACAGATTTTCAGTCTCAAATGATCATGCTTGCCTTCTAAAACCCTATCAGTGCCAAGTCACGAATAAACCATTGTCTTTATCATACACAGTGCTTGTAGTCATGGTAACAGGAGGGTTAAACCAAAATATTTAAAGACTCTTTTGTAAACTACACTGTTAAAAGCTCCTCTCACTTTCTATAAAATTGTCACCAACTGTTTAAGATCCAAGGGAAACATGTCTATTCTAGCAATCTCTTTAATGTTCAACCCTCTCACAACTATTGGTATCAGAAGTCAATACAATTTTCAAGGCCTGGTACTCAGAAGGTTAACTTGAATGTGTTCTTTCACCGATACGCATGACTTCAGCAATATAGGGTCTTCAGGACAAGACTACCATAGTATATGAGGCTCCATTCTCTCTTCATTCTCTGCGCCATATTAAATTCTTTCCATCTGAACCTGAAATACTACAAAACAACAGACATTTGAATGGGGGAGCTGCACTTCAAATTCTCCACAATGTCAGTTCCTTGGGGGTTCGGTGGAGCGGGTGCTTTGTTATCAACAAAACACCCATAATCTCTCAATAACAGGCAAAGGAAGATACATATTGCAAGAGACAAATTACACTAGTCCTAATGTTTCACACCCAAAGCCACACATTCAGTTACATTTTCCATATTTTCAAAAAGGAAAAGAGATTTAGGTAATTTATTGATAATTTCACGGTTCCCCTGACAAATTAAGAAAACCGCAATAAATGAAATGAGACAATCAGATTGGTTCACAACGTATTTGCGACTTCTTTCATCATTTTCAAAGCAAGAATGATATCTCAAATCCTTTTGATGCCCCAATTTTTATCAGGATTGACCTTTAACTTGCTACAAAGGGATAAAACTCATGTTTTTGCTGAAAGTGTTGAATAAGGTGCAAGGGATTGAAGGAAATAGTCACAATAACAGAAATCATGTTATCTTAAAAAGTACACGCACCTTTTCATGAAATGCTGACAATGAAAATGTTTTTTATGAGCCTATGTTTCAAGTTTTCAACAGTTTTGCATTTCTTTCTTAATATAATAAAGGCTATGAAAATAATATTCCCCCCAAAAGGTATAATGATTTTCATGAATTGCCTGAAAAGTACTTTTTAATAAACAAATCATGTTTGAGAGCCAAAGTGTGTATGTGTGTGACTATTTTGCAACAAATCTTTACTTCACATGTGATGTGTGGAGACTGCAAGTTGTAACTTTGACATTAGAAAAATCTAAATTTTTGCTCAACGGAAGAAAAGATTAAGATGTTTAGAATTTTCCATGCAAACTTTCCAAAGAAGGGTAGAAAAAGTATGTGAACAACAGGTATTGATGTGGCCATAGCTAGAGTATTGATAAAAAGTGTGAATAGGAATCTCCAATTGTATGAGAGATGTCCTTGGCCTTTGCTCCTCATAGTCGATAGATATCACTTCCCACAATTAAAGAATTATCTCCTTCCCGTCTGAGCTATACAATTAATGACAAGCAAAGCTGGCTTCACGGCTCCCTTCTGAGTCAAAACATCGCCTGCATGATTGATGGCCGCAAATCCAGACAATTGCAATTACAATCTGATAATGTTCAGGCGGCTTATTCCAGTAGCTAATGCATCAACACACATCATCTACCAGGACAGTGTCGCATCACGCAATCGCGGCTCCCTCTAACTTTATGGGAGGTGGAGTGGGGGTCATCCGCCGTCTATTTTCAATCGCTCTTTCAAGTCGAGATGTTGGAGACGGACTGCGCATGATTGCGACCTGTCGCTCGGGGGTGAATTTCCTTGTGTGCGCATCCTTCATATTCAGTTTTCTTTAAAGGTGAGCCATGCACCTGCAGGGTACACAAAGCGCATTCCTGTTGGACTTTTATTGCCTTTTGTCTCACATTCATGCACGCTGGAGACTTAAGCCCGACACGATGCTAATACGGGCTCATAAATGTTATGCGGATTAAGTAGGCATGGAAGGTTGAATTTAATAGCAGCCCCTATTCTTCCAAATGCCCTGTTGTGTTTCCGTAAAATATGGTTATTTAATCCACAAAACGTTCTTCCTCGAGTAAATAATGTTCAAATCGTGACAAGCACCTAAGATGATGCTACGCTGTCAATCCATTTTTTATAGAGATAAACTTTCAAAACTGTTTTGATTTATTGCTGTATCAAAATATGGGTACATTTTTTTTTTACAAATGTGAACAAACAAGCGTTTTACAACCTACTGACTAGCTTGACACATTTGTTTGGTCCTCACACCTACTGAACATAGGTTGTTATTGAAAATGGCATGTGCAGTTTTCAAGGTGCTTTACACAAATATGCTCAAGTTAGCGTTTGTTTGCAGGCGCGGCTCCACTTAGCATTCCAATACTGTTGACTTATGTTACTACGATTTAATACTATCTTCTGCACCTATGATGACGCTATCGCGACAATATATATGCAAACCACATCTTTCCTCTGTCATTCACCCATCCCGCAAGTCAATCATGTTTCTAGGTACAATACTTCTCATTGAATTCCTTTAATATCACCCTCAGGGGTAGTTTTAATTCCCTTGATAAACAGCATTTAATACAGATTAGAACTGAGAGAGCAGCTCAATGTTTCATATACATAATCAAAATATGGTAATACCCGTTAATACCTGAACCCTTACAGAGCACACCTTCTGAATTGTTGATATTATTGTAAAGGATCTTTTCTGACTGAGAATCACGATTCAGTCTTTCTGTATTGTACCAAACAAAATCATGCTCTATAGAAGTACAACTTGGCATCTACAGAGTGTAGCTGAAATACTGTACATGTTTGGGATGTGCTTAATGTGCACTCTTTTGCATGCTTCAGTATTGATCATAATCTTAGTTTAAATACATCTGTAATCACTTTTATTCAAATTATAGTACCCTTTATTTCATAAGGTCCCATCCATTGACAGCCTCTCCACATAAGATCATTTAACAAGAAAAAGCTGCACTTGTTATTTAAGAGTGCCCCAAAATAAAATGTAAGCATAAACTGACTGCTGTAAAAGCATATTTACCCTCCACCTACACGTACTTATCTATGCCCAATCGGCGGAAGTAAATATCTCTCAATAAACGTCAAATAAGTCCATCAGAAATCATGTTTTTCACAACTGGGACAAATCCCCCCTCGTTCACTCTTCCGTTATCCCAGCTTGACAAATTTTGGCGTGGACATATTTGCCCGATGAGGAAACTTTTCCCCGACCATATTTGCAGAAGGTCAAGCCCCCCTGCTGGCTACATGTTGCTCTTTCAGACCTGACCATGGATTTGGACAGGGTTGACACACAGTGGAAACTGGGTCAATTTCAAATTAATGCCTGCCCCCAGCTACCAGTAACGGGTCCATGCATGGCACGCTATCTACCAAACAGATTATTGCATGTAAAAACGGAGAACAAGGACGGCTTTTCTGCTTTAGGTCCAGAAGTCACGACGCGCTCGCCTTGATTCAAATCGGGGCTTACGACAAGCCTCGGTCCAGCGATGAAAAGGTGGATCTGGTATGCGCAGGGTAAGGTGCAGGAGAAGTCTATGGAATGTGTGGGTGTTGTTTTCACACAATCCTCATCCAATACCACTACCATCACGAATAATATAGACTTTGAGCCAATTTCTAACAATAGATAATCAAAGTGAGTCTTTGACTCATGGGCAATTAAAAAGACATGGAATCACATTGTTAAAACATTGCTCTAAATCAATTTCTTTCCACTTTCCACTTATATAGATTAGTCTTCTGTTTTCATCATGGTGGTGCCGTCCCATTTTCTGGTACAATTACCAACACTAGCGCTGGCGCCATACCATGCTAAGTGAAACAGGCCCTTAGTCCCTATGATTGGGAAGGGGTGCATGATGGGGTTCTCAGTGAGGGGTGAACGGTTTCAGATTTACCAGATTAGGGGACAATTTTTTTTTTTGGCCGTTGGATAGGAGGGGGTCGTCACAAGGAGCGGTGAATGCCCTCGTATCCAACACAAAGAAATTCTCTTTCTAAATTGGTATGATATGCCAGAGGTCCCTATTTGGAATATGAATAACAAGCAAAGGGCTTTATGACATATGAATGTGTTGCCTTTTTTGCTAAATGATTGCAAAATTGTATTGATTCGAATTCGTAAAAGGATGCTCTGAAATCACTACAAAGAAAAATTGCCAATTAGATGTTTCAGTGATCAATGCACCATCAAGATGCTTGTGTGGGTCACACTAGTAGAAACATTCTCCATCTATCACAGCTGAGATCTAAGAGAATTGTTATGAAATGACTCATTTGTATTGTTGGCCAGGCAGTTTGAGGCTGACTTCAGTAGAGGAGATGTTTTGCACTCTCTCTCAATCATGGCATGTGATCAATAAACACCAAACAGGTTCAAAGCATGTTACCTAAAGATGCCTTTACAGTCTAAGCATGAGTGAATATGCAAGGTTGTAGTGAGTAGGAGGATGAAGCAGTGACTGATTGTTCCCAACAGAAGTATGACTTCTAAAAACGATACAAAAATAGTGTTTGGCTTTGTCTTATGTGTGATTATCGTACCTGAATCCATATCAGAGGCAGTGAGGGTGACCACCGATGTCCCAATGGCCACATCCTCTGGGACTTCTTCGCTGTAGAAGATCGGATCGAAGATAGGGTCGTTGTCGTTCACGTCCACCACGTTGATGTAGACAGTTGCCACCGAACTCCTGGGTGATGCCCCACGGTCTGTCGCCATCACCGTCAGGTAATAGTGCTGTTTCTGTAGAGTTAGCAGTTTAAAGGGGTTGTGCATGAAAGCAGTGTGAACAGTCTCTTCTGAAAAGACGCACTCTTCTTTTGAAAAGCATTGATGGCACACTTTTGTTCAGATTAAATTAAATATCTTGGAGCTGCTACTGAATATGCTATGAGGGGGGCAATATTGAATCACTATGATAATAACCTCAGGTCAGAAAAAGGTTGCCATAATCAATATTTTGATATCACTTGTGTATGCATTATGAACCAGTGGAGAAAAAAAAAATTCCTGTGAAGGACGATAAACAATATGCTGTTCTATACTATATGAAAAATGTGTGAGTAATTATAGAAAAATCCAATTTATGCTAGGCATTATTCCCTTCTCACAGGGTCTCTTTGTTGAATGTTGGGGCCCGAGTTGCCCTGATTCTCAGTGTATGTTGTTCAATAATTATGCCACTTACCACTTCAAAGTTGAGTGGTTGCAGCAATCTGAAGGCTCCGGTGTTTGGATCCAGGTAAAAGACATCCTCTCCGGGTGCATCTTCCTCCACGACGGAATACACAACCTCCCCGTTGACTCCCGCATCTGGGTCTGTTGCCACGACAACCCCAACATCCTCCCCAACATCCTCGTCTTCCGGGACCAGGAAGGAGTACGCCGACTCTGTGAACGTGGGGTCATTGTCATTCTCATCCAGGAGATGGACATCCACGGTGGTCGTCGAGCTCTGGGTACCATCGGTCGCTTCGATGACCAGCTGGTAGACGGGGGACGCCTCGCGGTTGACCACGCCCAAAGTCCGGATCTGGCCAGTGGTGGAGTCCAGGGAAAAGAGCTGGGTGGGGCCAGTGAGGATGCTGTAGGAGATGACGGTGTTGAGGTCCGCATCCGTCGCTGTGACGGTCCAAACCAGGGAGTTGGTGCCAGAGTTCTCGGGGATGGACACATTGTACGGGGCATCGCTGAAGATGGGAGCATTGTCGTTCTGGTCAAGGACAGTGATGGTCACCTGGATAGACAAAGAAAATACAAGAGATGGGAAGACATATAAGGTATGGTTTATTTTCTACGAATCCAAAAAATGTTATTGAGCACTTTTTGCTTTGTTCTTACAAGAAGAAGGTTAAACTGACAACTTGCCAAATAAGTCTTTGAGATACATATATATGTATAATAAGCAACATATGCGGAAATCCTCAATCAAAATTCTGACTCTACAGCAAATATCATGAGCAGTAGTGCAAAAGTACAATGCTGCTTTCACAGTGGAAGTTCTAAGCCTTCTGGCCTTCACATTGTAACCTCCCCATACCTACTAGTACAGGGATATGTTGGTGTAAAGTTCTTGAGCATGCAGTGGAAGCTAGGAAAACAAACCATCTTATTTATCTTTGCTAACCCTCCCAATACCGGGGGAGCTAAAGGGTTTAGGTTTCGAGGGGGAGGTGGTTAATCGGCCACAGCGATCCACGGGAGGCGCTGCTTTCTCACAGTCGTCCGTCATCGCCGCTGTGACGGAGATCAAGATGGCCGCCAATTGAGGGGATGATGCATGGAGCTGAGATTGCAGCGTGAACATTACAAACATGGATAGCCTTTCAATCATAACATTTCCACTCCTTTCCGCTATGCTCGGCCCTAAGAGTCCGCCCGCCGCGAGGAACAACATAGCGCAGTGGGATCTTGACTTCGTCTTGAGAAAATAGCCCCCAACTTATAATAGATATCACATCACTAGTCGCCATAACAACCAACATCCATCACCTATATCTTCTTAATCTTGTTGAGTTCTTGTTTCTCTTCTTTACTGACTAAACACTTAGGGCTGATGTCTTGAGGACAAAGCCTCTCTCTATCTCTCTTGCTCCTTCCCTCTCCTTTTTCCTTCTCTCTTTCTTCCCCCCCCCCCTCCTCCCCATCTCTCTCTCTCTCTCTCTTTCTCTCTCTCTCTCTCTCTCTCTCTCTCTCAACCTCAACCCCTCCATCTCTTTCACTATTCACTTGATTGTCAGCTTCATCACCCTCATTTCTGTTGTTCTCCAGGATCATGTATTCTTGCAAAAGAGGCCATGATTTGTGACAATGTTTGGAAGCAGGCTCCTGAGGAATTAACTGTATAAAAGGGGTCTGGAAAGGGTTCCACTTACTGAAGACATGTTGCCCCAATTTGAAGGCAAGCCCTCAAGGGTTATAAAGTATGATTTACCATCCCTCCTAATGCTTCTTATACTCCCAAAAGACTATTCAAGTGCTTGCAAACATTTCAATGAACTTGCACAAGTATATGTACTAAAATGATTTTGGAGACCTTGAAATCAAAGAAAAGGTAGCAAACCTTCCCATTAGCAAACTTCTGATAGGAGTAAGAAAAGAAATTTATATATCATTTAAGGCAGTAATTCCCTTTTCATTGTACGTTATTAGTATCTCTTCGCAAATGTGTCGGTTAAATGTTCAGTGTAGTAATATCTTTCATTGTTTCCACTACGTACTCTATGTCAAAATTAGGACAGTGATAATATTTCATATGCCTGTATATTTCCACCTTTGGAAAGTGACTATATAACACATATATTTTTCTCCTTGAAGATAACTCTCATTAAGATTTCCTTATTATTTCTCAAAAGCTATCCAACCAGGAAATACCCAGCCTTCCTCATTCATCCTCCTCCTCGGACTATTTAAGACTAAGACCAAATCCTCTGTGAAAGGTAAGTAGGCGTGCAAAGAGATGAAGAGCTTGCTACCTGTTGTTTACCAGAGTACCCATCATTGTTCTGTCATTGTTCGAGCCTTCTCGTCCATAATCGCCTCACAGGTGCCACACTTGTTTAAAAGAATCCCTCCTCCCTCATTTTCTCTTCTTCTCTACTGTGTAATCACCACTCGTCATCACTGGACAAACACAGCAGACAATGGTATTACAAGACTTAAGCGCAGGAATTTCGCTTTCTCAAATTAAGTAGGAAGGAATGCCAGTGGTACCCCCCCCCCTTCTTCTTCTTTTTTCTGGAGTTTATCCTCTTGTTTCCTGGATTAATCTTACACCAGGAAATACAAGAGCATAACTGTGTCCAGTGGCAAAGATAATAAAGATGGGAATCAACTACCACAAAATCCTGCGTTACAAGCTATTGGTCAGGCTTAGGGGCTTTTTTTTTTTAAAAGGGGGGTAAGGAGGTGACTGTGTGGTGTCATCTTATACCCCTGCAACAATACCTCGCAAATGGTTATGAAGATATTCTTGTGTTGATTACATGACTTGAGAAGGGATAAGAGGGCGTATCCTGCTTGTTCCCTGGACTTATCCATCTTAGTTCAGTTAGGAGATTTTGCAACCGATTCTGGCTTCTTTTCATCGTTTTACTGGTCCCCTGACACTGATTCCACTCAGGAATGTTTCCATAACAGATGACCAGGCCAGAAGAAAAAAGGGAAAAGAAAATGACAGAACAATTACATTGACCACTCATCTTTCCTTTCTGGTCATTCAAAAATGGAGATGTGTCAGAAAAGAGATTAGAGATGTGAGTGACAGATAATTCTAACGGTCCAATTATCTTTTCTTTGAACACCAAAAAGAGAGAGAAGAAAAATCATGTAAGCTTTTAATCTCTTTACCATTCTTCATTTCTGACTCATAGCTAAAAATAAAAAAAAAAACACTCCATGTACACGAGGTACTTACGCAGGTATCTCTAACTCTACCCTTGCAAACTTTACTATGAAATTACTTCTTCAATTATTTAACTGGTTGAATATATTACATTTTGCTTTCAGCATCTAAAGTAAGAACTTTTGGTCAAAATTTCTAGAAGCCTACATCCATTATGCACTTATCTACATTGTACATGTAGGTACACATTTATTAGTTCCGTCATTACAAACTTTACCTTGAAATTAATGCTACAGTTATTCAACGGATAAAATTCATTTCACTTTTAGCTTAAAAATCAGAATTTTGGTGTAGATCTCTGGAAGGTGTCAACCTGTCAAGCTAAATCTCATAGGAAGACTCGTTAGGGCTCTCAGCAGGGAGTCCACAATCTTAACTTGTTCTGTGCCAGAGAGGGTGTTGCTCTCTCTTTATGACTTCTGTGTATTGAAGTTGCGTAAATATGGCAATGGCACATATAGAGTTATTATGAACCATAATATAGAGCAGATTCGTGGGATTTCTACGAGGTATAACTTCAACGTATTCGTTTTGCACGCCAGCGAGCGATAGCTCAGTGTGATCGATATCGCAACGCTCACCATCATACGTCATCATTTTCGTAACTTTCCGAGACCGGTTCCGTGATATGATGGAGAGGTGCGGGATTATAATCAGGTTATTTTTATCAGCGGATTCTTCATCCCAGTTACATGTATTTTAAAAACTTTGGAATCAGTTTAGCAGTGATATACAATGTACATATCATAAATTTTGCATTAATATGCAATACGACCACATTCAAAATCAAGCAATATCTCCTTTAAAGTGTACATTACAGGTGCCGGCGCCTTTGAAGCTCCATGCAACACATAAAAAGTGTAAACTTAGCAGACAAACTATTTTGTTATTCAGGTAAAGCTACTAGCTAGGTCAGCGCAATAAAAACTGTGATAAATTCCTCTCTGAAATGTGTCAGACTACACTCCAGCAAATATCAAAAAGATAAAATATTTGCATCGTAAACACGGTTCCAGGACAATTGTGTTAGTTTATGATTCTATGATAGTATAACTACAGGTACATGTAGGTCAGTAACAATCTAAATGGTCATGAAAAATTCTGAAATGTGTCAAACTGTATTAAAATACACAATTGTTATAGTATGCAAATTTGTCTTTGGAAAACATCTACAGGACAATCTTATATCATTTTATGAATGTGTGGCTATCTGTCCACGTAGGTCAGTGAAAGAGAGAGGTAATCTATCATAGAAGTATTTGAAATGTGTCAAATCACAATACAAGTCGGAGAATAGTAGAGTAAGTATCCATAAAACATGCTTTTATGTAGGGTCTAATATATATCAAGATGTGTTTCAATCTTTCAGTGCAATGTATTTGAAGTTATTTTAGCAATATAACAGGTAAAAATGCATTCATCAAATGTGAGAGATACACATGTTTCATTTGAATGGTATGTAAAACCAGTAAGATCTTTTGATAATTTTCTCTCTTTCCCTACAAATGGATTTAATCGTACTTGCAAAATTTGGTATGCTATAAACGTTACATTCTTTTAAGTCTTTGTAACAATTCAACAAATAGAACCATTCCAGTAAAGAACATCCCTTTTAAAAGACTTTTAAATAAAAATTAATGGACTGTTTCTGTAGTAATTCTACGGATGGATATAAGTAAATGCTGGGACAATACACCATCTGTAGCTTCTGTATCAAGAAACAGTCTTGGAAATTTATAGAATAAACATCCAATATACCCTTTAATTTCCTGCCTTTTTCTAGCATAATACCTCAGTTTTTCAATACCCAATGTACACTGACTACAGTGGCACTATCGATCATTCTAGTTTTTTAATGTAAACAAAGTAAATCAAATCAGTCCTGAGTTGACTGCACTAATTATCATAGGGATTTGAAATACAAAAGCTCACATGGAGATGAATGCATCATTGTCAAAAATAAGATGCGTAAATATATCTTACTCCATCACTAGAACACTCAATATTTAGGCCATTTGCTAACATAAAATTTAACTTCTATTTTCATTTCAAATATTCAATCATAAAAGCAAAATGAACATATCCCATAATCAAGAAAGATGGCATGGTATTACATTAATCCATAATGAAGAATGTTTGAGAAAGAGACGGGAAAACAGAGGAAGAAAGAGTGAGAAGAAATCATGCAAACTTTACTTTTTCCTTTACATACTGTAGTTGGGCCATTCCCATATTGACTTTGGTTTGTACTTTATTTTCTTACAGGGAAGAGAAAGATGGTCAGCAATGGAAAAACATTCGCGAGGATTTTTTATTGAGCGAGGCATTTTGAGGAGTATTTTCTTAAGACCTGCAATCCATGAGTGAGATTTAAATCTCTGTGACAACCATCCATCATGGCTTTATCGCGTACTTTTCAAGCAGGGTGACAGACTTGACCCTCTAAACACTGCGGCGAGCTGGCAATGAGAAATATTTATATTCTTGCTCTTTAAAATATTTCCCTCTTTGTCTGAGTTCGTGTTCACATGGAAGGGATATTTTGTGTGTTATGTCAGGCTTGATCTAGCCTGTTAAATTCTTTGTTTTTAACTTTATGCATTCACATTTCAACATTTATGATAAAGGCGTCAAGCAACATGAAAAACATTAATTTAGATAAATAGTTACCAGTAAAATGCTTTAGTACAGCCTTATACACGTACATGTTAAACCTTTGTTTGTCAGATAAACTGCTGCTCTATGGGATTGTCATCATTTCAAAATTGTCATTTTTCATTTATTCAACCATTATAAAAACAAAACAACAAAAATGCAAAATATTTACAAACATAAAATATTGGATTTGCCTATATTACTGTTAAAAAAATACACACAAAGCACACAAAAAGTTAATTACACTTTGGATAGAGAAACCTAATCCCTACTAATGTAGTATTGTACTCCATAGAACTATTACAAGGCCTAAAACCACAGTCTTGAAGGCACACACATATGTAGTGCTCACAACACCTACAATGTGCATGAGCAGTGAGATCGTTCATTGTTGATTTACTGTAAGCATTCATGATGTACATGTATATAAGAGGCTCTCAAGTGCAGAATGTCACATCATGGACTGTGATCACTACTATGTCTGTATACATAGACTAAGATGAAAAGAGAGCTTAGTCTTCATATCCAGACATAATTATTGTAAAATACTAATGCAGGACAAAAAAAATACCCCAAGCAGCCTGGGACCAAAGCCAGAGCCAGGCAATGCTTGCCTTACATCTCAGTCTTCCCCCTTCCCACAGTCTTGTAAGGGGGTATAAGGGCAGAGGAACAAAAGACTCTTATATAATGGGAACAAAAAGGGGCTATGGCCTACTAATCTGGGCCCTCAGGGCAACCGCCAAGACCCCAACTGACGTTTTTAAAGGTACAGGGGTGTAGAACTGCCCCCATCCCCTTTCCTTTCTACCCTTCTACCATTGTAACGTTGGCCTTTCATCCATACTTTGTGTACAAGTTAATAAAGCGTCATGCGAGAAACTATCCTTAGCTTCATGTATGACCACAAGTTTTAAAATCAAATAACACTTTGAATCAAATTATCAAATATACATGTAGCAACTTACCTTAAATAAATTTAATCAAGTATTTACTCTCAACTGCAATCTGAGTATTTTTGGTAATGATATTTGTGAATTGTGATAACATTATGAGTGGCTTAAAACCAGACTATAACCATATGATTGTTACAAGAAAATCCATAATGTGTACAAAGAAGTCTGCAATAGCTGGATGAATATGAATGCTAATGCACTTTTGATTGGCTTCATTAACCTTGTAATGATTTGTTCGTTACAAATTTCGTCTCAGCCTTCAATGACTGTCTCCTTTATATGAAACGTAACAAAAATTGGTAAAATGCAATAAACCCATTTACATTCCTCCCTTTCATCTGTATTGTGTATTTATGAAAACAATTCTTAAAATTGTATTGCGGTTCAATGTTAAATTTACCATGACGACATCAAATTTGTTCACATTTGTCCGTAGCATAAATAGAATATATTTCCTAGCTCTGTCTGTCTATCTTTCTCTTTTTCCGTCTATTTATCATCTGCTTTTATCTCTCTCTCTCTCTCTCTCTCTCTTTCCATCAGAAATATCTGTTGCAAGTATCTTTCTTTCTACAGTGTCCATCTATTCATTTATATATCTATCTGTCAACCCATACTGTATTTGTCACTTATGATTTATTGTATGCAGAATATTTTGGTCTCCAATATGAATTTTTCTATTATATACACTCTTGCTTAATTGTGGCTATTTGGCTAGCAATAGCTCTTGCATACTTTTTTATTAAGAGTGACATCAATGTCATAACAACTCAGTATCAGGCTACGTAGTGTCTCATCATGATTCTCCTTTTTTCTTTCTATTATGTCGGCCTAGATAGCTCCATGCAACTAGACAAAGACATCTACGTCATTGATATGTTTTTACCACAAATCTCCCTCTGTGTGGCTGCTAATTGCAGGCTCATTACTCTGGCCTAGCCCCTTGTCCCCAAATTCCCCAAAATATTTTCCCCCAACCTTCCAAGCCTATTTCTCCCTCAACGCAGGGCCGGTGAATAGCGCAGGCACAGGGCAGCACAAAAAGCGCTGTATTTCTACGGTATCTTTGCTTCAATTAGGAGTGAATACGGAGGAAAATTGTTGATCAACGCTGGGCGCTGTTCTTGCCAGCCCTGGGGTACGTTTGCATTATGTACAAGTCCTATGAAGCTGAGCTGCAAAATCAGTTGTAGGACCTTTCACACTCGACATATTGCGATGTTCAATACTGTAGCAGAAGCACTTCACACCTGGGAAGTATGAATGAATTCAAACGATTCATGACACTTTTCTGTCTACACACTTGTCAAGTTCAAGCTTGAAATTACAATATGTGAAATATTGCAATCTTACGAACCTTGCGATATTCACTGCAAGTCTGAATGACCCACAAGTGATAATCACTGACTCAGAATGAAAGACCCTCTCTTTTCTTTCCACTCCCCCTGAAGCTTCATTGCTTCATTTTGTCCACACATAATGTACCTCTGTATTGTATACAGGAACAAAATGATGAATGAGCTTGGCTTGGGGATTTAGGATGAAGTGTACATTATTGTGGTCTTTTTTGTTTGATTTCTCAGTAGAGTCACTGGGCCTCAGGAGCCGAACTCCTGCTATAGGATTGAGACATCCACATACTGGAGAAGAGCAGGTTTTAATTTACATATATGCCCATGGTTCTACCTACCACAGTCTGCAGTGTAGTTACCTGTAATGAATGTATGATTTGTTTTAATGTCTCTACATAATAAGACTTTGTTTAGAATTTAGTGAAAGGGTTTTTCTACCATGCATTTGAATCATTTAAAGGATGCAGCATGTTATCCTGATCCTTATCCATATTACTGGATGTACGCATACCAAAAAACACAAAGTTAATGTACATGAAAAGGGTTTTGAATGCTATCATAAGACTGAAATTAGTAAAATACATAAACCTCATTCAATAACACTTTACAACATTACAATACATGTATACATGTACATGTTTTTATTATAATGATGTAAGGGTGAATGACCCCCCCCCCCCCCCACCCTTGTTTCTTCTTCATAGGGGGGCGCTAGTTGCATAATCCCTATCGCATTTCTCCTAGGGTATCTCCAATGGATTCAGTTCCATTACTTTTAATCACAAACACATTTTCCCATCATCCGGGAGGTCTTTCTCTGTGCTGTCATCCCAGATGAGTAATGATGTGGGACCTCTGGGAAAAGTTCGCTTCTTGCCCAGGTACCCACCAACCACCAGCTCCCAAGAATCACAACACAATAGCAGACAACCTGCTGAGGACCTTGGAAGACTTGTACATCCATCCCCGCCACCACCACCCCCGCGCATCACTTCTTTTTTTTTTTCTCAAAAAAAATAAATCTTTGTCATTGTCCCTCCCTCCTATCCTTTCCTTATGCTTAATAATTCTTCCTTGTTCGCATTGTCCTCCGAAAGAAATACCCACTGAAAAGCCGACAGCCAGAACTATCTGGCTCACCAGGGCTTCACTGCATTTGTTTTCTTTCTTTCTTGGCAGCAGCTAAAGAAGAGATTTGTCTTATTTGCCATGCCACTGCGCATATCCCGAGACAGTATCTATCTCTATCTTCCTGGTTAGATCCACTAATTCCATTTCATCCCTTCCTGCTGGCTCCAAGCTAATTCAAAATCCCTTTGAATGTCATATGATTTGAGTAGAGATGATTACTTTTCGGAGGATATTATCCTGTGAAGAATTCCTTTCAAATGAAGACATGTACTGTAGATGGATTAAAGTATAATTGCTGCTAGTTTACATGTTTTAAAAACACTGCCGTCAGTATTTCTTCCTATACTCTAGCTAAAGAGTTCTACAGAACATGATATTCAAGTACATTTAATACTTGTCCACACTCACAGAATCTTTTCTCTGGGCTTTTTCTTCCAAAATATATAAGAAAGCATACATGTCTCATTCCTGAATAAAGATATCCATTATCCACAAACAGGACGTTCAGCTACTGTATACGATAATATCAGTCACCAGTTCTTTCAGTTCACTGTTCCCTGTCCCTCAATGAAATGTATTATACTGTAGGAATTCACATAAGAATATCATATTATGTTCAATGAGATTAGCACAAGAGTACCGAACCATTTTAATGTATTTTTCTGTTGTTGCCCATTTAAGGCCTCAACTTTTTGAAATAAATTCTGAGCTAAACTACAATGGCCTGAGAACATTTGAACGTTGAATAAAATGGGGCATGAAATGGTGATACCCAGGTATCCAGTATAATGATGATCAGCACCATGTAATTTATGAGCTCATCACTAAAGGTGACAAATGGGGAGACCATTTTCATCACTAATGGTGTAAGACTCAACTGGTCTCTGGAATTTGTCAATTCATTGGCTGAGGGGCTAGGGCTGCACCCGTTTTGTAAGCCAATGTAATGAAGGTGAAAGCGATTCAGCCTTCTCTTTCACCCTCCATTCAGAGAGGACACCCCTCCTGTAATCCCTAATGCTAGATCAAAAGGGGGAAGGGGGGTGCGGACAATGCAGGAAGGGGCGCAGTGGATTACAATGGTGAGCAAACAAACAGAGATGGGGCATCCAAGCTACTGCGCTATAAACAACTCCTCTTCAGTCTTTGGTTTTGGGGATGGAGTCTGTAGTCTACATTCTGAGCTTAGGGACATGTACACTACAGCTCAAAGGAATTGGCATAGGGAAAAGGAAAGGGAAGAATGGGAAAGAGCCGCAGTTTTAAAAGCATCCTGTTTCATGCTGAACTGGACAAAACATACCACAGTTTAAAACTGCAGCTCCTTCCCTTTCTTCCCTTTCCCTTTACCTGTGCCAATTCCTTTGAGCTGTAGTGTACCTGTACATGTACTACGCATGGTAGACTACCAGAAATTGTAGCCATTTCCCTTTTTATAAAATTCTCTTTTTTTAATGGGGGGATATCAATTAATCACTCTTACAAGAGAACAGAAGCAGCCACAGCAACCCATACACAAATAAAAACATGAATCCAGTGAATTTCTAGCACTTCCCTTGGAAAGTCAATTGTTGATTTCTCCGAGTCCCTGAATTCTTCTGATCGTCCAAGCATTTCTTTCTTCAGTGAAAGTGCATGACACATTGATATCAATGATGGGTTACTAATCCCCATGTACAGATAAACGATTGTCATGTAGATGACATTAACGTGATAATTACTGTACCAGAGCATTCCCATTTACAATGCACGTCATCCTAATGGAATGTCAAATGTGGATGTCATAGGGAATTAGGCATAGCAAGGGTATGAAGTCACAATTACGAAGAAATTTACCAGGTTTCTTTAAGAGCTATGAAGTGATTAATGGATTACACTTTGGTAGCCATACTTTAACTCTTACTGAGCATTTTAAGTATGCATATTGTACATAAAGTATCCCATGTATGTATGGTTTCACTGTTGTCTAAACAGTGTCTGAATCCATAGACTAGCGGAAGATAGCTTTTTTACACACTACTACTAATCAATGGTCATCAATACAGCCAATATAGATGAAGCTCTTTATGTAATAGCGTTCCACCTCTGATTTTCCCATGGCATGACATGTATAATAAGAACCAAACTTGTCTATTCTTAGCCAAAGACTCTGCCAATAAATGCTAATGATGTTGACACACTACTTGAAAAAAACTACATGTAGGCGTACATCCTAAATGTAAGCTCAATAGGGGGATCTTGTTTGTAAATTTACTGCATCTGTAGCTTTACGCATTAAGGGAGTGGGGTCTAACTAATAGACAAGTTCTTCTTATAACATGCAAATTTCATTCCAGGCGTTTGAGGGAAAGTTATCCATGACGCTGAAAAGCTCTCCATTGGGTTTGCTGGGCCTAGCTAAAGCTTATTTTACATACAGTATGTCCACTATTAATTGTGTGAGGAATATTCATGTCGTTTATGAAACCACTATTCTTCAAACTGTGAAACATTGTATTGAAGAAATTTACCACAAGTCCAGAACACTTTAAAACCGTAGGAACATTGTCTGAGTTTCTACATCTCAAGACAAAGGCTGACCTTGTGTGCTATCTTCATAACAGTTAATGATCAATTTAAGAATTTGTTCACCATCATTACGCTGAGTAAACTCTTCAAAGAATATGCTCTGATTCAGTATTGAATCACCCAATAGATCTGGTAACCTCCAATGTCAATAGCACACAGAAATGGGCCATTACCCAACCAATATCATGGGAAAATAAATACCATAAGTTGTTCATTAAGCAGCTTTAATCACTGCCCGGCCCTCTGATGAGGTTTCCCCAACTACCTCATCAGATTTTTTATGGCATTGTTTGGGACCGAGGAGGTAAACAATTGGCAGCCGAAATGTGAAACTAATGATGCGCAGTCTGTTGGGACATCAGGTATGTCCTTATCGCACACTGCTATGGATGGTAGAAAGAGCTGGAGTACCAGTATCTTGTTTTGCAAGTTATCAAGCTCGAAAGAAAGATGATTAATTATAGACCTCTTACTTAGCACTGTACATGGACATGTCTGAAGGCTTATACTGAGATGTGCATGTCCATCTGGTGTCAAGTTGCATGTGTAGTTACGTGTTTGATAAACAAACAGAACAAGTTATCTATTTATATTTCAAATTCCTTCATGGTGCATCTCATCAAAAGTGAAATCTAGTAAGTGTCTGTTTGTTATAAAAAACTATGATAAAATAATCTACTGCAGGTCACAAATGGAAAAAATACATGAAGCCTTTATGACAGTTGTTAGCTTCTTTTGTCTCATTCCAGCCTTTACTTTACTCCCTCATAAAAGATGAGATCATTAAGACAAGTACAGACAAAACCAAACAGTTCTCCACAGAGTACTTTGATGAACTTATTGTCACCCCCTCTAGAATACATATGTATTGGCAGTGGACACTGACCCGCTAATATTTGCTGTGGCAAGTAAAACAGCGGAGCCCACTCTTTGCATAATAAGCTCATCATGATCACTGGACAAGATCATGTCACGAAAGCAAACCTTGGTCAAGCCTAGACCGAGAGAGGAGATCGTTATCAAAGCTGACATCACCCATGTGCAATGTACCACGCATACCAATCTCCACTCTGAACTTGGTAGATATGGAAGGTACCTTATTTACTCAACTGCAGGCCAGAGTTAGCTAGATAATGGCTTAATGGAGTCGGCTTCTTGAACTGCATAGCGAGTCTCACAGAATTTAAGCCTATCATTCATTAAAACTGTTTGAAATCTTTACAACCAAACTACTTAAGAATAAAGAATAAATCGTTTGCACCTGATTACACTCTAGAATGTGTTCTTTTAGAATTTTCATGCTATGTCTCTAATAAAAATATGATACTAATATCCTGTTCATTCCTCTCACATTAATTTTTTCTCAATTCATATTTGATACCCTTTAAAAGATTCAGCCATTCATCATATTCATGTACAATGTACGTACGTACGCATGCATATTCTGAATCACTCAACTGGCAGAAGGAAATGATATGTAGAAAATGATATCGAATAGTAAGAACCGCAAACTATGATACAGTTGCAACAGTAAGAGGAAGGGGGAAGAGAGATAGACATCTCTTACCATTCTAAATTCAAATCATTGTTACAATAATTTATACTTAAATGAGTTTCCTCACTGTGTAATGCCAATGCTAAATCCATTTTTTTTCTTTTTCAACCAAATGAAGTTTGAAATGAACTAAAGGACCCAAAACCACAAAATTCGATCACAAATCCCACACATGCAGTCTTCAGATCGAGATCAATGGATGCCGCAATATATGCAACAAGCAAATTTTTATGGTGGTTCAGGCAATTTCAAAGACTGTTTTTCTTGGCATTGACACTGGCGAGACTTATGGAGACTTCAGGTTTTTTCATGCTGTTTCATTTTTCATAACAAGAGAAGAAAACATACATGTCTGCACATGAACAATTTGATACATAAATTTCGACCTTGGAAAGTTTCAGCAATCCTATTCAACCTTAGAGAGATTTGCCGACCCTTGGGAAGTGTGTTTTAGCGTACTTGTTTACTTCACACAAAGAAAATAAATGTTTGTGCATTTTTAATTATTTTCAGACCAAGGACTTTAATGCTCAGCCTCTGGGCATGTACATGTATGATGATATTTTTCAAATATTAGTTTCATGAATGGAAATTGTGAATCCTTCATCACAAAATGCTGAATGATCAGTGTATAATTCATGCAAACTTACATAATATGCACTACACACTCCATGGTTACAATATCACAAATACAAAGCATGTAATATTGTCAATTAACATCCCTATCACAATGCACCTGTTCATGCAATATACATCAAGTAAAACATGTGTAGGTTATCCGGTGCCGACAATACGTTTCGCGGGGTCAGAATGACTCGGGATACAAGCTTCTTCCGCGGATTTGACGCAAAAAGGCACCGCGGCCAAAAGGTGATTGTCACCACTACCCTGTGATCTCACCGCCTGTTGTAGAGATGGTATTATGCCCAGATACACAACATTGTGTTCTGTGTAAGTAGGTGGAATTAATACATTCACCATTTCAAATTCAATTTTCCACCTTTCTACCCCTTTAAATGGATTATCCTACTTTTTTTAATACCCTCTAAGGATAACCTACATGTCAAATAGTTTTCATTGGTAAGTTTGGGTTAAGAACATGTAGGTCTTTCTTTGATGCGCACTTTGATAATCTGTACAAATTTTCATATTCATTCTCCACGTTTTCCTTTCTGCCTTGGCACAAAGGACACCTCAACATGATCTCTTTCATTCATCTAAATATAGCTCTTCATCCCCATCCCTATTTTGAAATGTTAATCTCTTAACCTGATTATTTATACATTTGTACTTCTCTTTACTAATCCATTCTTTTCATGTTCCCGCCCATTCTCACCTGCAGGGCAAACAGTTGGTTCACCGAGAATGAAGTCAACAAATTGTGATTGTTTGGTGATAACGGGAAACCAGAGATAAAAGCGCCACCCATATACACATTTCCTAAGAAAATTGTGAATAGCCAGCTAACATTCACAAAGAATATGACCACAGGATTTTGCACCACAAAGGCCCTAAAATCAGAATTAAGTTGGAAAATAGGCTGATCAACCTTTGGGAAATAATCCAAAGTTGGGGAATGTGAGTCTTGAGCATTTACATAAACATGAATTGAATTAGCAGGCCATTTTTGCAAAGCAGCTCTTAATATTTCCAAGATTTCTCAAGAAACTGATAAAATTACCTTGTGTTTTCCTTGCCAGGGCTACTGTTCAAGACCAAGAAATGGTGGGCTATTTTGCCATTTCGGTGTGAAGGAGACAGCCTTTGAACAACCACAACTTATTAACTTCTTGCATGTCACATGTGAATTCATGCACAAGTAAAATCCAATTGAGTGTCATTCTGTCTGGTTCAAAAAGTGTTAATTCATGCTATGATGCTGAAAGTGTCGGTGCCACAGAAGGAACAGTCACAATACCAACAGCATGTATCATAACTACTGTATACACATCTAGCCTGGTAATCATACAGACAACATCAAAAAGGAGGGGAAAATAATATATTTAGTGAAGAAGATCAAAGGAACTTTTCAAAGCAGCTCTCAAAGAGTTAGTGCCCTTGTGGGATATACTTGAGAATCAAAACACATGGGCATGCATGTGTGAGAGGAAGAAAAGGAGTAGATTTCTTTGAAGTTGGGGGGTTAGGTATAGCGAGAGCTGTACATTGTAGTCATCACAGCAGGGAAGGGCTGGGGCCCATGCATTCAGCCATCACACACCGAGGGTTAACGCTTAGCTGTCGCCGAAATAACAAAGACCGGTAAATTCAAGCTCATGTGTACAACGTCTACTGCATCCCATGCACATGTACAGTCTACATGCAGGGAATGATTTGCATCATCAGATTGTATGGGTAATCTTAGTTTGCACACATCTACATGTATAAGAAACAAAGCCCTGTAGACTACTGTGATTAAACAGTCTTCATATTTGCAATAGCACCCCCTCATGATGCAAAGTAATTGCAATTTGATGACAGATAAATTAGTCTGAAGTCTGAGATTGGAATGAAGTTTGCTACGGTGAATATAGCTGTAAAGAGAACTGACTCCTAGTGAGATTCCATTTTACTTTTCCTCCTCCTTCTCAGTTCTTAGAATGACTTATTCCATTGGACAATAATTCAATCAGAATATAAAATGTTATTTGTCTATGAAGTCCTGGAATTCATTCTTGCAAAGTCATCCCAAAGCCCATTCCTTGCATTATTATGGCAAAACATTTTTCATTTCAATGATAGAAAATGGTACAAATGTAAATCCTATACATGTGTAAGACAACAAATATGTATGGATGGCTTGAAAACCAGGCTAGGTGAAGTCTCTTTTGGGGGTGCATGCCATGGTAACCATGGATACTGCAACAAAATCCACAGTCCTGAAACTGGACCCCTGCGTGCTGATCGTCTGCAGGTCGTGATGCACACTTTCAGCCCCGCTACGCTGTAGATTGTACAGGCGTGCACAGCTCTCGCATAATGTGCCCCACTCCAACACTGTACGGAACCCCATCGGCCATAGAGAGAGAATAATGTATGCACACGACCAACTTCAGCAGAGTTGATCCCAAAAAGCTGTACCCAGAGGGCAATATTAACAACACTAATGCCAACTTTACTTATCTAATATCAGTAGAATAATTGCATCAATTCCAATGTGACTTTATATCAGTAATCCTCGGTAACGGTGTGATTTTGCACTCTTTGTTCTCTCTGTATCAAAAGCAAGAGTGCTTGTGGGAAATTCTGTCTGTGTCCTTTTTATTTTTTATATCAAAGACATCAATAACATCTATACACTTTCTAGTGTACTCTTTTAATATTTCAGAACTTGAAATCTCCAGTATACTCTTTACAGACATGTATACATGAGAAATTACCTTCCAAATCATAATGCAGTGATTTCTGTTTGTTTTTCATCTCTAAGTACAGCAACATCCCTTGTTACATTCTCAATGTGAAATCTTTCCAATGCACTTCAATGTGATCAAATCTAAGAGTAAACTTTGAACTATGATATAGGTATACGTAATATACATTTAGGTATAGATATTGGTACTAAAACAATCTTCTGTTTCATGAAAATGACCCCAGATACGAGCACCAGGGCTCTTGTGTCTTGACCCTAACTGACCTCTCCTGTGTTGATTTATGGTCTGCTGTCATTACCACAATCATAATGACCACTAACTGACCCAATGCCATGGGCACAGTGGTCTGGCTACATCCCCAATCACTGTAGCTATGTGGATACTTTGTACTGGTGTTGACAGATGTAATAATATAATTTGGACTTGAAGAATGGATTTGAAGTTAAATAGCTGTTGCAGTACAAATTAGGGCAGGAAGAGTTGAAGTTCTCTAATTCATTTAGACTGTAATTGCTTCTGTGCTGTGGATTTTTATTTCTTTTTAACTTGGTGACTCAAAATTTGAACATCAAAACAACACACTTTATTACACTGTATTACACTGCTTGTATTTACTTGTTTAATTCTTTCAATATAGATAACTTATTGAACCTCAGTTAGCTGTGGATAAATAACCTTGCATCATAGGCAGTTACTAGCAAATTATGCACTTTCCTTATATAAGTCTTTGTGGTGTTTCTAACAAAAAAAATTATCAAATGGGATTGCAATGATATTCACTGGAAAATATAAACAACAATATGTCAAATACCATGTGATATTATTCCCTTACTACTAATACAGTCATCATTCACTCCATTATATGTTCATAGTTCAATAAAGAAATTTTATGTGAAACAGGGGCAGAATATGTGAGATGGAACTATTTCCTCAAATGAAAACAGGTGTAAATGGTCCAGCAAATTGAATTGCACAGGGAGAGAAAACCTCAAAATTTGAGTCCGTCTAGCCCATTACAACATAAACCACATGGATATTGAATATGATCTCAGAGGGTGGTTGCTACACATCAACATCATCCTTGTTTCTTTTTATCCCTTTCTTGTTTTTGTTGTTCCATATCCACCACAGAATCACAGAATCACAGACATTACATACATGTTGATAGCTCTTTCTGAAAGTCGACACTCCTCTTAACCAATTGTCGTGGTTTGTGTAGAGGATGGGGTGTGGGGGGGGGTGGGGGGCAGGGTTTGGAGGTAAAGAAATAATCATGTTTTTCATAGATATCATTTTTTTTTGGGGGGGGGGGTGAGGGGGGGATATCTGAAAACTATCTCTGAAAGCAGACACTCGCCTTAACCAATGAGAAAATGAACAAAAATTGTTTCTCGAAGGGTGGTTGGTGGGGGAGGGGAGGAAGAGAGTGAGGAGGAGAGAAAACAACATTAGCCACATCTGAGGGAGAAAAGGAATCAAGAAGTCAGCGACACTGTGTGAAGTTCATCAGGGAGCACGACGGAGCGGGTGGTATGGCAGCCCAAGAAACTTAAACAGTTACAGATCCCAATTTACGCGTTGACTTCTCATTCCACACCTCTAAAAGCCAAATATTTTCATGTTAGTGGCACTTGGCATGAGGCGTAACACCTCTGAGCACTCGCAGCCAGAGTGGTATTTTAATACAGACTAAAAGGAATTGAAATGGGTACATTTCTTGTTATGGGAAATGGCGATTGACAACATACATGTCATATACTAGGAGTATGCAATGCACTTTCAAAAATGCTAATCCAATTTACTTTCAATCAAATATCACACACAGTATGTCACCCTACCCTGTATATGCTTCTTGTTTGAATTCTATAAATCAATTCATTTCCACTAAAATGCAATTGTTACAATGTTGATGATATGCACATGTCACACAAAACGGGGGGCGAAGGAACTTGATTTAAGCAGATTGAATTTCTTTTTTCTATCACTGTCTATATTCTGATGGAGAAAAAAACGCTTTAGGTTGTTGGGCTGCTGTTTTGGTGCTCTCAAAACCTGCTTACGCTGAGCAAATTTATTTTCAGCAAAGCGGCCCTCTCTCTCAAATAAGTAGAGTGTTAGGGGGGTAACGGAGGTGCAAGCAGCTTACACATGACACACAATTTTTTTAAAAAGAAACTCCCTCAGGGGAATTTCCTGATGAAAAGAACACATTCATACCATTCCAGCACCATGAGAAATGTAAATGTTCATAAAAAATTCATAACGTTTCTCAAGTGGCTATTCAAATCTCATAGTCATAAACAACCTGTTTCAAACTGCTGTACTGTAAAAGCAGGGTAGGATGAAAGGTGTGTGATTATGCTCTAGTTATGTCTTATCACAGAACATAAATGTACATGCAGCATATTGTACAGAATTGGAGGATTTTTGTGGTTTTCTCAGTGCTAATTTTACACTTTCCTTTCTGTAAGACATTCTTAAAAGTGCAAAACAGTGTCATAGGGCCAACAGCTATTATTTCACCAACTACGTGTATGGTCGAAAATAAACTTCCACAAGTTTCCCCAACTCCAGAAAAAAAAAAGTGAGTTCCATTTCAGTTTTATGAACATTGAAAGTACAGCCGAAACTAACTTGTTCTAACACTTAACATCCGGCACACAATTCACTTGCAGAACACAATGGACCACGCTCCAAACTCAACTTAAGAGAGGAAAATCATACCTTGATGAATGACTATGTCCAAAATATGCCTTGACTCCATCTACAAACTTTATTGTTTGATTCACAAAGGAGTTTTATTTGCTACAAGCCAGCGATCTTTCATTCCTAGACCGGGTCTGCAGTGCCTCAATTTCTGATAAATTCCCATGGCAATGGCTCATGTACAATGCAGTAAAAGCACAAAGAATGGAAGCAATGTTCACATATGGGAGCAGAAATGTTTATACACTTGTCGGTTGAATTGAAAGAAAATACAAAATTTTTACAAAGTATTTGGTGTGTATGTCTATGCATTATGTTATATGATTATTAGCATTATTTCTAACATCATCCACTATTGTTATTGTTTGTTGACTGTTGTTATTATCATGATCATTTACATTGTAATCTTGATATTGCATATTTGCCACATCATGTACAACTACCAAGTGCAGGGCAGGGTATTCACAGAATCTTTCAGTTGCTGCTTACTGCTTACTGTATACATGTAACAGATGTTTTGAATAAACTACTGTATTGCAAAAGCCTCATTAGATTACATGAAGAACATTCAAAACCATTGACACAAATTCTATCTTGTAAAATGGTTGAATACCTTCAACTATAATTTTGAAACCGAACAAATGCCTGAACTATGCCATGAATGTCACCGCGATCAGGCTAGAGCTATTATTTATCTGCCATGGAAACTAATAATAATACTAACTTCTGCTCATAAACAAAATTGGGTAACCGCTTTATGAAATTGGCCTCTCACATACCGCCAAATACCTCTAGAGAAAATAGGAGCGTATGATAAATCAAATTCGATTGCTGGGGCTTCATCTTTTGAATTTGATTTGAACCATTTCGAGGGAAATACAATACACAGTAAATAAACTACAGATGTACACAAGTGAAGTTAGAACTGTTCTTGGATCTTTCTTGGATACTGACTGGTATGAAGCACCTGTATTCATTCACTTCCACAAATGGTAAAATGTAAACTTAAGACAGTACGAGTTCTTTAAATCATACAACCTAATTGACTTGTGTAGCATGAGAGGATTTATACAAATACCAGATTTTCTTTTTTCAGTATGATTTTTAATGAAATTATACATTTTCTACACAAAATATTGGTGAATAATCAACATTACCAAAAAACTGCATTCCGAAAAAAAAATTAGAGTTTAGTGATATAAAGGTCTTAATGTCTTATTACTACACTGTATGTATTTTTGTAAAGCACCCAGAATCATTCAGCAAATCACTGTCTTTAGGCCAAAAGGGACAAATCTCCCCCTTGTTGAAAAAACGTTTAATTTCCAGACTGTTTCAGATGGACATGTGTTTATTCTGTGTGTCAGAGCAGAAAATTTGTTTACAATTGCCCCATTTTCCCTGCACATTTTAAAGGAAAACAAGCACACAGTGGCAGCCACATGCTGACCTTAATCTTCTACTTCAATGAACTGAAACTATACAAAGTCTTTTGGTTTAGAGTTTAGTCAACTCCTGAGAATGCATTGCCTATGGGCCCCATGGTTAAATGTCTGGCAGCTTGTTTCAAATTACCATGGTAATGGACAAGTCAAAGGATGAAATTACATGGCAAATAACGTTTGATGGACTAGAGAAAATAAAATTCAAAAAGACTCAGTTGAACTTTCTAGGGTACTGAAAATGAAAATTGCTGTACATGTAGATCAGTAATAAAATTGAAACCAGAGCAAAAAAATTAAGGATGGTATGTAAAAATTAAGTTAGAATCCGAAATATGTACACATTTTTCAGCCATAACATTAGTTACAATAGAACCTGCAGTTAATATTGTAAAAATATTTCACAATTTGTACACCATGCATGACATAAGATATAATGGGATATTAATCACCCTAAATTCAAGGTCTTCATGTACACGTAATGCAGCAATATATTAATAAATACATGTGTGAAAATGGATGTACATTGCATGTTAACCTCTACTTCAAATATATAATAAATATAATGCCAGTTAAGAGATATGCACAGCCACTGTACATGTGTACATGCAATACAAGAATACAAGAGCACATGTTGCATCATTTTCATACAAATTTTGTGATTACTGCTCGGCCTTTGTCAAGAAGGTCAGACTCGGTAACAAATAACCATCCAACCTAAGGAGTTGGCATGACGATACCATGCTGGCATCAATATTTTGGTCGGACATGACAAACTAACATGGGGAAATACTACATCATGCTGGGTCCAAAATGGCTCCCAAGGTTTGGCAATTTGGAGATGTAATCAGAAACATACATCTCAGAGTCACCACTGGCATTTTTATGGAAAGTAGTGATTAGGAACTATGTGCATGCATGTGTCTTGGAATAAGAAGGGGTAAAGATCAATGTCTCACGTATGGGTTGTAGACATAACAGCAACATTAAGATTCCTCTCTATTATAACATCTTATCACATAAAAATGAACAATGACCCCTCAAGCTGAGGCAAAGTACAGCAAAAGATATAAAAGAACAGTACAAGTATGTACTTAAGTATGATACTACATGTAGGCATCATGATAACACTATAGGCCTAGACAGAAGTAACTTTGTGTATATGTAGCAACCATCTCCACAGTTATATTAAGCTTCTGTGTGGATTAAGTAATCAACATGCCAGATCATGTACACAATGTTATCCATTCCTTCTTAAAGGTCAGACTAAAAGTGATAAAGACTATGGGACGTCCAATCCATTGAATGCCGTTCTGTCAGGAACATGGTCCAAATCTATTGTGTTTGTAAAACAAGTACTTATCTATGTATACTATAAATCAAATGTTCCTAGCTGTTCACATCAACTCCCATTCCTCCCATTGTATCAATCTATCATTTTCATCCGCTCATATCTCCATGAACCCTCCATGACCACTATCTCAGCTATTGACCCCCATTTCCCAGTTTGCCCTGATACATGTCTCCATCCTCCAGACATGTTTACAAAACATAACCACCATCGTTACTGTGTATAATGTATAGTGTTGTAATGTGAATAAAAGCAGTTGCCACTCAGACACCAACCAAGCAAGTCCAACAGTTTCCTCCTTCTCAATACATAAAAATGGCGACGAGGATGGGATTGATCTGAACTTGCAGCATGTAGAGCCTTCAGTGCTCGGCGGGCCCATGCTGGGCTGCGCCATGAAGGAGAAGGAGGAGGAGAAGGGAAGAGGACCGGATTGGACACTGACGACGAATTCAAGTAAGCAACGAAAGAGACTGTAATAAAGAAACAGCAGATCGATCGACGATGACAACGACACGACGACTAATTGAGCCACAACGACATTTCCAGCCCGCTGCATGCGGCTACATTCATAAGGACCTTTAGAACGTACACGACAGCGAGACTGTGCCTTTGACAATGAGTGTGACGACGACTCCCTTGATGATGACGATTCCATGCAGCAGAGAAGATCCAGCGACACAGAGCTGTGGACAACTCCAGCCACGCTCATGACGATTCCAGCCCTTGAGCTGCGGCTGATGAGCTGAGGACCTGCAGCGATGACGTACGGCCACATACGCCCGTACCACGACTCTGGAAGAGAAGAATGATACACAAGCTTCGTACGATGACGACTGATGACGATGACAATTCTGGCAGAGGAGTTCCAACTACACGAGCTGTAAACTAGATCTCTGACGACGCCGATGACGATGACGATTCTGGCAGAGGAGTTCCAACTACACGAGCTGTAAACTAGAACTCTGACGACGCCGACGACGATTCCAGCCCTGAGCTGCGGCTAATGAGCTGAGGACCTGAAGCTATGCGACTAGCTGGGTGCCTCCAGCGATGATGTCCGGCAACCTGCGACAAGATGTCCTGCGTAGTAAGCCCGCGACAACCATGACAACGAGAACCGAAATGACCGATGACAACACGTGACAGCGATGACTTCACGACGAAAGCGAGAACTGAGATGACTATGATGACAACGGGAACCGAGACACGAAAGCGATGACTCCACTACGATTGACGACAGCGCGAGGACAACGAACATGATGACGAAGACCGCGATGATAGCGATGACCGAACAACAGACTGACACTCGATCCTGATAATTAATGTATGATATTCTGCCGTAACAGCACGCTCAACGCGCAATCACGAGAACACTCGCCCCATGCATAATTACTTTAAATGGACAAGAAATTGAAAGAACTTGAACATTAATGAATCCACCTGCAACTGTAAAAGTTAGAACTCTATATGCATATTGGACTTCAACCAGAACTTGATTGGACACAATCTCAAAGGACAATCCTGATTTCTGAATTGTATCATGTTATGTTTTGACCCTGTGATTTCACAGCGTATCGAATGTCCACGTTTGCATTGTTGTATGTCAGCCATGAATGTTCTATCTAATTCAAGGGGGAGATACTCTGAAGATAAACTTTCAGAATTTCGCAACCGATGTTTATATGCTGATCCAATGATGCCTTTGAGGATTGCATAATCTTGAACTGTCTGTATACGATGTATTAAACTAATGTTCTTCTGTGAAGACTTGTTTCAATGTTAAGCGTAGTTTTATCATACCAAGAAGAAATTAGTTGGAACGATCCAAGGTTAGTTTGTACTTAAAAGGATGTTAAGTTTCACTTGTTTTCTCTTATAACAAAAGGAGAGGAATATCAAAAGCAGTATGGGACGATACGAAACTGATGGCCAAGGTTTGCTTATCTGAAACACTTGAGGTATTGAGAGTGTTCATGGTTTTCACATGTTCAGATATTCAATTTACCCGCAAAATTAATGTTGTACTCAAGTTAGATATGATATGTTACTCCAGTTTAATTGTACCTTCAATATATTCGTGTTGGTCGGTTGAGATACTTATGTAAACCACTTATTTGCCGTTTTTGATGTTAACCAAGCTCTCAAAGATACAATTACTTATTTCCAAGTAAGGATGATTTCAATAAATGCACATACAGTTTGTTTGTACAGGTGTAAGCTTTGTTTTATAAGTTTTGATTGAAAGTCTACTCGTGACATGGTACATGTATGGTCAACACAGGTCAGATATGTTTCAGTATGTTTCAGTCTGTCAGGATACCCCATAGGGTTAGCTGGTATAGATACAAGCATTGTACATTTCCTAGTGAGGATGTTTATGATTAGTATGCACTTGTTCATCATGCACAGATATATACTTAGAATTTCACCAGAATAATCAATCAATATGTGCCTTGTGCAGTTTAACATTTCGACGTCATTCAAGTTGACTCAAGTTGAAGCATATTATTTTGTTATGGTATAGATGATCACTTTTTGTAAGAAGGGGAGGGATATTGTGTTTGTAAAACAAGTACTTATCTATGTATACTATAAATCAAATGTTCCTAGCTGTTCACATCAACTCCCATTCCTCCCATTGTATCAATCTATCATTTTCATCCGCTCATATCTCCATGAACCCTCCATGACCACTATCTCAGCTATTGACCCCCATTTCCCAGTTTGCCCTGATACATGTCTCCATCCTCCAGACATGTTTACAAAACATAACCACCATCGTTACTGTGTATAATGTATAGTGTTGTAATGTGAATAAAAGCAGTTGCCACTCAGACACCAACCAAGCAAGTCCAACAGTTTCCTCCTTCTCAATACATAAAAAAATCTTCTTTGAATTTACGATACGATGAAAGGATCATCTCAAAACTATAGTTATTTACATCAAAACAAAATCCAGACCCGATAATGACTGGAGAATGGTCATCCCACGATTATTGATTATAAACCGTGATCACTACCACTTCTACATGTACCTATTACCTTTAATGTCAATTTTCATTCCACAATGAAACGTAGCACCGTTAAGATGTTTTGTCAACAGATACATATACACCTGTAAATTTGTATTTTGCCCTATAAGCCCAAGTTCACCGCTTAAGAATGATATATCTTATCAGAAGATGATCATTACATTCTGAGTAACTTATTAATTCAAACTTTGTTTGCCTATTCAGAAAGAGGCAGAATGGCTGCATATATAAGTGCTGTTGTGAATTTCTAATCAAAACCCTGTATCCATAGTAGATGACTAAGGAAGTCCCTATTTTACTTGTGAGTGACAGTTCTTCTATAAGCAATCGTAATGTTGTAAGATAATGGCCTGTTTTAAGCAGATACACTGGAAGATATGTCAAAATAATTTGTGAAGTAAACATTCCGTGAGCAGAACAATAAGGTATTTCACTATCTTGTTGTAAGGTTCTGTACAGTAATGTTGTACTAACTTTTGAAGTCAAAAGCTCTTTTCCAAATGGGATAGACTCTGTGTGACTCATTTTTTTTCTCTTCAGACAATCGTTAGGGTAGTTTAGAAATGCCTTGAAGTCATATGAATTACATCGCTGTGTGTCAGGTCGAGTTTTGGCTTACAGATTGGGGTGGAAACTTAAGATGGTCGAGTTTGTATCTCTGGGATACTTGTTTTCTTTCTTTTGTTCTTATAAGGACCACTGCTTTGTGGTTCGGAGCCTCTATTACGCTAAGTGTAAGGAATACAATACTCTCACTTCAGGTCAAAGGGGGAAAAGGAGAAAGGCGGAAAACAAAAAGAGAAATGGAGTCACGTCGGTGATTAACCTCATGTGTTCTTTCGTGAGGAAAACAACCTGTCTCTCACAAACTATGAAAGAATGACATGATCACATGAAATCTGGAAAAACCATGACACATGTGTCCATTCCATCTATTTTCCTTCCAAGCTTAAATCGTTATTGTCATTGTAAAACTCTTTAAGCTGTACAAATTGTGAAGTAGCTGTCTTCTTGTCTCCCCCTTTGAATTTGGGGTAAAAACAGTCAATGTTATTCATGCATGTTGTTCAAACTTTTGTTCAAGTACATGTTTTGTACATGCAACTGAGACTATTGTGGCCTCAAGTGAAGGACCATTTTGTACTCATAAAAAGACAAATAGATATCAATCGCATAATAAAGAAAATGTTTAAATTGGAGGTGAGAAGTAAAAGTGTTGACCTACTCCTGAAATACACAAACCACCCCAAGAATAATGAGTGAACAGAGATAATTCATCACCTCGCATTTGGAAACTGATCTAAATATTGTCCAGACACATCGTTTGTGGACCTTGACTTTGTCTAAATCATCATTGTGTGAGCTGAACAGGTTGGTGAAAAACACATCGATCCTGTATCTCCCCAAAACAGCCAGGTTCAGCATGAACATGTTATTCATGTAATTGTTGGTATAAAATGGGTGATTTGATCCAATCAAGATTTATTCATCAGAAAAGAAAACAAGTTATTGAAGTTTGATACATGTACATTGTAAATTAAATTCAGGAGTGCAAGTGAAGCTGAGGAACAAACCTCCTTATTTTACAAAGAAATTTTAGGCATACACCCAGTAGTAAGGATAGCATGCTCCATCCTGTAAATGAACAAAAAACAAGTCAGACAAAAATCTTGGAACCAGACGGGATTTGAACCTGCAGTCTACTGCTTACCGGGCAGCGACTTAACCACGCAAGCTATTTCTAGTTCACGGGTCAAGACACGACAACATGGAAACAAATACCCGAAAGAGTCTCATTTCATCTGACTCATTAATATTCATGAGTAGTCCACCGTAGGGACAATTTAAATTACCCCAGAAAACCTTTTCACTAAAACCTCCTTATGTTCATAAAGGAGTTCATTTGGTATAAACACCCATTTATTCCTGAAGGAGCACTCACCAAGTACTATTCAATATGACATTTATGGAGAAAAATCTTGAGTGCCAAGCTACCATACATACACCTGCATAGGCAGAACAATATTTGTTTGATTTAAATTTTGAAGTACATGTTGTCTTACTCTCTCAACATGAAATCCAAAAGTACTTAAAAGTAAATCTTCAAGAGTCATTTCCATCCCATCCATCAGCTCTGAGGAGGCAATCTGTTGTCGAAAGCAAAAACAGTTTATCTAACGATTGAATGAAACATTGCCTGACGGATGGATAGATCTACAAAGGAGTGCCAGCCTGATAAGCATCTCAACATTGACACAAAAAGTCATGCTCTGCATTCACACGCCGGATAAACACCGTTCAGATACCAAACATGAACACATTCTTTGAAAATGCAGGAATGCGCGGGAAGACAAACATGTGCCCACACCTTCTGTTCATGGCACCCCTTAAAAAAAAACTTCCTCTCAAACAAAACTTGAGGAAATAAACAATGTGCAGGTTAATCCTAGCAAAAGGTTGGAATATTTAAAACCTGATGTAAACTGTTCATATCATTCAGCAGAGTGTTTGAACGTGATGTTTTTTCAGTGTGTGAACGTGACTGGTATATGACCACATTCACTTGAGAGAAGTCTGAGGGGGTAACCTATGGCAAAGTCCCTCTCAACCATGAATGCTCCAAATGAGGCAGGGAAATAGAACCAATTACGTTCAGAAATTGGGAGTTAGAGCTTTAATATTGATTGTTTATCAAAGAAATCTAAGAAATGGTGGGCAAATGATATCTCAAGGTTACAGTCATTTATCAATATAATTCTTGTGACATAAATCCTGGAATGTTTTCGTTCCCTCCGTTCAAGAAATAACCAGCAGTGTTTAAACCCTTACAGCTCTTTGGCAATTGTATCAGATGCAAGAGCAAGATCATGTACCAACGTGTAAACCATTTAAGTTTTCCCCACTACTAAATTTCACTTTATTGAATAAGGTGCATACATTTGTATTACTGATATCTTTTGAAAAAAAAAATGCACATTCTTTTATTCCATCAAAGAGTGTATCCATCTTTTTCATTTATTCCTGTTTTTTTCTCTTCCTGTTGGACAAAATTTCATAATAAATATATCTTCATGTAGGTACAGATTTTGTCAAACCATGTTTAAAATGCAGTAGTTAGTAGATGTATTTTGTAGAACATTTCTCCTACATTTTGCTAACGTTTGCAGCTGCTTTCTTTCAAGTATACATTGTTTCCTATCTCTTTTGGTGTCTTACTCTGTTTTCCAAGAACTTCTATATGTACAATATATCTTACTAGTTGTTGTTGCTGGTGTTTCAGACATTTCCAGTCAGGTTTAATGTACATGTACACCCTCTCTATAATGTACACTGTATACTTAGTTGTTGGGTCATCAGTACAGCTGTTTCTTATCTTACACTGGTCTTATGTCCCACAGTAATACTGTGAACATACAAACTTGGCCTATTTACCATTCTCACACTTCTTTCCAGTATAAGCAGACACTCTAATGAGGATATCAAAGCACTTTGTATCTGATAGGGGATTAGTGTGATAAGGGTTTATACAGGGAACAATTAGCCAAGAATGGAACCCACCAGTAGCTATTTGTATCCACTGGGGATCAAGGATAAAGCCTTACAGGGGCTAATGAATGCTTATGGATTACAGGGTAGAGAAATGTGCAGTATGCACTTGAAGACAAAAAATCAACATAGTCCAACATAAACAATCACCAAGTGCAAGAACACATACATGTACATTATGTATACAGTCAAACATTTGTGACTTCATGAACATCAACCCTTTGTACGTGGGAAAAGTCACTTGTGGAGCACACTTGTGGTGCATTTGAAATGATAAGCACATCATCTGAAAAGAATTCATAGCATCGAGTGTAAAAGTCTATTAATGGATCAAAGGGATGTTTACTGTCATTATTAGCTTTTATATTTTGCTAAATTATGCAATATTCTGTACATAACTTTTGAAGATATATTTTTCACAGCGTATTTCCCACGTAAGTAAAGATACAAAGTACATGTAGCCTACATGATACCAATTGATGTACAGAAATTAACAGAATATGTATTACCATATCTAGGGCAATCTACTTGCTTTTGCTCACAGTATATTAACACAAGTATTGAAATCTGCAAATCCACAAATCCAAGCAAACTTTGATTGTTACTCTTTATGAATTAGGCGTGCCAAAGAGAAAGTTCTGTCAGATTCAATTGTTGTCAACTCATGGCGATCAAATTACTTGATAGAAACCAATAATAGTTATCCAATATCTTTAACTACCTGCTCTAGACAAGAAACCTTCAAAACTTGTCTCACGCTCTTTAAATAAATCATTTGCAATTTCCATTCAGAGTAAACATCCTTGACAGAATGGAAGAGGCTAATAACATTTAAAGTTAGTTTCTTTTTTCATCAAATGATATCAAATCAAATACTTATCCCAAACCTCATAAAATGTGTCAAGATCTCCACAAAGTGATAATGTGTGATATATGCTTGTTTCCTTTCCCATGAATTTTAAAAATGGCTGGCCTACCGTAGCCCCGAAGGGCATTTAAATCAACAAATTAACAAAAGCGTAACCTGTATCTTGGGATGTCTTTTAACAAGTCAATGCACACATCTTAAACAAGTTTCGGAGACATGAATTGTAAACATTCACATGCCTGTTGTGCATTACATGTACATGTATGTCTATAAAAGATAATGCATTCCATACGAGAATCGTGCATCTCCCGAGACACAGTAGGGAAGAAAGGACATCTATTGTTAAGTCTGAAAGGATACAAATACAATATTGATTTTCTTTATACCCGTACTTCAAATAGAGAGAGTATCATTGGCGCAGTGCAAATTGCATATCATCACAAGAGCGACACTCCCTGTACAATCCAGCCAAGATGAAAACATGTGATTCTACCCAGATCCAGGACAAAAACAAACTTTCCTTTCCTGAGAGATTTATCCAACTGTCTGAATAAAACAAACACACTGTTTCACAGTTTCTCACAGAGTACAAACATCTCTTCAAGAGCAAATAAATTGCCTCAATGGACATACATGTATGTGTCTGCATGTATATTATCATTCCTTGTAGATGCACTAAACTTGTATGCCTTATAAAACTTCTCCAGTTTTTCCAAGTTCTGTTGATGTTTCTATAGCTGTTGGGGGACATATTTTTTGCCAATGTAGTCTTAAATAACAGCTTAATGGTCCTAAAGGTACATCTACCAAATTGAAATATGTTGGCACAAGTGCGCAAATAAAACATAATTCATCTGAAGGTTACATGGATGTTGTGATGCTGATATTGATGCACAATTGCAATTCATTCTAATCTTAATGCACACAGAGGTCAACACCAACTTTCTTAAAAGGGGGTCCCAAAGTTCCCTTTTATATTTTTTGTTGTGTGTACAAGGCCTTTGATTAATTGCAAGAATTTAGGGTTCAGAGTTTCAATTTGGGCACCTGGATGCATACTGGATGTGTACTGGGTGCTTTCTTGTGTTCAAGCCCTAATGAACATCTTTACAAAGATCTTAAAAAGAAAAGAAAAATGTTAATGATATCTGTTGTATTATTTGTGTACATGTATCCCCACGCTATAGTTAAATATGAAGTCACTAAAGACCATGGATTTGGCTATATTTAGATCCAGCAGTACAACGAGACATCGCTTTTAATCAGTTAGCCTTTGTGCAGATATAGCATGACATGTTTGTATATATCATGCACACACAACATAATAATGTATAAAAGTATATGTACGTGCAGGAGTTTGTTTGTTGAATCAAACTAACCTTGGATTTGGAGTGTACTGGAGCCAAATGCTTATAGTGAACTCCTTTTCATACACTCATCACATAAGTACATTATTAATCATGAAAACATTGCGAAAGTCAAGTGTACGAAGGTGAAACACCGGTCCTCTCTCATTTTCTATTCGGAGGTCACTTTCAGGTTGCGTGCAGGTTGTAAAGTCAACACAATTCATGGTGTATTTGAAAACAATCCATCAATATCATACAGGTTGCGTGATGTGTTACCATAGAAGCAATCAGTACTAGCACAAATATAAATTCTGCAGAGTCATGGGTCTAAAGATGCAAATGTATCTTTTCATGATATTGACCAACAGAAAAAGACAAAATAACAATGGAAAATGTATACTGGTACCTCTGAACATACAAGTATTCTTTTCATTCACTTCTTCATGTACATAGTACCTGTACAATTATTTGCGTTACATTATAAAGGCTTGTTTTCATTTCTTTTGTGTTTGTGCATAATAATGTATGGGTACATATTTATATTTGAAAACAGTAAGATTAGTTACAGAAGTTCACATTGAGAGATGAGTCATATACATTTCAAAAATATGCTGCACTGGTACTGCATATATCTCAACTTTACTGTTCACAAATACATTACGGGAAATGAACTACACTCAGGCAGAAAAGTACACTCTACTGTGTGGCATATTTCATATAACTTTTCTCATGATTTTCCTTTTCGATATCATTAAGAAATCCAAATGTACTGTAGCATTTCATATCCCGCAGTATTTCTTTGTTAACATGCAGGCCTGAATAGTCCCAACATATTTCTGTGTACTTACACCCGCAGCCAAAATGATTTATAGTTTTTGCGGGCTATATCAACGACAGAGCTGACCTCTCATAAGGTGTTTTCTTTTAAAAGGTGCCATATTTTCTTGCCTACCGCTGAAAAGCCCCCCCCCCCCCCCTCAACTTGTGGGCCAGCAAGCTACCTGCGGCAGATAACCATAAATATTAGCCAACAATAGGAATATATACTGTTTATCTCCCGATTGACTGCTAGGGTGCCTATGGGCTAATGCAGCGAGCCACAAAGAGAGGTTTGCAGGAGCTTGTGTGATTATCCCGGCCCGATAATGTGGCGCCTCAGCAGACTATTTAATGCCTCACCTCAATACAATAACTTTACCAAAACAAATACCTTCAAATATGATAAGTTTATTGGACAACAGGGTGACAGAGAGAGAGATAGAGAGAGGTAAAAAAACGATGTCGTCCACGCTCAAATGAACAGGGGCCTTTTTGATATCAAAACAAACATGAAGGGACCGGCAGTTAGCCGAACAATGAGGTGACAAGAGCGCTGGAGAGATCCTGCACACGCTATGGCGGTGTTAAATTTTTCGATCAATAAATGTCGGGAGAAATAAAGGTGTGAACTACACAACACCGTACATGTACACTGCAGATGAACAAACTACAAGCCGAAAGCTTATAGCCATGCTGTGTTGAACTGTATGGTACAGTACTGGCGGATTAAAAACTAATGCAAACCAACGTTGCATTTCTGCGTCATAATCATAACATAAATGCATCCTGTATTTGACAATCGTCAGAGATGCATTTTGAGAAGAGCTTAATACATGTAGAACAAAAATAAATAGATAATACCAATGAAATAACATATTCTTTTCAGTCACTTTCTTTCCTTAAATATGTGTAATTAACAAGTACATATCTGGTTTTATAAACAAATTCAAATCATCATACTGCTCCTGGACAAGATTGAGTAGCAATGATTGTGAGTAAGTTGATCAAATTTCATATTCCTTTACTTTGAAAGTTCTTTTTAAAGTTCTTTACTTTAAAAATAAAATAAAAACATACCCTGCTCAGTTCAACTTCAAACTCATTTGGACAAGGGTAACAGATTATGAAGAATTAATATTTTTGCATCATGTCCCTAAACAGAAGCACATGATACCACGCTAAAAGAGAAGTACCGCTTCATGTCACGCCTCAGCATTTTCCAAGTCCCATAAAATGGTTTGCATGAAATCCACAACAAGTGCGGTCACTATATTATCTTTCTTCCCACACAATCAGGAATTAATAAAAATGTTATCGTCAGCAACTTACAAAGGACATGCACTATGCCACAAAGCCTGATGAACTGCGCTCATGGCTCATATAAATTTGCGAGTCCGTAAATCACAAGTGCATCACAATGAGCGGTTCTAAAGAAATTAAATCTCCTGAACTATAGATTATAAATGTTGTTTTGATTGACACCAGATAAACTTTTACCCCTTTCACATAAAATTTGAACGCTCGTTTTTGGAGCAGATCAGTAGAATCCATCTCGTATCGTTAATTCATGATGCAATGTTGCGATGACAGAGCAGCTCGTAAGCCTTTCAAATCTATAAATTTTAGAACACTCTTGGTGCCATGGTAACTGATGAAAAATGTTCAAATATTATGGAATACATAATCTAGGTACTGTACATGTAGAATAGTGGGTCAACTTTTTGTTCAAAGGATTTTAGGATGATGCAAAGGTATCGTCACAAATATTTCTTAAGATTTTAGACGACATGGGCCCCTGATGACAGCAGAATGGTTCTGATGTGATCATGGATCGCATCAACTTTACCACTTTTAATCGATTACCTAATAAGAGTTAAGATTGTAGAAGAAATTTGGTAACATTACTGACCCAACAAATCACACATTGCTACCATGCTTCCTTTAGTCTGTAGTAACTTGTGTTCTCATAAACTATTATTATTCTAATCATCATATTTTAAATATCAGTTGATGTTGATGGGGAATACCGCATTCCATTTCTTTGCAAGGTCATCAACCCACATCTCATATCCCATGAAACTCACCACTTCATTCATATATTTCTTGAATGTATATAAAGCAATATTTTACACCAAACAAAATCCATAATATTTGTTGCAGTTTCTCTTTCATGGAAGAAACATAAACACACTCAATTCAATGAGAGAATATCCCTATACACTATGCATATTGTCCAAGTATATTGATTGATAAAGATCTCTCTTTCATTCCATCTTGAATGCATCTGCATGTTTCTGAATAGTTGATTTATTCAAGTTATATGTATTTGAATCAACCAATATAGTTAAGTCATTGACCTATGTGTACACTACAGACCAAAGAAGCAAAAAATTAGTGAATGAAATGTGTATCTTTACCTATTTAACATACACAAACAGCTATATATTTCTTTTTGTCCAGAAAAAAAATTTGAATAGCAACATATTTATGTACATGATGTACATTGTACATTTCGTCTACAAACCACAAACTATATACAGTTTTGTGAATGTTTAAAAGGTCCTCGACATTGAACCATTGGAGATAGATATCATAAGGTACACTGTAGAGAGCAGAGCATTTCACCTGCTCACAAAGTGCATTGTACAATTGGATAATATAGGGCAGTGTCGATAACATTGGGGGCAGTTTGATGGCTTGTTTTTATTGCATTTTTATTATACATCAAAGCGGAGTCAATGGGGGAAGGGGAACAAGGCAAGTAGCTGCTAAATTCCTCGCTCTCCTTAAAGGGCATATCCTGTACTGGGAAGGCAAAAAAAGCCTTCAAAATGTAATTGTTAGCAATCTTCTTGCCAATGGTCTTAAATTCATGTATTGTCTATTTTAGAAGCTTGCTGAAAGTTATTTGCCCTCAAATGATCCACATATGGAGTAATTAATGATTAATGATTGAATCCTCAGAATGTTCGGCCCCAACATTTCGAGGATTTGTGATTTAATCACTCATTACTCACAATGTACATCATTTGAGGGCAAATAACTTTCAGCAAGCTTCTAAAATAGACAATACATGAATTTAAGACCATTAGCAAGAAGATTGCTAACAATTACATTTTGAAGGCTTTTTTGCCTTCCCAATACAGTATATGCCCTTTAAAGCCATTCTTGATAGGACACTTACAGGGCAATGGAGACTGGTGCCATTGGGCAATAAAGCGGTGAATCAGCAGGTGTGATATTTTCTGTGCAATTCTTACATAACTTGTTCATTAGTGACCGTTTATTTCACTGATGGCCGGTAGCCCGCATACATGTACATTATGTACTGTAGGAAGTGAAATTTGTAAGGACTCTCCCAGAATTGTATAACTGGGTTGTACATCTTTCTCTAAGCATATATACCAGTAGTTTGAACTGTACATCTACCAATGGTACCATATGCTATACAATACCTGCACTTACATAAACTGCACATTTGAACACAATATTTACAGTGTATAAACTGGCATCCAAATTACAAGCTAAGGTACATGCACATTATATTTTGTACAAGTAAACATACTGTTATTATGCAGACGTACACGGTGTGCACGTACAAATGAAGCCATTTACCATACAAGGGAGAGGTGATAAATGTCGCACTAAACGGGTACAGCTCTCTTTTATTTCAAAGATCGCTGACATTTTCCACCCCTGAATTTGCTCTGAATGGCAATTGCGTGCAAGCACCCTCACACCGGACCAGTGCACATGCAGGAATTCTCTAAAAGATATGTCATAGTTTTTCAGCTCACCCTCTCCCTCTCTCTCTCTTCATTGTCAGTGTGTCTTTGATAAACACAAAAACACGCCTAAAGCGATTTCCTTTAGTCCGTTTTTTGTCTCATTCATCTTCCCTCTTCCCCGCAGACTACACTTCATTCTATACCAACCACAAGATGAACAAAACACAAAATATGATAATCAATACCGCGCAGTCATGAAGAAGGAAAAAAAAAGAAATTGGAATATCTTACAAAAGATATTTTCAGGAGCATATAACAATGTCCAGCATAGAAAATTTGAGTTGATTACACAGAGACATGTAATGAGGGTTTTTAACAATATCACACTTAGCCTGACTCCAAGGCTGCAGGACAATATTTATCTAAACTCTGCAATCAACAGGTCTGGCTGCAGGAGACTAAAAGCTCTCTAGTTGTTCCCAGTTTTATACAACAGACCAGGAGAATAGCAGAATTAGTCTTGTCAGTTTAAGACCCAAATCCACACTCGTGATAATTTGGATAAGAAATTGTCCAAAATCCTGGAAGCCAGACTACACATACATTGTGTAAGTCACACTCTGTTTCAGCCTACAAGTAACAAATACATGTTTTTGTAGTATCCTCTTTGGAAATCCATATTGCCACGCACGAATTCACTTGCTTATGGTGGAAGCCACTCAGTGAAAGGAACATGAAATTACGTACATTTGCTTGTACGCATTCATATTTTTGTTGCTGTTAATGTGTGGATCTATTATGATATTTACAAATGTAGTTTGTGTTATGTGCTTCACAATTCAGAGTCTGCATCTTGGTAAATAACAGTTCATTTTTGCAAATTTATTTTTAATTTACAGAGCTCATATAATCATATTCAATTTCCTGTCAAATCTCTTATCAATACTACAGTATGTATCCCTTTTTCATATTTGTTATGAATATCTAAAAGAATAAATTTGACCCTAATATATTCATGTGAAAAATACACAATTTTGAACACCTATTCATTTCCTTACTCCGTATCACAACTTTTAGCATAACGGATTAATAGCTTTTTATGAAATATTTTCAACATTTGTCACAATCAAGATAACAATCTACATTATGGTAAACAGCGCATGGCTAATTAGCATACGTCATCATTCATTAAGCACAAGGCAAATACATGCTAAACAACAAGAGTGGACAACCACTGCGGCCTTGGGTGATCAAAAAATGAACAAAAATCAAAGCTACATCAAACAAAAATAATGAAATACACAAGTACCAGGTATTCAGACGTAATCTCCCATGTCCCAGTTAGATTGAGCTAACCAGGCTCCAGTATCTTTTTCCCATCAATTATGGGTTAGTAAACCTATCAACTTGGCCATTGTGTCTTTTGTTCAACAGTTTGCAAAACAAGACAAAATCCACCATAATTACTGGCATGCTTCATTTCATACGACTGACTCTGGGAAATTGGGCAAAACGTTTTCCCTTCCGCTTTGAAAGTTGAAGTCCAGATATTTCCATATCATTGGGAAAGATGGAATAAAGATTTTCTGTGAAGCCCACTAGTATCATATAATGAACAGATATTATATATAAGTGCTACATGTAAGTAATATATTTCTGGAAATATATGCAGTACCACTCAATACAAGTAACTATGCATCTGTAACAACTAAAACTTCTTCTAAGTTCAATTGGCCTGACACATGTAATGTCTGCTCTCATGAATATGTACAGTATGTACATTATGTATGGTAAATGAAAGTGGGCCCCATACATTTGAAAGCGGGCCCCGTACATTTGATTTTCTTTGTATGGTTCTTTACAATACAAGTGTACATTTGTAATTCTGTTGATAAAAAAGGGCGGCTTGACTATGTGTGTGTGCAGTTATCATGCTCTACTTGAATTTATAAGCCCCTTTGTCCATCTAAATAAGATGGAAGCCTTCTAACTGATTGGATATCGGTGGAGACGCACAGGCCGGCACAGGCCAGGAACGGCTCAATGATTGGAAGAGAGGCCAACCGACTGCGGAATGACTCTTACAGTATGCGCAAGTCTCTTTCACTTCTGCAGATTATTTGTTAATATTGAAGGCCGCAGAAGAAATAAAAATGCAGATAGAATGTGTGGCAAGTATGGAATCGTCTATCCAAAACATTTTATGCAAATCAGATGGGACCAAATCAAATGTGAACAAAGAGTGAAACTGCTTCACACATACATGTACAATATACATGTACTTTCATATTTCTATAAGAGGTGGGAAATAACAAGTTGCACATTAATATATGCATTGAACAACCTCTGAGGCCACGTTAAGGGGAATTTTTTTTTTTTTTTTTAGCGAGATGTACAATGATTTATATAACTTTTTGTTTAGTTTACCCCGTAAGGTCAAACTACAAAAAGGGAGTGGTTGCGCTTTACTACACGTACTGTACATCTTTGTAAACGTTGAAGAGGACATTTAAAGGGGAATACAAAATGAAGCATTTGGATAAAAAAGTGAAATGACTCTACAAAAATTATGAAAGACAGCACTCAGAGACAGATTCACTATTAGTTCTACTTTATGTGCATTTTGGACAATACAGCATTTGCTTGCTTTTTGGCAGTACAAACAGCTAAAATACACAAACCTCTCTCTCTTTCTCCTTCAAATTGTCCCCTATCCATCAAAATTTGTGTAACGACATGTTCAAGAAAGGGCTTCGTCTGACGGACCATATTTTTGTTCTCTTTTCTAATCTCCCTCTCTGTCTCATTCTTTCTGTCTGTCTCTCATCTCTTAATATACAGTGTATGTGTTTGTTATGTGTGTGTGTGTGTGTGTGTACAGTGTGTATCTTCCATTCAGCCAAATGCGCTTCATTTTATTATGCAGACCTGTGCAACTGTACTGTGTAAGTTAGATTCCTTCTAAAAAACAATATCACATTGCCCATCCCATTTTGAACGCTTCTTGGTTTTGGTTTGAATTTTCTTCCACTACACTTGCTCTGAATAACACCATGTCCCCTCTTCTAGGAGTGGTGACAGGTAACGGCCGAGGTGCCATGAATAGACACTATTTGCTCTTCCCATTGTCTTCCTCCCATGCTACATTATCATCTCCTTGCAGAGAGAAATGCTCAAGGTCTTTCAAACAGTAGGACTGCGGGCTGTATCCCACCATCCGGTCTGTACGGCTGAAATCCCACCCCGCAATAAACATTAAACCTTAACCACAATAATACAGGGGGAAATTAATAGCCGTTTGTCCACAGGTATTATTCCTCATCTAATAAAGTATGAATATGGTCAAACACACTCTATTGTACATCAATTTATATGTTGCATTTGATAGCAAGTTGAAAAGGGAGGGGGATAGAAAAAAGAGAGGGGGAGAGATAGGGGAAAAGATAGCGGGAGAAATAGAGGGAGAGAGTAATAGGTGGGTATACTGTACATACAGTATATGTACAAAACAAAGAATTAATTTTGAAGGATTAAATACATTGTTAATACATTAAAAAAGCTGTTACACAGTTTTTGTCAATCACTCTCGACTGCATGAGCAGTAACAATTTCCTATGGTTCTGCATGCAAGGTTGTTCCTTAACATCCATGTAGAATGGTAATGTATGAGAAAATGTACCATGTTACAGTATCAATAAAGAAACTGGCTACCAATCAAAAACACTACATGTATTTTTTTTTTACATGTTATTTAATTTTCTCACAGCAGCAATCTGCCAGCCCCACCAATATCTTACACCTGTGACAAGAAAGTTCACACCTCCAAAAAGTTCAACTTTAGGGGGAAAAAAGGGAATACTAAAAGAAAAAAATGAGGGCGGGAGAATCATTTGCGTGCCTCGTATTTGACAGTTGGGAATATCGATCATAACAAACAGATGGTGCCAGAATCTGGTTCTAGTCAGTGGAATAGGCCCTTTATGCACACTCCTTGTCTCAAGTTGTTTGCGAAGAAATAAAAATGTGAAGTTCTTGGATCCAGCTTTTCTGGACCACTTGTGATTTTTTTTCTTTGTATTACCCCCTTCTTCATCTTATTCAATTTGACGAATTGGAGTAAGAAAGAAAAGAGAATGTCAGCAAATATGTATACTGGCAATACTCAACCCAATAAAAATTGAATACATGCCGATAATAAATACAAAAGTAAATTGAGCTAAGCTGGATAAACTCAACATTGTTCTCATTTTGCTGTATTGTTAGGAGAGACTCATGAATATTTGCAGCCTCTGCTAGATTTGTTCAGCAAAACGGTGAGAAGCTCTTTTTTTTTGTTGAGTTTTCCCCCTATCCGAACCCCCCAGAGACCAGTGGCCTGCTTTATGATGGGGGTAGAGTCTAGTCTACAGCTCGGGAGGTAAACATTAAGCCAGCTCCAGCGGCCCAGCGAATGGTAGTTGCAGCCCCCACCACAGCACACACCACAAGCCAGCGTAGCTGCACGGCTGAACGTGCAGGAACCACATTATGGTGATACTGTATACGCTAGCCGGCTCGCTGCATAAACAAGCGAGACGCTCACAAACTGGAGAGAAGAATGGCAGGTGAATAGGAGCTAACCTGTGCTGTGTGGACAATGTCCCCATGGGTTTCGTGCTGGAAGCCCAGAAAACAAAGTGAGAATCAACTATTTGCTTTGAGCTATCGAGATGCAAATATGGCGTGTGTGCCGGCTATCACAGCAGCGAATTAAAATTAACAGGATTACAAGGTTTCTATCATTAACTGTGGGGATACATGGAAATTGTAGTTTGATCGTTTTTCCTCTTACCAACACATTCCACACTCAAATCAATAATAAGTAATTATGATAATGAATACAGCCTGATATCAACCAGAACATCAGAGTATATCAACACAAAATCTGAAATTTCCTATGCAGTGAGGAAACACACACTGTACTAGTATTGGAGTAGAAATTCCATTATGGCCTCCTTCATTCAAATCATATTGATAATCTGTCTTGATAATCACAGGCGATGCAGGCACATCGCATTCCACCTCTGCCCCCTATATACTGGCAGTTACAAATGTAGTAGCAGTTGTTGTCATTTATATTCTCTGCACTTGTCATTTGTATCTGCATAGAAACATGTACAATGTACAATGTAAAACATGTTTTTTCCACGGTGGCACATCTCTGACGTGGATCAGCATGTGAAATGAGTGCAAAAATAAAAATGGATGCTCACATACATGTATGTACTTTAAAACCTTTTTTAAGACAAACTTACAAAAAAAAATGATTAAAAAAGTTTCTACTCTGCTCATGTTTTCTTCGAATATTTGAGCACAATATCCATGCGTGTATGAAATCTCAAAATAAATACACCCTGTACTGAAAGTCACTGCTGGAACTCTGTTTAAAGTTAACTCTGCACTACATGTACTAGTATGCACACGTCTCTCTATATTGTGACCTGGAGAGACAGCTTTCGTCACCAGCAAATAAACAAGAAGTTTGCGTGTCATCATGTTCATGCACTTATTTATGAGAGACTATTGAATTACAGTCTAAAAGTACAGCGCAAGAAGCGGCCTAGGATTTTCTTGATCCGTACAAGGACAAAGACGTGTCTCGAATCCAATGTCAAACTGTTACAACACCTTCAGGATAATAACACTCTCGGTTTCCAAACTACGGTATTTAATGCACCATACATGTTTTTGATACAGTATTTGATATCAAACAAACTGTAGAGAAAATGTGCTTTTCTCTTCACATATTTCAGAGCTCTCATCGCAATCAAAAGTGCAAAGCTAATCCATGTTTGCACAATGGCGATGTCACCCACTGAGATTTCATACAGCACCTATTTTTCATGTTGAAAACAAAATTTTAAAAGAATTGATTAGATGTCTTGTGTAGGGAACAAACACTGGCACACAATTACTATTTTCCCATACCACAATACATGTAGAATGTTTATTTGCATCTGAAAAGCTGTTCCACATTAAATAAAAATGGATTTATGAAAACAAAGTGCAAAAATGGTTCAGAAATCCCTAGTAGTAACTTGAATGTACAGTTTATAAATTAGTATGAAACTGAAATACTGGAAATGAAATCTTTGTACATATTTTGGTTATTGAACATCTATCAAAATTGTTACATGCACATGTACATACCATGTTCAAGTTAATATCCCATTAATCTACTGTCTGGACATATCATTTTTCACCTTTTCTGTGTCAGTTTTGATACAGTTTGTCACAACTGATTAAAACTTAGTTTCCTTCACAAATCTGAGTTTTACACACTTCAAATTATTTTGTATGAACTCTCTCAGTACTAAGCCAGGAAAAGCCTATCGACTCATTATGCTTTTTAATGCACCCATGGTACCAAGAGGGTTCATTCAAAGGGGCACCTGTAACAGCTCTGATCAATCCACGATCTCAAAACCTTTTCATCGCTATCCAGCACCTCTGAAATAACATTCGTCATACATCTCGGGCATGGGGAATGACTCTATTTCTGTCACTACCTGCCAATCACCCTCCGAACGGGCCACACCTGGGGATGAAACCAAATAGTCCGAGCCTCACTCCTAAAGAACACACATGTCTCGCCTTTTTTATCCTCCCCAGAGGTACAATACTCCTACTAAACAGTCTTGGGGACGAACCTCCGCCCGCACTCACTTGCTCCAAAAACTTTTCGCTCCAGCTCAGAGATATTGCGATTTAATTTTTTACTCTACAATACCACTGCTTTCACCCCCTCCCCCTCCCCCTCCTTCTCTCTCCCTCTCTCTCTCCTTCCCTCTCTCTCCAACGACGACGACCACCACCACCATCCCCTTAAAATATGGGTCAGAGGGATTAGGAGGTTGTTGTTCCATTAAACATGTTATGATATTTGTGCGTAACATACTGAACATACAGGAAATAAAGATGTCCCCGACTCGGCTTATAAAAGTATGTCAAAGGCAACTAACTCACACTTCTGGCCTAAAGCTACATGATCTCTTTTATGAGAGACTGGGGAGAAAGGGGGGGGGGGGTCTTCTCTTGAGGGGAACATGACCTACCTCATTGTCCCTGTATTATGGAACTTGGGGGTCAGTCGGTGAAAAAGCTACTTTGGTCCATGAAATGCCAGTACATGTACATAGATATATTGCCCCACCCCACTGAATATGGGTCACTAAAATTGCCTACAAGTAGTTTTAGGAAGAACAACTTTTTATATGTTTGAAAGAAAGCATCAAAACCGATTATGCATTACACAAACAAAATGAGCTCTTAGAATGCGGCTGCAGTCTACTACTCGTATCAACATTTCAAAGCATTCTGTCCAATGACATTGGTGACATCTTTCAGGTCTAAATGGTCTTCTTGCATATATAGACATCATAAATAGAATGATTAAAACCAATACCATTCTGATGTCGCCAAAATTGTTATTTCAAGAAACACCTAACAATGTCATTCTAGAAACTGAGACATTGTACAATATCACAGAAACTGGAGCCACACATTCAAAGTTCAGGACCCGGTTATATACCAATTTATTTCCATATCTTAATTTTTGGTATTTCCCCCCACAAGAATATTTTAATCTTGTTCTAGGAGTAAGGAAGTTAGCAGTGAGGTAAATTGGCTGTGACTAGTGGAAGAGTCAACTTCAAAACTCTCGAACATGAGCGCATTTTGGGGGCTCGGAAATGCGACTCTGCCGAAATCTCAAGGCTGATACCATCCCTTGAGTCAAATGCAAAACAAAACTGCTGTAGCTGAGGGGGGCAGAGGAAAAGAGGGGGGTGTCAGGAGGGGGCGTCCTGGGGGTGTAAATTTCCCAGATTGGGCACGGAAGATGAACCCAATTACCGTCCCGGGTCGCACGGATAAACAAGCCCTTGCAATCAATTTAAAGGCGTCTTTGACCGTAAAGCTGGGACTTAACTCCTGCACGCAATGGTTCTGGTGGCGGCATGGGGTTCACTCAATGGACTGGGAGAAGGGGGATCATTGGTGTATTTCCATGGCAACCACACCAATGTTGTTATTTATAGGAGTATGAAGTAAAAGTGGGCAACAATACTAAAATCCCCTATCAAGAGCAACATAAGTGCAAACCATTTTTTAATGTCAAAATTTACTTTCAACTTATCATTAGGACTTGAGAACATAAAGTATGTAGTACATTATTATCCCTAAACTGTGTATCAACCAGAAATTGGGAACATAGTGTACAGTACAATGTACAATACTCTGTAGTTCAATGTTTGGCTTTACTTGGACATGAAATTCTAACTCATTAGCAATTACAGGTATTACTACTGATATTAATACAGTACAACCTATACATCCTGGCATTATATGTACAGCAAACTCTCCACACTGGCATTTAAACTGAACAGTGAAGTGTCAACACCACTGAATGAGTGAAAAACGTGTGATATTCTTACCCCATACTTCACCCACGGTTAGAGCACGCTCTCCACAAAAGCTCTGAGGTTTCTCACTTTTCAGCGGTGGGTCAATTCTTCCTGGGGGTTCCTTATTGTGCGCTGGTGTGCCCCGTATCATCGGCTTACTCATTGTCCCCTAATCTGAATAAAATTATTGCTTTTTTTTCCACTCGAAATCATTTGTCAGAGAGAGATTATATTAAAGCTCATATCGTAAAGGGCACACATTTTCCATTGGACAATTAGATTATGAAGTTAACATGAAACCGCTAAATATCTTATTCTCCTGTAAATGCGTTGGAGTTTCCATATTAAGTTCTTTTCAAATAATTTTGAACATTGATCTCTCGCAAAATCTCTCTTTCTCTCTCCCTCATGCAAAGATCATTTTAAAAATATAGGGCCTCTCTCTCTCTCTATCTCTATCTCTCTCTATCTCTCTCTCTCTCTATCTCTCTCTTTCTCTCTCTCTATCTCTCTCTTTATCTCCCCCGACTCACCCTTTACTCTGTGACTGTTTTCTTTCCATCTCTCTCTCTCTCTCTCTCTCTCTCTATCTTTCTGTTTCTTTCTCTCTCCCTCTCGCTCTCTCTCCCTCCCACTCCCTTACACACGCACACACACACACACACACATTTACAATGTGCATTATTGATTTGACCTCGAATGTTATACCCATATGGAACTCTCACTCCTTCATCACAATCCGTTTTCAAAATTCTAGCATTCAAAACACAAACATCATTCAATATCGTTTACGTTTTCTCTGACAATATGAGCACAAAATATGAACACCTAGATCAAGGCTAGCACCGACATACTGGCACCACGCTCAACATTCCAAGGTGTGAGTTGCACGAATGTTCACATTTCATGTTTCTTTCAAAGTCTCCCTTGATCCCCTGCATAGTATGTGTCACACAATGCTACCACACACCAGGATCAAAACCCCTAATTTGGCTTATTTTCCATCAGTGCCTCGATGAACTCTCACAGATATCAAATTGTGAACTTGCTATAAATGTTATGAATTCCGTCATCTCTGGGACGCCTTATTTTACAACCTTTCTCACCTACTATGTATTCATATCATTGCTTTATATTTCAAAATATACACCATAGGCATGTATGGAGAAATATAACATGATATTAAATACCTATATTGCTCCTTCCAAGCCCTTCTACCCATTATCAATAAGGTCATTTTCCCATTTCTTCTCATTATGTCCTCTATACAAACAAAATTAGCGTAAAACTATTTAAATATTAATAAAATAAACTCACACAAGAAATATGAGTGGCATCTGTTTGATATTTTGAAGACATTTTGCTTCATAGATTTTGCTTCCTCTCCAGAAAATGTATGATTCATAGATTACATTTTCACCTACTATTTGTTCATTCTTCATCTCTTCCCACTGTATGGTTGTTGGGATGGCGAAACAGTTTCAACTTGACGCTTTTTTCGCATGCAAAAAGCAGTGGCTAGCACGCACGCAGGATGCCTTTGTGTGTGTGTAATTGGCCATCCTCCCACACTGGCACCTCACACAAAAGAAGTTTTAAGGTAGCCAACTTCGACTTGTGAGAATTTGGTAACACTAGTCTTTTTAACCAGATGCTCAGCCCTATACACTATGAATATGTACACTACAACTCATAGGAATTGGCATAAGGAAAGGGAAAGGGAAGAAAGGGGAGGACTGTGGGTCCTTAACTTTCTTCCCTTTCCCTTTCCCTATGTCAATTCCTTTGAGCTGTTGTGTACATGTTTTGTGGTATGTGGTCTATACTATACTAGTATGTACCATATCTGCCAATCAATATATCTGTTATATTAAAATTTACTTCCTCTAACTAATGATGTCATATACTTTTAAGAATGAAAGAAGATGTCAATTCAGGTTTAGCATGTTGAAAATATACATGTATACTGTATTTATCACAGTAATGTTTTTTTTTATTCCCAACATTTTTATAATTTTGAAAATTAACTCCAATTCAAAACTATTCAATTTTCACCATTATATTTATTTTTTTTAATGTACATGGATTTCTCAAATGGGGAGGGGGTGATGGGGTGAGAGTGTTCACTCATTTTAGCCATACATTCACCACAAATTTCTACTGGAAAATCACTGTTTATCTTCCCACCAGGAGACTTGTAAGAGGAAATTGTCTCCAGAGGGGTTCAAGTTCACTGGCCCAAGATCTTAGAAGATTGCTTGGTCTGCCTTTAGAAAATATGCCACTGATTCTTAGTTGTTGTTGTTTTTTCTTTTTCTTTTCTTTTTTTTTTAATCTTAGTAGAAAGAGTTCAACCTGAATCTTAGTAGAAAGATTTCTACCTGAATCTTAGTAGAAAGAGTTCAACCTGAATGTAAGTAGAAAGAGTCTGATTAGAAACCTGCTACTTTCGTAACAAAACACTAAGTCCTTATCATAACACAATTATTATTCTGACAAAAAGAGGTCGTCATGTACAGTGTACAGTATGTAAGTTTATACAATTTGTATGTTCCTAATTAAACCTGAAACCACAGATGTGGCTACAATCACAACCCAAAATTCCAACTGTGCTGCGATTTTACATTTTACAGCAGCCTCCTTATCAGTATTAAAAACCAATCCCTCGGGCTGCAACCTTGGGAGCCCATGATGTTTTGTTTTAATCAGTTCTCAGCATGATATTTGTTTTGATTGTATCCATTGTAACTCACTAAACTCTACATGGATTCAGATAAAAACCATGGATAGTCAATACTCATTAGCGGTATCTACACTCCACAGGGGAGTGACATCAATGAAACAGAGTATGTAGTTAACGATATGGCACAGTAGGTCTATCCCTATGCACTTTATGTACTGTCCCTGCAGTCCAATGAACTACAAGAACTAAAAAACAGAAATTAGAATAATTCCAATTAAAAAGAAATACACAGGGGCTCAAAGCAATTTAGTCCTGCAAATTAAAGAGAGCCCCGTTGAATAACGAAAGACTACCTGTGGACAAATACAAATTCTCATGTCTATTATATAATGCACAACATGATTCAGGATGTCTGTTTCAAGACATCAAATTTAAATGGTAACCCCAACAAGCTGTACCCCCCCCCCCCCTCCTTTAATAAAACAGAAACTGTTTTAATTAACTAAGAATAAACTCCTGAAGATAATTAGGCCTGAGTCGAATCGATTATTAAGCCGGTGTTCGATCGAAGAAGTCGAACTCCGATTTCGTTTTGATGAATTCGATGCATCGACGAAATTACCAAATTGACTAGAAATCACAAAATCTTTTGTTTGATAGTCCTGTTATACACAATTCATCTTCATATTTTCACAATTTTAATTTGCTTACTTGGTTCCTACTCTCTTGTGAGTTTTGCAGGTAACGCATCAAGAGAATGAACAGGTCGCTCGATGATCAAGCAGCTACTACATACTACTTGGATTTGATTCGTTCACTACTATATACAGCGCAACGCCACAACAAACAATTGTCCATAGACTTTGTACAACGGATAGCATCGTGTGTTGTGAAAACCCAGAAATACAGTGGCAATCGTGCGTAAGGCTCATTTGCATACACGCTGCCGACGTACAGACTAATAGAGCGTCTCCGTACAGCGATTCGGAGACCACTGATTGGTGCATCGCGTAGATCACGTCATAACCATGTGGTCGCCAAAACAGTGATACAATATCCAGTCACATTGTCCGAAACCCGGAAGCGATTTTTCGACGCATTAGGGTTACGGGAAAAAAAAATCGCAACCCGGAAGCTGATTGACTTTCTGCCCGTTGCAATAGACTCTACAGATTCCAACCTACATACATGTATACGATGCCATATTGACGCTAATTTGTAAGATTTTGACGGAAAAACAAGAAGTAATCGAAATTCGCTTACATGTGCAGTATCGGTGAGAAAATAGATTCTCCGAGGTTACCTATCATAATTCATATAAAATATAGGAAAGTGAAATTCTAGGTCGATTTTGGTACGAGGTGATAGAGAATTGCACGCTTGTTTTGGTGGAATACTATGTGGGGAAATGGAAGGATTGCACTGCGTATGCTTACTATATTTTCATTCATAAATTGGCTCTTGGCAGTGGCTGGGTGACGTCATGTATCGATGCAGCGATGTTCGATCGGCGCAAAGCCATCGAACACCGGTTTCTGAAAAAATCGATATGACTCAGGCTTAAAGATAATCATATAAAAGTTTATTAGAACAAATGCCCTCATTGATGTACAGTATTGTCTGTATCTACAGTTCTAAACCCTATTCCAAATAAAAGAAAAGAATACATTCGTCTTGACATAATATGTGCACATAGTATTAACCTGTCTACGCGTACCACATACCAGTAAATACAGTACCACTCCCAAGTTGTCCCCATGTCCCCATGCATACATCCCTTCCATGCACAGCACAGTCAGACTCCAGAGTCAACAAACAGGTGTCATGATAAATACTCACACTCTACCTTTGTCAAGACATTGGAATGTCTACCTCAAATTACACAGCAGATGCACATTGTCCAACACAATTAAATGTCATTAAATGGAAAGAGACAAAATATTATTCAGGTGTTTTCTGTTTTTGTAAGTAACAGACTGCACAGTATGTCAATTTTTTGAAGGACAGTGCTGATAAAGAAATGTTAATTATGCATTTCGTGTCCACATAAGTGTACAATGGATTATTTTCGTCACGTATTCACAACTTAACCCCTTACTGCGTTGTAACATGTTACTTCATCCACCTTAATCTAGTCATTCAGTTTCAATAGGCAGAACGCACTCTGAATCTATTACGGTAATTGTTGCTAATCAACAAACCTTTGACAAGCTTTATTTTGGGGTTTCCATCAGTAACGTATTGTTTCAAAGGAGTGCATAAAATCTTATAGAACAAAGCATGGTATATTGCTTCTAGTAAGTATTTGTAATACTTTGCAACTGCACAAACAAAATGTCCTTTACCTGAATCACAATCACATTTTGCAAAATAAGTGACACTAAAGATTAATTATCCTGAACTACTGGGCTGTATCTACAGCCTAGTACATTGTATGTGCATATAAAGAAAATTCAATCCATCCAACTGACGGAAAAACAAAGATATTCCAAATAGAAATAACAATTGAATCACTTTTATGTGACTTTCTTTACATAATTATATTGTTGAAGGCACCAAATTAAACCACAATTGATGACCTTTCAGTACTATAAATAACACTCTGTACCATATAATTTGAGTGTGACTTAAGAGTGTTCTTCCCAAAGTATTCAGCTCCATTTAAGATCTTTTTGGTGGGACACAAAAATGCAAATTTCCCTCAGGGGGATTACGACACCTCTGCACACAAATCTTTGGAAGGACACTTCCACACCTCAAACACATCCTAGTTTCCTCCTTTCCTTTTCTTCACGTAGCAAACTGACTTGAGCCTAAATGCACACCAAGACAGCATGTATCATAGTATACAGCCCCTGATCAAACATAAACTCTGCATACACGGTACATTCAGTCCCTTCACTCTCACTTTCAGCAGTATGCCTGCGTCATTTAGCATAGGCAGGACTATAATGATAGGTGCTGGCCAATCTGAGGAAAACCAGTGGAGAGAGAGTGGGGCTTGGTGTCAAACAAAAGAGCTAGGTTTCGACACCCAACATCGAATCTTTCCTGGCATTTAAACTCAAATCACTTTGCATTTAAGGGGGATGATGACACACGGGCCAGTGTGATTGTCTCAAGTAAAAGATGAGCGGGTGATCTTAGAATAGAAGGAGGCTGAGAGAAGAAAAGGCCTTGGTTGTTTTCAAATTCAGGTGGCTGAGGTGATTCAACCACTTCCATAGCCTGGGTTCAAGACTGCAGGCTGGTTATTTCATCTAAACCGCAACAATCACAACTCAGTCTTAACTTGAAGACTAGCCTTCATCCCTCCCTCTCGGATAGTTGATAGTGAAGAATGAATAGTGCTTAGTCTATGTTCCTAAACTTAGTTGTAACTGTGGAGTGCTGGAGAAAGAAAAAAACAGTACTCTCTACAGCCTAGAACTTAGGCTACCCCCTCCTAAGCCACACTCACACACAACAGAGAAGACTGTTACTGCATCACCACAATCAACGATCCATCCCTATTGATATGGTAATGAGTACTGCCTATGTCCCCAATGCACAGTGGGAATGAATAGATCTGAGGGGGAGATGCGCTGTGCAAGGGGAGAAAAGCTGTTCATTCAATGCCACAGTGCATGTTAGACATGGCCTGGCCCATTGGGCTATAACATACAAACTCAGCTAATCAATACTTGGGTTAACGAGCATTCTTTGACCATTGTTAGGGTATGGCTTGGTACTGTGATGTAGGGTTAAGGGAGGGGATTTACTCTGTGGTAAATTGCACAATGTTCAAGACATAGCACATAATACAAAATTGCCCAAGGTACAAGTACATGTATGCACAGTACAAGCACAAGCACAAGAACATGCCCACAGTCTTTACTCTTTAAGTGTACAGGTGTGATTAAAATTACAATTGATACTCAATTAGTTAACAGCAATGACAATCACCATGTACATGTAATGTTTCTGGAAAGTAAACCTCAGAGGAGAAATGCCTAAATTTGGTATCAATGTCATTTGGTCTTCCTTCTATTATACATTTTTAGGGAATATTTCCAAAATGGGTTTCAATTTTGAAAATCTAGATACTATTAGCAATGGTACAACTGTGACATACATGTAGACTAAGGTGACAGAAAGTATTCTTTCCTTCCTTTTTTTTTAATGCGAATAGTTCATACCCTGTGTATGTCGTTCTTATTTATAAGCATTGACAAGAAGAACTATCAAATGTATGGAGAATTGGAGATATTTGAGAATTATCTAACTACAGTATACACATCACACAGTTGTTATGATAAATCACAACAACTGAGCTCTTGGCACTTAATGTGTCACATTTGTACTATGGAGAATAAATTCACACCACTATGTTTGCCCATTTCATCATCAATGCATACGTTCAGAAACACAGATGTATGTCAAAGTTCCAATAGAGAAGTGTGACTTTTACTAGCTTGGAGGGTAGTCTACTTTTAGGATTTAAGTGCTATAAAAGTGCCTAGCTTAAGTGCATCTTTCAGCACCTTGGCACGCAATGACCGTGGCTGTCAAATGCATGAATTACTCTCCAGTGACATGGACCAGGCAGCCTAATGATGTAAGCATGCAGCGCAGACTCAGGGAAAACTATCTCTCAAATGTAGATGCTTCTTTCAGGCACATTACTGTAGCTGAAAACACTCTAGCAAAAGAATTACATGGGGTTTCAGAGTTAATTATTTTCAATACATTGTGAGGTATAGAATGCAAAACAGTTCAACGTGTTAGTTTTGTGACATCAGGCGTTTTTCCACTTAGAAGACTTTGTATAATGTAACAGTCAGAATACAGATTCATTATTTCACCTGTTCAGTAAAAAGGAGACTATCTATGCGAGGCAAACCTCAGCAATGTTGAATAATCAATACAAAAATTTCACAATACTATTGATCATGCAGCTAGTTCTCATATCCAGATTTGTGTTTCGGTACACTTGGCTATATACAGTAAAGCTCTTTAAATTCAAATCGTTAACTAACTATACTTATCAGCTTTGGGTAGAGAGATGAATTTATCTTTCCCACGAGGCTCTACTGCCATAGAACACTTGGCATATCACGCTAATCTCTAGATATTACAAACATAATACAATAATTTGCAGAAGAATGTGAAACAAATTTTGAGAGAAATGGCATCAATCGCAGTCATCCATGTCCAAAGGAATACATGTTTGCGATAGATGTTTGCCGACAAATCAAAACAGTTAAATCTTCATTCAACATTGCCATTATGAGCTGAAGACAGTGAACAAAAGGGGAATCAAAACACTTGTCTGCACACCTAGGTTCCAATGTGTTAGTCTTACTTCTAGCTTGTTCAGCTTTCAAAATTTTGACAAAGAAATAAAATTATACTGGAAAGCCTCAATACCTACATGAATTCAGTATGTCAATTCAAGATTGTTGTTTTCTATCTTTGGAACATCCATTGTTACTTGTAGTTGTATATTGACTGCACGTTTTGCACTGATTAATTTCAAGGATGTGGATACAAAAGTTTTATAATGTGCATGTGCTCTTATGAATAAAAAGAAATAATGGGAATGTTACGTGTCTCTGTGCACAACCATTGTACCCATAATTACGGAATACTTTTGAAAAATTAGTGAGTTTATAGGTTCAATTAGTTCATAGTTCCGTGCCAATTCAAACTCATCCTTTCTTTCCTTTTATACATCCACAAACTTGATCATGAGCCTGCCCTGGACAGAGTAAAAGGTTTCTACATCCTGTTCTTTTGTGCTCAAAAGTAGCACAATGTTACTGATCACCCTGGTGAAGCAAACAGGAGATCTTTTGAAACATGGCACAATACTCTAATTAAGTGAAGAGAAACACGAATAGAGCCCTCTAGTATATGTTTGAGATGGATATGGTTTCTAAAGAAGGGATTAAGTACCACTGATTTTAAAACTGTCTCTAGCTGGTAAAATGACATAAGAGCAGGTTTACTTCTACTCTTGAGTTTTTTACCACCAAATAAAAGACTACATGTACATTGTACACAAGCCCTACAATATCCATTTTTGCACTTCACGTTTTTGCACTGAACACTTTAATCCACTCTTCCTTTCACCAGTTTTCAATTGGATCATATTACAACTTTATGTAACAATTTTAATAGTAACTTTATACATTTCAACAGGAACTTTAGATGCAATACTGTACATTTGAGTATATACTACACATTTCCAAAAATGCTTCCCCAACACAAATTTTGTCTGACTAGGCATGTAGGTAAATGATGAGTACTTTTTTAGTTGAGCCCTATGGTCTGTAATACCCTATACAGCAAACACAAATGAAAAGTACCACCTCATGAAGAAAAAAAATCACTCAACAAATTCAAACATCAAAGAAAAACTCTCAAAAGGGCAGCTGCATTTACTCCTGATGTCACCCAACTCCATTCACTTCAGTGGACCATTAATCCTAGGCGAGTCTGATTTAGACACATAGGGGATTAGCTCAAATTTCAAGAGACAGCCCAGGTAAAAATGTGGACTAAAAGGCATTTAACAAGAACTCCAAAGAGAAGATTTCAGGAAATTATGGGATTAGGGGAACACGCTGGGAAATTGAAAAAGACGTGCGGTAGGCCCATCGAAACAGAATGATCTTCTCATCAATTTTCATGTAATTAGGACTGTCCAGAGAGATAGTATTGTACAATTTGCACCTTGTAAACTATACGTGTGCTACTTTGGGCAATTGATTATACACTGAGTTATATTTGCTAATAGATGTGATTTGCAGGAGCTAATTTCTGATTACAGTATATTATTCACAGACCCACCAGACATGTTACAGGACAACAAGCTCCAAATGAATTTACATATCATTTGACTTTACACTAAAAGTACACCAACCTGGGTAGTAGGAAAGTATGACAGGAGGCAAATTTTCTGCTTTTTCTTATACTATTTAAACGGAAATTCTCAATTAACACTGTTCAACAGCACTGTGATTTTTACTGTTTTTTGTCATAGCTTGCCATACAATGTCTACCATTGGGAGGAGGGGCACAACAAACATGGTACATGTACATGTACATGAACTTTATGATGATGTTAAAAAAAAAATCATCATTCATATTTCAACACATTCAAATAACATTTCAGACCAACAGCTTGGGTGCTTGTGACTTGAACATGAATGCTACAGCATGCGTTGCACAATAATTTTTCAATCATCGCCTTTCATTCCCACTCACATTTTCTTCATCTATCTTTCATTCTCGCACACCCACGGATTGTTCAAATGACTTTGTCAATCTCTGCTATAATCAGGTCAAGGATTCTGCATGATACCTTTAAACTAAGATGCAGACTTTTTTGGTTCTGTTTGTATTCATCCCTACTCATATCAAAGAGTTAGAAGAAGCAAAATGTTTAGAAAAAGCTAACATCAGGTTTGGGATTTTGGTCTACTTAGATGTACATGCAGCTGCAAGAAATTCAAATTGTATGTCCAGCAAGAAAAGTTAGGACCCATTGCACACAGTAAAATGTGCCCGTCATCAGTTAAATTTTGAAAATAAAAAACCACTGCATGTATGTATTTGAAAGGGTCTCTAACCTCTATTTTAAACAAATTTCAATTATTTAAAGGGAAAGTTTCATTTACCAGGTAATTTTAATCTGATGCCATAAATATAAGCTTAAATGCACAATGTGCTCAACATCTCAATACCCATGTTTTCTTCTTTGTAATACATCAAATCATGTTAAATCACTGGAGTTTCAATTTTTTTTAAAAATAATTTCTTACCTGTACACTTCTGACTTGGGAGGTTGAGGAGCTTGTATCCACTGCATAGAGGGTAGCCACCAGCTCAGAGCCCCCACCCAGATCCTCCCGGTCCAAGACAGCCCCGCTTCGTATAATTCCATTGGTTGGGCTGACCACGATGAGGCTCCCCTTGTCCTCTCCTCCAGCACTCACGGCAGCGACGTAGTACCTCACTGAGGCAGCTCGCCCGTCGGGGTAGTTGGCCACCACAGTCATGATGTCCGTCCCAACCGGCAGGTTCTCACGGATGGACCCAGTGTAGGTACTCTGTACAAAGCTCAGCCCACTACTCTGACCATCTGAGATGATGATGGTCAGTGTGAAGGATGTTGAGAGTTGCTCAGGGTTGCTTCCAGCGTCTTGGGCGTGGATGTCCAAGGAGTATAGGTTGGGGGAGGGGTTGAGGGGCTGAGTGAGGGTCAGTTCTCCAGAGGTTAGGTCCAGGCGGAATGGGACACCTGTTGTGAGGAGGCTGTACGTAACCTGGCCGTTTCCACCGGTATCGGGGTCATTGGCATGGACGGTGGTCACCAGGCTGTTCTGACTAGCACTCCGAGACAGGATGGCAGCTTGCTGAGAGGTGAACGTTGGTGGGTTGTCGTTAATGTCCCGAACGAAGATGACCACGTCAACAAGAGCAGAGCGTCTGCTCTCCACAGGGAGGGCTTGGTCAGTCGCGAGGATGGTGAGGATGAACTGGTCAGTGGCCATTTCTGTGGATTCTCGATCGATGCGTCCATTGGTGGTCACCCAGCCGCTCTCAGGGTCAATAGCAAAGAGATCACCTCCTGGCTGCTGGTTGGAGATCAAGAAACGGATTTCACCGTTCACGCCAGAGTCTGAATCCGACGCTTGCATCTGGACTACTTGGTATCCAACTGGTTTCTCCTCATCGATTTCAGGGACTCCTACATAAGCGAATATGGGTGTGTTGTCGTTGCAATCACGGACGTTGACCGCAAATAATGCCACAGCGCTTTTAGATGGACTGCCTCCATCACGCGCAGTAATGTTCATGTGGTACTGCGATATAGCTTCGTGGTCCAGCAATCCTGTTAGGTAGACTGTGCCTGTTTCAGGGTCTACTCCAAACACACTGCCCCGGTTACCACTAGTGATGGTATAAGAGACCTCTCCATTACTGTTGATATCCAGGTCTGTTGCGTTGACTGCCCCCACTGTGTCACCAATGTGCAAGCACTCTGTGACTTCGATTTCCACAACTGCATTCTGAAAGACTGGGACATGATCGTTCTCATCCAAAACAGTGATTTCCACATTGATGTATGTTTCCTGAGGGACAACACCTCCATCACGAGCTTTGACGATGAGGACAAAGTGATCAGTAGCTTCACGATCCAGCTCGCCTATCAGAATGATTTGACCAGACTCGTGATCGATGTGAAACTTCTTAAGAACATTTCCACCAACAATGCTGTAGATGATGTTTGAGTTATCTCCAATATCATCGTCAGAAGCACTAACTCTGATGATCAATGTTTCATTCTGTGCTAATTCAGAGACAGATGCCTGGTAAATTTCACGATTGAAGTTTGGAGCATTGTCGTTGATATCCACAATATGAATGTTCACATCGGAATGGTCTTGTAAGATTGTTTCCCCATTATCGTGCACTCGTACACGGGCAGAAAACACAGTGGCCTGGCCAGCTGCAACAAGGCTTTCTCGGTCAAGGGTCGCTTTGGATGTTATCTCACCCGTCATGGAATTCAAGGCAAAGTAGGTGTGGTTAGATGTAAAGCTGTAGGTCAGCTCACCATTCTGCCGAATATCATTATCCACAGCATGGATTATGCCAACGACAACACCAATTCCTTCTTCTTCCTGCAGGTAGAAATTGTAAGTAGCATTGTCAAATATCGGCCGGTTGTCATTTTCGTCAAGGATGATGATATGCAAGTCCAGTAATGATGATAGATAAGGAACTCCGCCATCAACAGCTTCGATGACCAGGTCATAAGCATCAATTTGCTCTCGATCAAGCTCTCTCTTGACATACACAACACCAGTCGGAAAGATCCCAAAGCTATCTCCCGTATTGCCACTGATGATTTGATAGCTGATTTCCCCATTCGTACCTTCATCTGCGTCAGTAGCAGTGGCGACTACGAATCTGGTGTTGACTGGAGTGGACTCCATGAGTCTGATGGTCGAGTTGATGGAGTCAGCAAACATGGGGGCATTATTATTGACGTCTCTCACATTAATGACAAGATCCATGGTGGAGGAAAGGGGTGGGTTACCATAATCCCTGGCCTGTATCTGCACATTATACTCCTTCTCTGGATAGTTCTGCAGATCCTTGTTGATGAACAGGACTCCAGATGTGTGATTGATACCAAAACGATTGTCCACATTCACTATCAAATCATACAAGATCAGGTTATTAGGAGGTTTGTCAGCATCAGTGACTTGGGTCGCATAGAATTCATATCCAACGCCCCAGTTTTCAACAACATCTACTTGGTCTTGTTCGACAGCAAACACTGGGTGATTGTCATTGATGTCTAAGATCTCTATCTCCACTGTGGTCTGTCCATTTTGAGCTCCATCAACAGCAAAAACCGTTAGCTGGAACATGTCTGATTCTTGAGCTTCCCTGTCGATAGAACTTGTGGTTCTTATCATACCAGAATAGAAATCGATGCTGAACAAGCCGCTGGGATCTCCACCTGCAATAACGTATGTGATATCCACATTCAGGTCCAGACTCGTAGCTCTCACAGTTCCAACTACAGTAAAATTGACACGGTTTTCCTCCACCTGAAATCTGTATGGACTCTGTTCAAACACCAGGGGACTGTCATTAATATCAATGACAGTGACATGAACAGTGGCAGTTTGTGTGGAAGACTGCCCGCCCCCATCCTGGGCATGGATGATCAAGGTATAGGCTGCCTGTTGCTCTCTGTCCAATGGTACTTGGGTAGTTATGTTTCCAGTCGTGCTGTCAATCTGGAAATGTGATGAATTCACCAGTGTGTATGTCACAGCTCCATTTGTGCCTGCATCAAGATCTGTTGCCGAAACTGTTGTGACATAGATTCTATCCTCATTCTCCTTCACATTTGCATAATACACCAGGGGGTAGAATTGTGGGGCATTGTCGTTGTCATCAAGTACTGCAATAGTAACTCTGACCGCGGACTGCAGTGGAGGTTGACCACCATCATAGGCAATGACATCAAATTCGTACACATCATTTTCCTCTCGATCTAAAGCCACAAGAGTTCTCACCATTCCACTGATTGGGTCAATACTGAACTTGTCTGCATATTGATTATCACCAAGGGTGAACATGACATTTCCATACACTCCCGCATCGTTATCAGTGGCCGTAACTTGTACAATATCCATTGGAAGGGAATTTTCTGGAACTTCCCCGTCATACATGTCTCGACCAAAAACTGGGTACTCGTCGTTTTCATCAAGAATGTCGATGGTGAGGGTTGTGGTATTTGACATGGGTTCCAGACCCTGATCTGATGCTGTTACTGTGAGGATAACCTGCGCAGCCGTCTCATGATCCAGCTCAGCATGGGTCGTCACAAGTCCAGTGTCACTGTCGATTTGAAACCAGGCATACTCATCACCCGAGATGGAATAGACAATGTCAGCATTGACACCCACATCAGCATCATGTGCTGTTACACTCTGGACATAACTGCCAATGCGAACTGATTCGTTGAGGCTGGCCTGGTACAAGTTTTGCAGGAATATCGGGGAGTGATCATTCTCATCCACCACCTCAACGACGAAGGACCTGTAGGTGATCCGAGGAGGAGCACCCCCATCTTCAGCTTTAAAGGTGAGGTTGTACCCCGCCACATCCTCCCTGTCTATATTCGCAGACACTGTCAGTGTTAGGAAGGTGTTGCCCGCTGCATTCAAGGAATTCGCCAAGAAATCATTTCGCTCATTTCCACTGTCAAGGGTTAGAGTTACAGCTCCATTATCCCCAATATCCTGATCCAAGGCTTGAAGAATGAACACAAGCTCACCGATAGTAGCAGTCTCTGTGATTCTCACCAAACTGCTAGATTCGACTTCCGGATTGTTGAACACTATAATCTCAGGGCTGTGGTCATTCTCATCTTCAACCTCCACCTTTACAAATGCATTATTTGATTGAAGCGGTTCTCCCATGTCCGTTGCGGTGACTTCAAATTCGTATCCATCTTCATTGTAAGGGAGCTGCCGGAGCAAGAAAATCCAACCCGTATCAGGATCCACACTGAAGTCATCAGATGGTCCATTCTTCAGGCGATACAAAACACGTCCATTTGAGCCATAATCCAAGTCCGTAGCTTCTAAGCGCAGCACTGGTGTACCAGCAGGCGAACTCTCATTTATTGATGCAAAGTAAGTTGTCTGCGTAAAAATTGGCCTGTTGTCGTTCATGTCATCAATGCTGACGTTCACAGTGAAGTAGCCGGTTCGCGGGGAAGAGCTGTTATCAGTCGCAGAAATATTCAGAATGAAGAAGTCCAATGTTTCTCTGTCCAGTGCTTTATTTGTGACAAGAGACACTGTGAACTCAGCATCATCACGCGGGCGGAAGGTTTGAAGAGAAAATACGCCATCTTCGTTGCCGCTCTCGATAGCATATTCCCCGACATAGCCATTGGATCCCTTATCAGCATCCATGGCAGATGGAAGAATCTGTGAACTCCCTATGGCTGTATTTTCCAAAAATGACACCGTTTGTACAGCTTGGGGAAACACTGGTGAGTTATCATTCAAATCAATAACTGTTATACTGAGCTCAAGTACATTGACGGTGCCTCCTGTGTCCGAAATTGTGACTGGAAGTTGAAATATATCACTGGAAAGAGCCTCCCTATCAATGCGTACTGTAGTGATAATGATACCTGTAGTTCTATTGAGATGAAATTCTTGTGGAGGTGAAGAGAGAAAAGAATATGAGTTGCTTGATGTGCTTTCATCCGCGATAGTCCCAACTACAGTTCCTGGGGGTTGATTTTCATCGATAAACAATGCTATTTCTCCTGTAGCAGCTCTGTCTTGTGCCATAGCTATTCCAGGGAGCAGGCAAAGTAATGTCACATATAGCACCAATGTTCCAGGGAACATACATGTCCATCTTTTCCTCTTAGACCGCGACATCATTTCGAATGAATTCGTGCTCTGCGAACCCGCACAGCAACTGTGCCGATGCTCCCTCCTCTCTCCGCCGCACAGCTCCCGCTGAAGTCTCGGGTGCTCACTCATCGTGGATACGGTACCTCTTCAGCACGGGTACAATGAAAGCGTCCCTCGGCCTAGCAAGGCAGCATTCAACACGGCCCGCTGCGGCTTCCACCCGACGCTAGCATACAACACTAGCGGCGTCGCTTCCATACACGAAATATGATATCTCTAGTCACAGCCACAACGTTTATACGGCAATAACTTGCCTAAAATATCAACTGAGTTCCATATCTTGTATATAGCAATCACTATTTCAAAACAATCATACTGAATTCCGGTAAATCATTCGCAAAACGTAGCAAGTCCTCGATATGCGCTCCGCACAAGTCTTGAAAGATGAGCAATGCGATAGCGTCAACAAATAATGCGAAGGCTGGCGATCGATACCTGTGGTGCATATGCATGCAGTATACAGTGGCGGCATTGCTAGCTTTGCATTGCCGAAAATGCCGTGCTGCGCTGGTCGACGGAGCTGCGATGCACGCGGAGCTAGCCAACTGACGCTAAGCTGTCGGCCGAAGTTACCGTTGTCAGACTGGCAAACCTGACTCAGGGATGAAGGGGATTGTCCATTGTTATGTTTGAAATGGATGTTTGGCGGAAATGTAATGTTGCTAATACTAGGCCTATAAAAAGTTGTGAAGATAAAGTGGTTCTTTCAAGATACTGCCATAGCTAGTCTACGGCTGTATATTTAGCGACTAAAATAGAATAATGCGTTTTCATAGCTAACACTTTTCATAATCATAATATTATAAACCCCTATGCTACACTGTGACAATAAGCCGTTCTCAAAATGTATTTACAACTTTTCCAATAACTGCTAAGTTATGCGTTATTTCAACGTCTGTATAGGGGCTACCTAAATTGTTTCAATGATGGATGCATTAGCTGTTGCTAGGCGGACAAACCTCGGACAAGCTTTGTGGTTACCTCTAGTAACGCATACATATAGTTTGAACTACTCGCATAGAACATACATACAATAATGAAACTCGTATATTGGAATCAGCTATGCATACTAATATTATCATGTTGTGCTCGTCATAATATTTATCATTCTGGACAAAAATGTAACACTCAGTTTCTTGTAAGAGGCAAAGTTTGACACACACACACACACACACACACACACACACACACACACACACATAATCTCTCTCTCTCTCTCTCTCTCTCTCTCTCTCTCTCTCTCTATTTTTCTCTTACACCCTCTCTCTGTTCGTCTCTTTCTCTTTCCCTCTCTCTCTCTCTCTCTCTCTCTCTATTTTTCTCTTACACCCTCTCTCTGTTCGTCTCTTTCTCTTACTCTCTCTCCCTCTCTCTCTTTCATCTCATATCTCTCTCTTGCACTCTCTCTCTCTATCTCCCTCTCTCTCTCTCTCTCTCTCTCTTTCTTATTTCTTTTCTACCTTTGCATGCACATTTCTCCTCTTTTCGGTCTTTTTCTATTCTTTTTGCCTCTTTCCTTTCCTTCTTATGCTATATTTTTAATCTTGTTCATAGAAAAACAGTGTATTTAGGCCTAATATAGACCTGTAAACTTAAGCATATGAATCTGTATTATGGTTATAATTCAAATTCTTCTTCATCTCTTCTAATCATCGATCTATTATGCATGCAGAAATGGAATCGAACATTTTAACTATAGGAGACCACAAACAAGTCATCGAGCAAATAGCAAAGCAGTGAGCATCACCTTAGTGTTTAGTTTCTTATTTCAGTCTCACCTTTTTCAGGCTTGTCCTGTTATAAAATGAGAGAAAACGTTTTCTTCTTGTCAGTTGTTGTTCTGGGGCCATTCCCCAACATTCGGATTTGAACTAATTAGACCTAGCTTACTCACTCAAATTAGACCTTCCAATCAATTTCTTTCTTTTCTTTGAAAAACATTGTTGAATTGCTGATTGATCAAGGATATTTTTCCACGCCGGGAAGACCTAGGTACACTTAAAAACATAAAAAGAAGTAGCGTAAATATCACAGCAATTTTGGTAAGCGGGGTATAACAAATCCGTTAATATCTTGAGGATGGCCAGAGAGCTCTATGACTATGAGGATGGCCCTACTATCACTCCCTGCGCACGATCAAAACACATTAAACAAGTTTCCAACACGAGAGGGCAGCATCATCAACTCCTAGATGAACATTATACATGTACGCATATAGAAATTTTATAATCACGAACATTTTATTCGAGGATAAATAAGCTCCACGATGCCGTTGTATTTTTCCTCTGACTATTTGTGCAATGGCATTTTAAAATGAATCCTTTCATTCAATGACAAATTTATGATTTAGAACAACAAGTATCAGAAGTGGAATTGTTTGATAATCTGCAGGGTTTATTTCCTTTCTTTACAGTGTATACCGAGTGTACCTACATCTGCCTAATAAGTTAATTCAAAATATAATGGTTTGAAGTGATAATAAACTGTGGGCCGAAATCGTGGCAGAACTTTTTTTATCGTCATTATTAGTGATTTTGGTAATTGATAATTTGTTGAGAGAATTTCAACATGGGGGTCCTTAATTCCAGCAAGGAAGAGATCCATGGTTAGGGCAGAACTGCACTCATTTGATGACAGATCCTACAGTATTTTCCACTTCTTCCCCTTAGGACTATCTAAATAGTTTTTCATTGTGATAAGACAGTACTCGTGAAAAACAACCCAAATTCATGCTTAACATAACTTCCTTTTAAAAAGTGAACTGTAAATTTGATATAGATTTTATTTTGTATTCGATGTGGTTTACCATATATCTCAAGCGGGAATGTTGTTTTAGAGTAGTGAATATGGATGATATAACACTGAAGCTTCATATTCGCATGAGTTAGTAATACAGTCACTATTAGTCATTTTGGTGCACGAGTTACACCCTTACTTTCCAAAAGACAATATTATTTCAGCCCCGAATTATGAATATAATGAAGATACCACGTGATGGCGCTATTCATTCGCTGCTACTTGTATTTGCTTCTATATCATATACTCTGTGGCTCTACTTGCACGATAAAAACTCTCATGCTGTACAAGCTAAAGTGACTCATCCAAAATATAAAGGTCTTAAATATGCTAAAATAAATCATGCTAAATAATATTATAATATTGAAAAAATGTATTTTCACAACATATTTGAGTAGGTCTGTATCCAGATAATGGCACAAATAAAAAAAAAATGTATATAGTAATAGCTTTGATCCAGCTGAAGCATGGCGGCTTGTCATTGTTCGAAACCCACCTACACCCAACAAAGGAAATTATAATTGGCAAAGTGTCGAGAATTTATCAATCTGACAGTCAATCGGATCGGGGTCGCCTTAGCCACTAACCCGTCTCTGTGGTCTAGTGGTTAAGGCACCGGCGTTCAAAGCTGGGGGCCCGGGTTCGATTTCCGGCAGAGACATTTTTTCGGCATCACCAATTTTTCCTAAGGGTAGATAGCTCTGGGGAGCCTTGATTTAAGCTACGCCTACCATTGTTCTCTTCATCCATTTCTTTCACAAAATATATATATATATACATGTATATGTACATGAAGAGAGGTGGTCAAGTAATTCGACCAAAGAGGAGAAAAAAAAGGAAGATGGGGGAAGAACGGTTTCAACTCAGTAGTGATTCACAATTCTATGAAAATTTATATATTAGTACATCCACACAAACAACTTTAGATCAGTAACCATGGCAACCATGTTACTACACGTTATGTACAAATCATTTTAGACAAAAGCAACCTGGGGGGAATTTCATCAAAGGACCTGTCGGATATTTTATCCGACAAGTTTGCTCTCGGCCAATAAGATGCAAGCATTTCAGTAGCTTATAACAGTTTGTCGGATAAAACGTCCGACAAGTCCTTTGATGAAATTCCCCCCTGATATGAAATACTAGCCAGTGCAAAGAAATGTATATACATATGTATATACGCAAAGCGGAGGAATGAAAAGCGGATTGGGAGTTTGGGGATAAAAAATGAAAACGGCAAAACGTGAGAACGTACTAGCAGAAGAAGAAGAACCAGGACAATAACAACAACAACAATAACAACGTCAAGAAGAAGGAGAAGAAGGATAAGGAGAACATAAGAAAAAATCAGGAAATCTCGGATGAGGAAAGAAAAAGAAGAAAGATCAGACGAAGAGATAAAAAAAAAAAGGAAGTCAAAGATAACGATGGGCGGAGAAGAAGGTGACAGCACAACAGGAAAGGTATGTTTCCTCAAATGATTATGTCATTTTATTGAGGGCGGGCGATTATTGATCCGCCAATCATCGGTTCGAATAATTATAATGACGTCAATACGGATTGCAGAAGACATTCTCTCAGAGCATACTTATGTTTTGATATTGGATATCCTTATATGATATACACGCGTTTGCAATGACGATTGAAGTGAAACTTGAGTAATATGTAAGCTACATAAATCTCAATGGTTCGTAGGCCTACATTGAAGACATTTTATTCGTAATCAAATTGAATAAACGACCTGATATTGATTAGATATATGTTAGTTGCATTTTATATAGGCAACACAGGCCCTAACGCGACATGAAGTGATAGGTCTATTGTATATTACAAAAGAGACAAAATAAAGAAAGCTGATACTGAGGGAGTTGCATAGATGACATTGTTTCTGTCAGACAAAGTTCCTTCTCTGATGCATTTACGTGTCTGTCTGCTCAGACAAAAACTGCACATGACAGAGTGATAATAGAATATGATATGGTACCAGAACATTCATGTAGGCTGGATAGATAGGTAGATAGATAGATAGATAAATACATATATAGATAGATAGATAGATGACTCGGTAAATAAATAAATATACTGACAGATACTGATAGATAGATAGATAGATAGATAGATAGATAGATAGATAGATAGATAGATAGATAGATAGATAGATAGATAGATAGATGGATGGATAGATAGATAGATAAATAGATAGATAGATAGATAGATAGATAGATAGATAGACTGATAGATCAATAAATATTAGATAGATACCTGATAATTGGTTAAACACGGAGATGGATAGATAACTATCCATAAATATCCGAAATAGATGCATAGATAGGATGGATATAATGAAAGGTCGATAAATACTTATTAATCTATTTGTTTTGTTCATGTGTTATTTATTTACAAATAAAATATAATGCAAGGTAGGCGCATTGAGTTATAATTCTGTTTTACAAGGGCGCTCTGCACTTAGATATGAATACCGAGACAGATAAATAGGCTTATATATTGCCAGATGAATACCATACATATTGCAAATATAATAAAAATCACACCTCTACCTAGGCCTACGTAACAACTTAATCACATAATTTTTAGATACATGCATTTGATAATAGCTATCGAAAATGACAAAGACATAGAGAACACGAAAAAGAACAAGGCAGCTATGATGAAACTAAACAAAAGAGAGCACAGGAGGAAGAAGAAGAAAAAAATGTATAAATTTGGCTAATCATAATTGATTCGAATGATCCAAGTGAAAATAGCGTTATAAGCAATTTCCAGATTACATCACATTACCAATGGACTTTACTTTAGCAGAACTGAATACGTGAGGTCAGCAAGAAAAATCGGAGCAGCGAAACATTTATCACTCGCCAGGAATCATAACACAAAAGTTGTAAAACGGGACGCAAGCGCACGGATTAATGTTGCGATATCTCTCATTGGTGAACACAAATGTTTACAACAGTGCTTGTAATCTGAATATTTGAATAGTATTATTTCAGGTAAGTTGATGATCTATTCCTTTACACTTTAAATCTTACACCAGATGGCACACACTACCAACTTCGTGTGTTGTTTCATGCGTAATTTGCATCTGCCGATACCCATCTTGTTGGAATGTGTACAGAAGATCCATTACTACTAGCCGTTCCGTACCGTACTCACTATGCGTGTTGTGTGTACCGCATAGATTTCCAGTGAGAAAAAGTCATTCATTACCATCGCATCACAGAGAATGCATTTACGTTTATGTACTGTACTGTAGTGTACATTGTATGTATGTAAAGTTAGACCTGACTGAAGTTCTGAGATGTGGGTGTCTGAGAGTCAACGGCCTGCATATTAATTTCAGTTTTTCTTGCCAGATGATCGTTAAAATCATAATAATTCTGCTCATATGTCAAAGTAAGTTTAAGAATCTGTTTTGCTTGAATTCATTTAAAGATTATGCAGGAAATTTCAGGCAATATTGCTTTGAACTGTGTCTGTGGCAGGTAAAATAAATCAACACAGAGTCTCAGTTGTGCTTACTGGCCCCTATGATATTAGATTAAAAATGTTGTAATATTTGTGTCAACCAGACAAACATTTTGGAAGTAGACTGGGTCACTCACAGGTTAAGAAAACTGGGTATTTTGATGAAGACGTAAGATTTGTTGAATAGACAAAGTCCATCTTGTATTTTGTTTTCTTATCGTGTAATCATACACAACTTGCAAATTTAACGTCCAACCATACATTCAACAGAAATAAGCTGAAATAAGGGAGTGCTAATGTAAGTTTCAAGCGCAGGATAAATGAAATCACAAGAGGTGTAGACGCTATCGCTATTGTGCACTTGTTACATCTGTAGTCTTTACAGCTACAGTACTAGTCAAGCAAAAGGGAAGGTAAAACCTTATTTGGCAGGTATCTGTATTTTATTAGGATGTGATGTAAAGAGTTCTTAAATGAAAGAAGACCCATATTCATATTTTTGTACATTGTCCTATATTATCTCTCACATATTTATGAGGTAAAATTATTCAATATTATATCATATTTGGTTACCAATTTTCAATTGACAATGGGGTTTCCATTGTGTGATGCATGTAACGGCATTGTTCCTCCTATTTTTGTGGTCTGTTTTTCATTAGAAATTTGATATTGCCATTTTTGTTTTATCATAAAGAAGCATTTGTTTGTGTAATAAACTGCATAATCATGTTATTATGTATTGTTCTATTATTTGTACACAGGGTAGAATAGTGCAAGCTCACTGATAGGACTACCCTGTTTACAAAGGACTAAATGATAAATAAATACAGAAAGAACAAATCAGTAAAATAAGTATTCTGAGGAAAGGATGCAGGCCCACATTTAGTTTTCACCTGGCTCTTAGTGGAGAAGTACAGCGTAAGTGCATTACTGGCTGGTATCAATAATGCGTAGTGTGTTGCTCCCCTAAACATTGTATTTTCCTGAAAGGGGAAAGGGGGGGGGGGGATGTATGTTGATAAATGTGCTTGATACTACCATACAAGCTTATTCATGTTTGTGCACTACATGTAGGAACAGCATACCCGGGTCTGATCAGGCTAAATTTGCAACTTCCATGTTGTGCAGACCTACCTAACGTATTTCATTGTTTTACTTATGTATGTGTTTACATCAGGCAGAAGTCTTACAAAGTTTTTCAATAGTTGGATGCCAGCAACAGCACCACCATGAGGATCCTGCCACTGTCGGTGCGCGACCTGCCCAACTTCCTGCACCACCTCTGGCTGGTCAGCTTCCTGCTGCCCCCGTCCTGGGCCCAGAACTACGACCTCTACAGCCAGGCGGACACCTGGACCACCGCCGTGCTCATCCTGACCTACCGCCACCCCGTCTCCAAGAACATCACCACGGAGACGGAGGAGAACGGCCGGTTCGGTACCGGCGCCATCCGGGAGGCCAAGGGGGTGCTGCTGCGCCCCTCGCGGAGCATGCACGGGTGCGTGGCGCTCCCCAAGAGCCAGATCCCTAAGCAGCCCTGGATCGCGCTGGTCAAGCAGTTTGGGAACTGCACCCCCGAGGAGAAGATGGCGCTGGCGGAGCAGGGCAACGCCTCGGCGCTCATCATGATCAACGCACAGGACGTCAAACCGACCACAGTAGATTTTAAAGGTAGGCGCTGATACATGCATATCTCTTGTTTAGGTCCATTGAATTATGTTTAGTTTACTGTTCAGGGAATTTATACTTTATAGGTCACACATACTATTGTGTATGCACATGCTGAAGAGCCATTGAAACCTGTGTTGTAGCTGAGAGTTGTGGTGCGTCTAATCAAATTAGTTATTGTGATGACTTGCTCCACAAAATTGCTTTAAGATCACAGATTTGCTTCACTAAACCCTGACCCTATTCTGTATGGATCCTAACCCTTATCTATGTTAAAAAAAAAGTTAAAGCTGTGAATACATCAAAGAAACCATCAAAATGAGGAAGAGCGCTGACATTTTGTTTATTTTGATTTGAATGTTGAGAGACTGTTACATGTAGTTTAAAAGCATCGTATGGCCTGCCAAGGATGTAGACCCAACAGCAGCAGGTTTGGATCATAGAGGCTGCAAAAAGACCTTTTTTACCCGCTATCCCATTTATATGCAATTTGGATGCTAGTCGTATTTGTTCATAGTAGCATATTAGGACTGCTTTTAAGGATCATTGAGGCTTCCATGAACCCACAGTATCCCTAAACTCTAATCCTACATCCTTATCCTGAACCCTAACCCGAAGCTTTTAACCATCTTACATTGTTTTAGGGTTATGAAATTAAGTCTTCCTGAGGCCTGTGTTGTAAGCGTTTAATCACAACTGCATTGTATGTTGGAGTATGTGTTCATAGAATATGAATGCAAAATAGAATATGAGAAAGCTACGTGCATGGCCTTTATAGGTGGAAGGCCTATATTATATGTTTATTATACCTTTGTGGGTCAGTGTTCTTGTGTGTCAACCACCTAATCCGTTGATTTGCCTCATTACCAAAAGGAAGTGCGCTTATTAAATTATGAAATGGAGCATTGGAAAGGAGCCCAAAGTATTGCTCCACATCTTTGCATTGCACTTTACTGCCATGCTTGTAGAACTCTGATCTGGGCACCCATATTGTATGACTAACATGTTTGCTAAAGATTGCATTGAAATGATATGGATGGGACATAGGGACAGTGAGCAAAATGTATTTTAGTGTGTGTTTTGTGATATTTTGCCTGTCTTTCATGAAATCTACCCACATCTTTAAAAGCAAAGCAAACATGGAGATAGGCCGAGCCCCCATTAAGTACACATTACAGCACAAATGATGATAAGATAGCAGAGCAGTCACTGGAATATTCCTGATTAAAAGAAACACAATTGGTTATAGTCAGCGGTAGTGAGTAAGTAGTTCAAATTTCAAAGTCCAGTGAGTCGTGCCCACATCATATTTTCACAACCCTCAAAGCTTCAATGCGATTGGAGCCCATTTTTTTTTAGGTCAATTACGTACATTTTTATCTGTCCATTTCTAGCGTTCAACAAATACAGCACTTTTGCGTACAAATAACAGTTATAATCTCAGAATATAGATCAAATTGATTGATTTATTTGCTTTCAGTATGTTGAAATTTGAGGTCCAATTTGGATGCTGGAAGCTTTTCTTCTTGTAGCTTGGACTTATTTTAAGAAGACACCCCCCCCCCCCCCTCCTCCTTTCTATTTCAAGTCTTGCTCCTTAACTGCCCTCCCCACAATGAATTTTCTGTGTCACACAGGACTGGTGTAATAAAATCAAGAAACTTTCAACATTCAACATCCAACATCCAACGTTAGCTACAAACATTGGAAGAGTACTTCTACCCTCAAATACATGTACATTCATGTATGGGTTCTGTCTCCCTGTACAACAACAACAACAAAATATAGCTCGCCCACAAATGTTATTCCCCTAAGTGTATATGCATTATACTTATAACACATTACGTGATATATAGGATAAGAAAGAAGGCTTATCATGCAACATTTGTCCACATGTATTTATCTAAACTAGATAAGCTTGAAAAATGTACAAGAAAACATTTTCTTTACCAGCGTATTGTCTGGCTTTCTTATCAGAAGATCTCGTTAATCTCCAACAACTACAGCAGTAGAATGACCTTATTAGTCCTGTCAGGCCTATCTTGCCAGGATTAGTTCTGTGCGTAGTCGTAGATACTTGTTGGCACAGAAACGGCTCATTTGCATGCGATATTGTTGTATGATATGATTTAACAAACCGTGTGTTGCCAAAAAAAAAAGTTTGCACATGGTGTATTTTTGCCAAAAAGTGATTGCATATGAAATTAGTTGTTTCAAGAGCCCTGTTATGTTCCATTGTACTGTGTGTTAAACCTCTCAGTAACATACTAGGATAGAAATTGGAATGTGAGCCCATATGTAAATTGTTATCATAGTTCCTTACATTTTGAAGGAAATGTTTACTGGCCATCCATGATAGCCTTATCACATGGGGAGAATGAAGGAACAAGGATTCCAAACTTCATAAAAAAAAATATCATTCCACAAATATGTAGGTGTGCTGTGCTATTTATATTTACTCGCATAAAAATTACAGGTTTGACAAGAGAACATGTACAAATGTACATGTACACTTGGATACAAGTACTGCACATGTGTGTGCATGCCACGGTAAAATATTCGCTAGGGCTCGTCTTGAAAAGAACACACAGAACTTTGCTCTGTGACATGTAGTACCCTTAATTGAGACACTTTTGTGCAGGGGATCCATTCTTATCATTGGGGGCTTTCTTTGCTATGGAGGAGGGAGGGCCATTTTTTATCTCTCAGGGGCACGGTTGCTCACACTGAAACTTTGCACTGACATATTGCCAATGTTATGCATGCTTTGTTAGTTGCCCTCAGACATTTCCTATCTTTGTCACTCGCATAAAACACATGTACAACTTAATACCCCAACTTAAAATTCCAACTTAATATTCCAACTTAATATTCCAACTTAATGTTCCAACTTAATGTTTCAACTTAATATTCCAACTTGATATTCTAAGATTCATTGCCTAGTGTAGGTAATTGTTTTTAGATTTCAATTCTTATTCCTTTCTTAGAACTCATCCATGAAGGATTCTACTGTATTGGTTAAAGATGGCCGTCCCTTTTACAAACATCTGCAAACTTCATGCAATTTTGCACATATTTAGCACGTATCTTTGGGATACCAACTATGAAATCTTAAGGTCAGAGGTACTTTAACTCCCGTACAATAAATGAAAATCTAACATTGAGATTTGATTCAAATTGATTGCAGACCTTTGACTTTTTGAAATTACGACTATTTTCGTGGTACGAAAAAAGCAAGCTCAATCAATTATCAAAGATTATTTCCTCAAAACAGAATACTACGCTTTGTTGATTCCAGGGAAAGGTTACATAGCCACTCTCTCAAATGATGACAAAGTCAGGGAACTTTCAGAATTAGGTCTGCAAAAGGGACACGCTACCTTTAAGTGAACACGCAACACCCCTTGAGTATGTTGATATCATTTTCATCGGAATGAGCACAAAACTTCTCAGGTTCCCGTTCATTGTCAATAAAAGGTTCATTACAATTTTACTAGCTTTAGTTAGCCTGGCTTCCACGCAGTCAGACATTTTTTTTTTTTTTTATCCGAACTGACAAATAAAGTCTAGTACTAGTCACTGTATCATTCTCCTCATTTCTCAGACCCTAGGAAAGCAATTAAGAATGATTAGTCTTCTGCAGCCAGACCTGTTTATTAAATATTGTAGGCTGTACTGAAAATGCCAAACAGGATTGAAGCCAGGCTAAGCTTCAGTATGCTATCGGTGTGTGAGAAGCTTGTGTAAGTGACGTGAGTGACTAAATTACACAGGGGGTCAGGGGGAGGTAGACCCCACAATGAAGAAAAGTGCCCCAATATTTTCCTTACAGCAAATGTGACACTAAAATTTGAAATAGAAAAAAAAATATCTCAAGGTTAATATGCACATCGAGGATCTTGCATATGGCTTCAAAGTAGAACCCTCCCCCCACCCCCGCCTCTCAATTTCTGCAAATGATTAATTTCTCTTACCGTGCATAGTTAAAATTTGCGGTCCTAGCAGATTTTGTGTCAACTGTACTTCATTACCCTAGTTTAATATGTTGAGGACTTTTACATAGTATGGTATTTCCATCATCCGCAGTCCCATATAATTCCACTCCACTTTGAGGTTAGGTTGAGTTACAGCTCATATTACACTGTGACTGTATTTATTTCCATCTTATTTCCAATACTTGTCACCAATCCAAATGAGATTAAACTATTTTGAGCAGGCTCTGAACTGTTTCAGGAATTTGGTAATGAATTACGAAAATGTAAGTGTTTGTGTTTGCCTGCCCGTGCCAGCATATTTTTTTTTTGCACAGCTACTTTAATATTTTGACCTAATGCAGTAAAAATAAGTATTAGCATATTTCTTGTTGCATTGGTGTTGAATAATTGAATACATTGACAGTAACAGAGTACAACTACAATGCATGTGGGAACAACCTTGGATAAATCCATGCCCTATTTCCCACTCTAGTGGTTTGTTGACGTACATGTAAGAAATATATTGCATCTTATACATCTGATCATTTTAAAGTAGCTATTGATTTTTATTTGATGTACTCAATAGCTACTGATAGGTAAGCTGATATTTTTCAGTGTACCGGTAGGTATAGAGAGTAACTTTATAGTAGGTCTGTCATGTGAGTCCAACTTTCATCAACCTTGTTAAGTTATGAAATGTATATTTGTATGCATAAAACAAATGGGAACATTAAACATGAATGCAGGTATGAAACTCAAATACTTCATGTATAAGGGGGATACACAGCTATATTGCCATGCTTTCTTTTATGCCTGCGTCGTTTTCTGATTTGATTTCATGAACTGTTGATATGCAAACAGTAGATTCATGTACCGGTAAGGTACCTAGTACACTGTTTAATTGTTTGCATCAAGAAATTTGAACTTAATCAAGATGAACTCTGGATTGTGAAATGATGTTTAAAGACTATAAAGCAATGCATGGGGTCATGCATTGCTTTATAGTCTAGAAGTGTCTAGACCATGCAAATTGCTAAGCCAAGAAATCTCTTGTGTAAAAGCACCCTGTTGATCTGTGGCATGTGCACATACGTACATGTAGTCATGTACGTAGGAGAGCTTTATGCTACACCTCACAATCAATGACTATACAGGGATGTACATGTACATAAACACATGCCGGGCCATGCATTGCCAAGTCAAGAAGTGTCTAGGCCATGCATTGCTAAGTCAAGAAGTCTCCTTATAGAAGTGCTTTGTCGGTCTGTGGCATGAACAATGTATGTGGAGGAGCTTACAGTCATCTCGCAATCAACAACTTATACATAAACATGTACACATGTAGGACCATGCATCGCAAAGTCAAGAACTGTCTAGGCCATGCATTGCAAAGTCAAGAATTCTCCTTATAAATAAAAGGCTCTGTTGGTCTGTGGCATGAACAATGTATGTGGAGGAGCTTACAGTCATCTCACAATCAACGACTTCTACATGATGTAGGACCATGCATTGCAAAGTCAAGAACTGTCTCGGCCATGCATTGCAAAGTCAAGGGGTCTCTCTATAAAAGCGCTCTGTTGGTCTCTGGCATGTACAATGCATGTGGAGGAGCATACATTATTCATCTCATGTTGACACCCACGGCTAGGGGGGGTTAAAGGTCAAGTATTTGAGGCATGAGCTTGTTTATATCACCCCCTCATTACCACTGCCGCAGCTTTGCCCTAGGCAATGCTGTGCATGTACCTGTCCTCCATGTACAATACAGTACTGTGTACTGCCATTTGCTTGTTCGGAATGTGTCCATCATGTGAACAGGAACATGATTTATGGGAATTCTGAAGCTCCGTCAAGTTCATATAAAGAATTCAAAACCAATAATGGGCACAAACTCAAACTTAAAATATTAGGTGACATCTCATGAGTTTTGTCTCATACTTGTACCTGTATGTGTTATGTATTGTTGATTATTTCCTTAAATTTAACAGCCTCTTTGTTTATCTGCCACCCTCCTACTGTATCTTGTCCCACTTCAGCACATCCAAAACTTGCTGCATGCATGGTTATGCAATCACAGTCTTATGAGCATATATTTGTGATCTCTCCACTTGCCTCCAAATATCCAATGTAATGTTAAACATTTATAACTTGCTTTCAAATTCATAATGGTCAGTGCCCTACATCTTTTCAAATTCGTTCTACTAAAAGTTACTTCATCCTGATTGTGAGCTTCTGCTTCTTACGTTCAACTTATGAAGGGTCCCTGTGTAAAGAAGATGCGTTACAGTGACAGACCTAATGTACCCTGTCTTAACAGATAGACCCGGACGTTCTCCGGAGAATCTCCGGAAAAGAAACTCAAGGTTAAAACTCCTCGTTTGGCAATAAAAACACGGGGTAATGTTACAGACCCTGTCTTAACAGCCACTGCTCAAGGATCTTCTCCAGGTACGATACAACCTCAGCCGTTACAGCCTGGTCCCGAACAAGCTACCCCGCAATGGACAGTGTATAACTCTGTTTCCACTCCCAAATTGTGGAGCAGCCTCCCACCCAAAAGAACATAATATTAAGCATGATATACATGTAAATGTGTACTATTTTTGTCTCGCTGCAGGGAAAATCCCAGGCATCGTGTTGAGCGCAGAGCACGGCCGCCACATCGAGGAGCTGATCGACAACGGCACCCAGGTCATGGTGGAGATCACCGAGGGCACCACGGTGATCCACCGCATCCAGGTCAAGAAGTCGTCCGTGCTCTTTGTCTCCGTCTCCTTCATCGTGCTCATGATTGTCTCCCTCGCTTGGCTGGTCTTCTACTACATCCAGCGCTTCAGATACGCACAGGCCCGCGGCAGGACACAGGTAAGAGCATATGTTGTTTGCCCTTTGCCTCTAAGCTCTAGGTTTCGGACGATCCATCCAAAAGAGGGGCTACATGTTTTTCTTACATAATATCTCCTGAGTGAAACATGAAATCGTGATTGCATCAATCAGTATGTGTAGGTTTATTTGCAGGCAGTGTGATATTTTCATGTTTAGTGCAATGTGAATGCGCAAATTGTTAACACTGAAATATTCAGATTTATATAGTTGGGCCTAGGTTATCAAAGGTACTTGCTCAAAGCACACACATACTGCAATTTTTCCAAGCGGTGGTAACCTATTCTCGACCTGTCTGCGCGCACCCTCTACATTATACATGTACACTATAACCCCATTCATATACCCTACTGCTCAAAGGAATTGGCACGTGTAAAGGGAAAGGGAAGAAAGGGAAGGAGCCGCAGTTTTAAACAGCGGTATATTTTGTCCAGTTCAGCATGAAACACAATGCTTTAGCCTAAAAAGCATCATGTTTCATGCTGAACTGGACAAAATATACCACGGTTTAAAATTGCGGCTCCTTCACTTTCTCCCTTTCCGTTTACCCGTGCCAATTCCTTTGAGCTGTAGTGTACGGCATCTGCAAACTGAGCACAACATTTGCAACAATATTCCCGATACTTTACTATTTACTATTTTGGGGCTCGAGACCTAGGAAAAATACAGCAATATTGCGGTAAGCGATATGTATACATGTAAACTGCGTCCGCGAAATAGCTGTAAATGTTTCAGCTTGTGCATCGTGCTATGGCATGTGATTCACTAGTCACAACGCTCGTGTTACTTAGCGGAATACGTCATCATGGCATGGTTGCTCTAGCTAGTGTGGGTGAGAGTCCACAAAATCTAAAATACCGCAAAATGATATCTTTTTCGGTGCATATGACCTATCTTTTAAGATGCTCGGTGGAAATTTGCTTACTGACGTGCATCGGTGCTGACCGATGTGCATATTGCAGTATTATGGTACATGAGCAGGGCTAATGCAGAAAGTAATCAGTGTCTCCCATTGTGTGGAATCTTAGAGAGAGAAGGCCCATTTATTCAGATTCTGATAGCCTCTTCATCACCCATAATGATCCATAAGTTCGCATTTATTTTGAAATGTACCTTTATTTACGAGGGGTCAAGAAAGAGGGCTAATAGAAATTCTCATTTTGATTTGTGGCCTGGAGGAGTGTTGACAAGAACCATCCATAGGTCACTGCCAAGAATGGCATTCTTGTCTTGAAGTCTGATTTATTGCTTGTTTGATTTGTGTATTTACAGTCGTGTATAGTTGAAGCATAAGTGCTGTTCCCACTCTTGAACGACGGCTTAGGCCTTCTACAAAAGTCTTGTAACTTGGCATGAATCAGCAGTTTCCGCTGATGATATCGCTTTTAAAATCTTGCTCTCAAAGCTTGGTGAACCATTTCAGAAAAAGCAAAAATCCATCCTTGTTTATATTTGAAGTCAACTATTTCATAGAGACCATAGTCTTACATACTGTATTTTCCCTGTCATCGCGCGATGCTTCGTTCAATGGGCATTATTCGTATCAACGCATGCACTACCATGCGGACAGTGGTCTTAGGTATCTAGGCTATAGGAACTTGGACGACATATCCAACACCTCCTTGAAATCTAGCAACTGCTAAAATGCCGCTTAAAATCAGTTTCTGATTTTATCATTGGAAGGGAAGTTCTTGCACAGTACTACCTTCCATTTTCGATGTCTTTTAAAATTTATTTTTTTGACCTGCAAAAGGGCTTCACTGTCTTTAATACTGATAGAGAAACTTCTGCTCACTATCATGTAATCGACTGAAACACCAGGTTTGCCTACACATGTCAGTGTATCAATATTTCACACAATGTTTGTGCAGAGTTGAGTGTGCATCACAGCGTTTTCAAAATAACCATGGCGACATCTACAGTATGTGTAAATGGAAACCTGAGCAGTTGGCAATTGTGAGGCAAACATTGTGGTGAGAATATTATCCTGTTGTGTGGATAACATTTATACTGTATGCACATTTCAGGGTTTTGTTTACAAGTGTTCACATGCCCATGGAATGACAATGTAAACGTACATGTTTGCTGACTTTATGTTAATTGTATTGTAGTCTAATTACTGTTATTATATCATCACAGCTCTGCATGAATGAATTACTTGGAGCATCTCATGCTCAATGCTTGGCAACCAAGTCAAACCCAAAGTTTATATATATTTTTTTCTTTGTTTGAATTGCTCTGGGTCAGCAAGAAGTGGTATAGTTTATGATTAAGCCTGAGTCATATCGATTTTTTCAGAAACCGGTGTTCGATGGCTTTGCGCCGATCGAACATCGATGCATCGATACATGACGTCACCCAGCCACTGCCAAGAGCCAATTTATGAATGAAAATATAGTAAGCATACGCAGTGTAGCGGCAGATTTGTCACATTTTGTTGGTAATGAGTGAAATCACTATTTTCTGTCATCATACTGATATACAGTGTACATGTCTATAGATTGGAAGTGGGGTTCATAATAAATGCACACCCAATACCCCAAAACGAAAGTCCAGTAGCAACTTGTAAACAACTTAACAAAGAGACCACTTGACTTCCAACTAAAACTCTGCACTCTCACTGCCTTGGTATGCTGAGTCATAGATAAGAGAGAAAAGTTCTTTGTGTGATGTGCACCCAGAGGAGTAGCCCTGCCCAAATTATATACACTGGTCAAGCACAAACAAAATTCACTTGCTCTTTAGACGAAGGAGGAGAGAAGTCACAAATTTTGGTGCATTTTCAGCTGTAGTAGCTATAGTTGGAAATCAATGCAGGAACGGGTTCAAAACAGTTGGTGAGTTCAATTTATCTTCTTTATACAGTATTATATTGTAGGAATTGCCTTATTGCAGTAGAATAAGAAGTTGTGGAGTAGAAAGATGTAATCTCATACAAGAGAGAGAGAGATAGATGAAGATTGTCATTTACAATGTAAGGTTTATCTTACCTCTGCTATATGAGAGAGGTTTATACAGTTATTCTTCGATATATTCAACATATTGTATTATGTAGTATTTGATCAAGTATATTAAGCAGTACATATTGCGTTTAGAATACAAGAGTAGATGTTAAGGAAAGATTTATTATACTGGAATGCCAGAGTGACAGCTCATGGTTGAAACAATTCGCTTAGAGTGTAGTATGTTCAGTTCAAGGAACAGATTGATCACTATAGAGTCAATTGTTTGAGATTAAGTTATTCATGATCTTTATAATCATTAACCATGGAGCATTCTTGCAGAAATAATTGTTGCAAATAAAAAAGGGAATTATTTGCGATAATTCAACTTAAGTTAATTCAAGTTTGTCAATTAATCTAGAGGGAAATGTCCATTCGATATTGCAGTTTCAACTCAAATATTAGTTATTCATGTAGCATGACATGTTACTCAATTGTTGTGATATGTTCGCATATTAATTATTGTATTATATTATTTTGGTTTCAGTTAAACCACACGGTTGTCACACACACACGCTTGTGACACACACACGGTGACACACACACGCTTGTGACACACACAACCTGTTCTTCACACACTTGTCCAGTGTAGCACTGGAATAAGATCGCTCATCGGGGTCAACGGAGCGTTGACTTGAATAAAGGACAATATAAATGCATTTTGGACTGATTTGCGTCGTTTGTCATCTGTAACTGAGCGAAGTGAAGTGTGCGTTTAGCATTGCAATTGAACCATCTAATGTAGAAGCTACATTAAAGTTTAACAACTGTTCTTGCAATTTCAACGGAAACTGACTGATTTGCAGTAAAGAATGGCAGAATCAGCAGAATTAATGGAAGCGTCGGCTGCGTTGAAGAAGTCATGCGCTAGCTACAGAGGAAACTTAACCAAGCGATATAACGAACTGGAACGGCTCCTACTTAGTCGGGAGAATCGCGATGAGGTAAAAATCAAGGTGAAGCAGCTTCATGGTCTTTTCCTCACGTACGAAGCGAAATTTAAAGAATATATCGCGACGATCAGCGGGAAAACTCTTGAGGACGCTTTGCAGCACTTCACCGCTGCAAAACTGAATAAAAAGGAATTTGATGACAGAATTTCGTCGTGGATGACTGAATTTGCAGAACCAGAAGATCTGACGCTGGCGGCCGTAGACGACGACCGCCAAACGACGACGAGTGAGAGGTCAGCTCACTCGCACAAGAGCTCCACAAGTACAACCGTCAGCTTGCGAGTTAAGGAGGCTCGAGCTCGGCAGAAACTCGCTGCACAGAAGCTGAGACAGCACGCCGAGCGCAAGCGGTTGGAAGACGAGAAGAGAGCTCTGGAGGACCGACTTGTCAAGCTCGACCTCAACAACGAGCTGGAGGCGGCAGAATTGGAGGTTCAGGTATGGGAGGACGAACTTGACGAAGAACCGGTAACAGGTAACCCAAATATTCCTGTTACACCTAATAAGGTAGAAAAAATTGTTGTCCAGGGTGCACACGAGTCTGCATTAGGCGATAGTTATGTACAAGGTGTTGAGTTTGAAGTAGGACCTAGTTATCCCCATGTTGATAGCCATGCACAGGGTGTCCCAAATTTGAATCGTGAAAGATCTGATATTAGTTGTGCACAGGAAGGTGGCAATATGCATAGTGTACAAGGTAACGCCATGAATGGGGCTAACAGTATGTATGCCTCGCAAATTTGTGATGCAATGATGATGGCAATCAACATGCCCAAGCCAGAGATGGTCAATTTTGATGGCGACCCAATCAAATATTGGAGTTTCATTCACACCTTTGATGTCAACATTGCAAATAAGGTAGTGGATGATGGCACGAAATTGATGTACTTGACGCAATTTTGCGTAGGGAAAGCGCGGGAAGCCATTGGGTGCTGTTCATTAATGAACCCAGTGGAAGGCTATAGGAAGGCGCGGGAAATACTCGCTCAACAATTTGGTAGACCACACGTCATCACTCACGCCTTGATTAGCAAGGTGCTGAATAGGTCTGCAGTGCGGCCAAATGATGGTAATAGCTTGTCAGAGCTAGGTAGGGAAATGAGGAGGTGTTTGATCACGCTAGAACAGATGGGTCACGTGGCCGACCTCAACGCCAGTGATACCCTAATCAAGGTCCAGCGCCTTTTCCCCATGTACATGCAGTCAAGGTGGGCAGATCAGGCGCATGGTCTGATCATGGCCGGGGTAGAACCCAACTTTGCTCACATGACTGCATTTGTAGAACGGTCCGCGCAGGTGTCCAACAATATGTTTGGCAAAAACATTGGGACAAATAATAAGGATGTGCCAAAGGGTACAGCTCAGAAGGGGCACCAAAGGTCACATGGGGGTCAGAAGCTGACTACATTGGCCACCCAAAGTCAAGGTAAGTATGACACGCGCCGAGTAGAGAAATGCCCATGCTGTGAAGGACAGCATAAGCTCGGTGCGTGTTCTCGCTTCAAAGAGAAGCCACAAAAGGAAAGGCTGCGAATTGTGCGCAAGGGGAAGCTTTGCGACAATTGCTTCAAACCACGTCACTTCGCGCAAGACTGCCGAAGTGACCCTGCATGTGAGGTCAGCGGGTGTGGGAGAAAGCACCACACCCTTCTTCACTACAATAGAGAGGATCCCCAAACTCGGACAGCTCCCACTGGGGTCGGTAACGCTGCAGAGTCACAACCAAGCTCTGCGGGAACCAACCTTTCAACGGTAACAACGAGAAAGGTATGTCTGCGTGTTCTCCCTGTCAAGGTCAGGGGGAACGGGAAGGAGGTCCAGACATGGGCCATCCTGGACGATGGGAGCGATGTGTCTCTGTGCGACAAGAGACTAGCCGAGGCTTTAGGCCTGAAAGGGAGAGAGAAACATTTCTCCCTTACTACGATTAGCCAACAGAGCCATAGGATGAAGGGAAGGGAGGTTAGCCTGTCTGTATCCGGTATTGAGGAGTCAAATACAGATCCTATTTCCTTAGATGATGTCTGGACTGTGGACAGACTCCCAGTGTCTACAGAGAGCTTCCCAAAACAGACAGACATCGATAGTTGGCCTCATCTATCAGGCATTTCTCTCCCCCAAGTTGAGGAGAGTGAAGTCATGCTTCTGATAGGTGGCGATGTACCAGAGGCATTCTGGGTCATCGAGGAACGGCGTGGTGGCCGGAAAGAGCCTTATGCCACCCGGTCAATGCTAGGTTGGACTGTAATGGGGCCCACAAAAGGGGAAAACAAAGGGAGAGGAAAATCTGTTTTTAGAACGGCCTTCCTCGGAGAAGAAGATGACCTTCTCGAAAAACAAGTGGAGCGGTTCTGGCAGATGGATTCAGCCGGCACACTTGCAGATACAGGTGTCGGTGAATCAAGGGAGGACAAGCAGGCAAGAGCCTTAATGGAGAAGTCCATTCAGAAGGTGGACGGCCATTATCAGCTTGATCTGCCATGGAAACATGAAAATCCATATCTGCCAGATAACCGTGTCCTTGCCGAAAAACGGCTCAGCTACTTGAAAAGAAGACTCAATAAAGATGAAAATCTGAAGAAAATGTACGCAGACACGCTGAATGGCTACTTAGAGAAGGGCCATGCACAAGCAGTGCCATCAGCAATGGATCAGGCGGGCACAGAACGCACCGACAGGGTCTGGTATCTACCACACCATCCGGTGGTACACCCGCAAAAGCCCAACAAGGTGCGTGTGGTGTTTGACTGCGCAGCGACACACCATGGGGTATCGCTGAACAGTCAACTCTTGCAGGGTCCCGACTTCACAAACAGTCTGGTCGGAGTCCTCACAAGGTTCCGCCAAGACAAGATTGCGTTGGTTGCGGACATAGAGGCCATGTTCCACCAGGTTAAGGTGTCCCCGCAAGACTGCGATGCCCTAAGGTTCCTATGGTGGCCAGATGGTGACCTGCAGGAAGAACCACGTGAGTACCAGATGCTTGTGCATCTGTTTGGTGCTACGTCATCACCCAGTTGTGCCGCATTCGCCCTCAGAAAGACGGCAGAAGATAACCAGAACGATGACAATCAGGAAGCTGTCAAGACGGTTCTGGAGAACTTCTATGTGGACGACTGCCTGAAATCGGTACAGACAAAAGAACAAGCCATCAAGCTGACAGCACAGCTGCGCGATCTTCTACAGAAGGGTGGCTTCAGACTAACGAAATGGATAAGCAACAACCATGAAGTGCTGAAAACCATTCCAGAGTCTGAGAGGGCATCATCTGTTGTTGACCTAGGTCGAGGTGAACTTCCAACTGAGCGGACTCTAGGAGTCCTCTGGAATGTGGAAACGGACCAGTTTGGGTTCAAGGTCGCAGTAAAGAACAAACCCTCTACAAGACGAGGTATACTCTCAACGATGAGTTCCCTCTATGATCCTCTAGGGTTCGTGGCGCCATTCGTCTTGACTGCAAAAATCCTCCTACAAGACATCTGCGCTCAGGGTCTGAGCTGGGATGAGAAAGTAGGGGATCAAGAATCATTGCGATGGCATCAATGGTTGACAGAGCTGCCATATCTTTGCAACATGGCTATAGATAGATGTCTAACCCCTCTGTCTGGAAAGGAAGTGGAAAAACATGAAATCCACGTTTTCTGTGACGCATCAATGCGTGGCTACTCTGCCGTGGCATACCTGCGCTCAATTGATGTGGGGGGCGACATCCATTGCAGCATGGTAATGGGCAAGACAAAGCTATGCCCCATGAAGGTGCTGACTGTTCCAAGATTGGAGCTGTCAGCAGCTGTCTTGGCTTGTACATTGAGCCAAACAGTACAATCGGAACTAAGACTGCCGATCACTTCCACTGTGTTCTGGACCGACTCGACATCGGTCCTGCAATACATCAGAAATGAAAGTAGGCGGTTTCATACCTTTGTTGCCAATCGAGTGGCAAACATACAGAGTGTATCAGATCCAGCACAGTGGAGGCATGTCCCAACGAACCAAAACCCTGCCGATGATGGGTCACGAGGTCTCCATGCAAATGAGATGACTAGTGACTGTAGATGGCTCTGTGGACCAAGCTTTCTGAAAGAGCCAGAGAGCCACTGGCCACTACCGCCCTCTGTCCTAGAAGTGAGTGACAGAACACTTTCTGATGATCTGCGAGAAGACCCGGAAGTCAAGAGAGGTCACACCCACTTGACCAGCTCCGAAGATCCAATCGACAAATTGATCATGCGATACTCCACATGGGATCGCCTGAAACGGGGAGTCGCTTGGCTGGCACGGTTTAAAGACTACCTGAGGGCTCGTGCGACAAATGACATGAGTGGAGCTTGGAAGTCAGATAATTTGACCACGCAAGAGACAGAAAAAGCAGGTAGGGACATAATCAAGTATGTACAGAGACATACATTTCCCACGGAGTTTGAAAACTCAAATGACTCAGAGCGCATACCTCGACGCAGAAATCAACTCGAGAAGTTGAACCCAGTCATAGTAGATGGGCTATTGCGCGTGGGTGGAAGACTAGGCTCAGCGCCAGTGACAGAAGATGAGAAACACCCGCTCATCCTACCTCACGATCACCACGTCACAACCTTGTTGGTGATACATCACCACATCAAGGTGGGGCATTCTGGTGCAGGATTCACATGGACGTCCTTGAGGGAGAAATATTGGATCATGAGAGGAGGAGCCACTGTGCGTCGCATTATTGGCAAGTGTTTCGATTGCAAGAAGAGAAATGCGCCCCGTGGCCAACAACTCATGGCAGATCTTCCTCCATCCAGAGTCACGCCAGACAAACCAGCCTTTGCAAATACAGGTGTAGATTTCTTTGGGCCGTTTCTTGTGAAACAAGGCAGGACCACAAGAAAACGATACGGATGTATCTTCACGTGTCTTGCCAGTCGAGCAGTACATTTAGAAGTTGTAGGCTCACTAGATACGGATGGATTCATCAACGCCCTCCGTCGGTTCATGAATCGCAGAGGCCATCCCGAGAAGATACTGAGCGACAACGGCACAAACTTCAAAGGGGCAGAACGCGAGTTAAGAGAAAGCCTTGCATCCTTCAATGAAGGAAGGATCGGAAGAATCCTAAGTCAGAAAGGAGTGCAATGGGAATTCAACCCGCCAGGAGCAAGTCACATGGGTGGGGCCTGGGAAAGAATCATCCGCACAATAAGGAAGATACTGCGGAGCCTCCTTGGGCAGCAACTTGTGACGGATGAAGCTCTGGCGACATACATGACAGAGGTCGAGGCAATACTGAATTCGCGTCCTCTCACACAGCTAAGTTCCGATCCAAGGGATGAGGAACCCCTGACCCCAAACCATCTGCTCCTTCTTAGAAAGGCTTCACCCCTGCCTCCAGGTATATTCTCAAAAGATGATACCTACGGCGCTAGAAGATGGCGGCAAGTTCAGTACTTGGCCGACCAGTTTTGGAAACGCTGGGTGAAGGAATACTTGCCCATATTGCAAGAGCGGCAGAAATGGACACGGCCAAGAAAGAACTTCGCCGTTAATGACCTAGTTCTATTAGTAGATGATCGGACACCTCGTGGACAATGGGCACTTGGTAGAATAACTAGCACCTACCCTGACAAGCGAGGATTTGTCCGCCAAGTTGATGTGCGAGTAGGCACCAAGTCCTTCAAGCGGCCAATTTCAAAACTATGCCTTCTTGAATCAAATTAGATATTCTACAGAATAGCGCGTTCGCTTGAACTCATACGCTACAAAGCCATTAAAACATAATCAAGTACAGCCAAATTTTGCTTGAGGTATGCATTGCGATCATCATTGCAAACTAGGCTCGTAATTATGAAATTGAATGTAAATGTATAGACTTGTATGTAAGTACATAACAATAGATTTGTACACAAAATAGTTAATGGCTTAAAGCATGTACTGTCGTATTATTATTTCTAAAGTAATGTAGGCTAGTTCATTTGGTATTTAACTAGCATCTAGTTTCGAATATGAGAAACATTTAGATAAAGCGCACATATGATATTATGCATCATTGTTATCGATTCTTAGATAAGAAGTGAATCACAACAAATCACAACAAAGTATTGTTGAAGATTATGGATATAATGGTATGAAAATAGGTGATATCGTGATTGTATTAATGCCGCTTTAAAAGAAGTAAGAATGATCCTCCTGAGGTCGGTTCATTGGGGTCGGTTATGTAGCGGCAGATTTGTCACATTTTGTTGGTAATGAGTGAAATCACTATTTTCTGTCATCATACTGATATACAGTGTACATGTCTATAGATTGGAAGTGGGGTTCATAATAAATGCACACCCAATACCCCAAAACGAAAGTCCAGTAGCAACTTGTAAACAACTTAACAAAGAGACCACTTGACTTCCAACTAAAACTCTGCACTCTCACTGCCTTGGTATGCTGAGTCATAGATAAGAGAGAAAAGTTCTTTGTGTGATGTGCACCCAGAGGAGTAGCCCTGCCCAAATTATATACACTGGTCAAGCACAAACAAAATTCACTTGCTCTTTAGACGAAGGAGGAGAGAAGTCACAAATTTTGGTGCATTTTCAGCTGTAGTAGCTATAGTTGGAAATCAATGCAGGAACGGGTTCAAAACAGTTGGTGAGTTCAATTTATCTTCTTTATACAGTATTATATTGTAGGAATTGCCTTATTGCAGTAGAATAAGAAGTTGTGGAGTAGAAAGATGTAATCTCATACAAGAGAGAGAGAGATAGATGAAGATTGTCATTTACAATGTAAGGTTTATCTTACCTCTGCTATATGAGAGAGGTTTATACAGTTATTCTTCGATATATTCAACATATTGTATTATGTAGTATTTGATCAAGTATATTAAGCAGTACATATTGCGTTTAGAATACAAGAGTAGATGTTAAGGAAAGATTTATTATACTGGAATGCCAGAGTGACAGCTCATGGTTGAAACAATTCGCTTAGAGTGTAGTATGTTCAGTTCAAGGAACAGATTGATCACTATAGAGTCAATTGTTTGAGATTAAGTTATTCATGATCTTTATAATCATTAACCATGGAGCATTCTTGCAGAAATAATTGTTGCAAATAAAAAAGGGAATTATTTGCGATAATTCAACTTAAGTTAATTCAAGTTTGTCAATTAATCTAGAGGGAAATGTCCATTCGATATTGCAGTTTCAACTCAAATATTAGTTATTCATGTAGCATGACATGTTACTCAATTGTTGTGATATGTTCGCATATTAATTATTGTATTATATTATTTTGGTTTCAGTTAAACCACACGGTTGTCACACACACACGCTTGTGACACACACACGGTGACACACACACGCTTGTGACACACACAACCTGTTCTTCACACACTTGTCCAGTGTAGCACTGGAATAAGATCGCTCATCGGGGTCAACGGAGCGTTGACTTGAATAAAGGACAATATAAATGCATTTTGGACTGATTTGCGTCGTTTGTCATCTGTAACTGAGCGAAGTGAAGTGTGCGTTTAGCATTGCAATTGAACCATCTAATGTAGAAGCTACACGCAGTGCAATCCTTCCATTTCCCCACATAGTATTCCACCAAAACAAGCGTGCAATTCTCTATCACCTCGTACCAAAATCGACCTAGAATTTCACTTTCCTATATTTTATATGAATTATGATAGGTATTCTCGGAGAATCTATTTTCTCACCGATACTGCACATGTAAGCGAATTTCGATTACTTCTTGTTTTTCCGTCAAAATCTTACAAGTTAGCGTCAATATGGCATCGTATACATGTATGTAGGTTGGAATGTGTAGAGTCTATTGCAACGGGCAGAAAGTCAATCAGCTTCCGGGTTGCGATTTTTTTTTTCCGTAACCCTAATGCGTCGAAAAATCGCTTCCGGGTTTCGGACAACGTGATCGGATATCGTTATCACTATTTTGGCGACCACATGGTTATGACGTGATCTACGCGATGCACCAATCAGTGGTCTCCGAATCGCTGTACTATTAGTCTGTACGTCGGCAGCGTGTATGCAAATGAGCCTTACGCACTATTGCCACTGTATTTCCGGGTTTTCACAACACACGATGCTATCCGTTGTACAAAGTCTATGGACAATTGTTTGTTGTGGCGTTGCGCTGTAGTAGTGAACGAATCAAATCCAAGTAGTATGTAGTAGCTGCTTGATCATCGAGCGACCTGTTCATTCTCTTGATGCGTTAACTGCAAAACTCACAAAAGAGAGTAGGAACCAAGTAAGCAAATTAAAATTGTGAAAATATGAAGATAAATTGTGTATAACAGGACTATCAAACAAAAGATTTTGTGTTTTCTAGTCAATTTGGTAATTTCGTCGATGCATCGAATTCATCAAAACGAAATCGGAGTTCGACTTTTTCGATCGAACACCGGCTTAATAATCGATTCGACTCAGGCCTATTTATGATTTATTGCTGAAAGCTTTGGGACAAGCAAATATTTGTACAAGGATTCAGTGAGTTTTTAGGAATAGACATTTTAGGTTCAGTTGAAAGTGTTCAATTCCTTTAACTTTACAGTAAGAATGGAAGCATTGCTTGGAGTTTAGAGAGTGAGTGGAGGTGGGGTGGTCACAAGAAAATAGTTTTTACGCGGCTCAAACGGGCAGAATTTCACTCTTTGCCAGATATCTTTGCTGGAGGTGGTATAAGGAATAAGACTTTAAACTATTTAAATAGACCTATGGTGCACAATAAATTAATGTGTAGCTGAAAATCACTGTGTGAACTTGAAGCATGACTTTAGGGGTAGGGATGTTTCTCCAATGTTGACTTTTCCTGTGCATGCGATGAGGAAACTTCGTGTGGATGTAGCACTACTTCAAAGATTCTATCAATGATTCAGACGTCATAAGTCATACTGATGTTAGTGCCAACTTCGAGTCTGTTGAACTCTTCAACTGTGATTCAAAACAAAGTACATGAAGCCTTGAACATGTACGTGTTTCTTACCACAAGAGGCAAGGGGACAGGAATTAGAAATATATTGTTTCAAAGATCGTATGTGATAACTACATGCAGAAATGTACAAAAGCTGAATTCACATCCTGCATGCCCTCATGCGCTTAGAGTGTTTTAGCCATGTGATAGCAATCACAGTCTCTTCTGAATGAATCCACAGATTAAAAGGAGATTAGCTACAGTGTAATCTTGTACATGATCTTTGCTGGGAGAGGGTTTGACAGCAAGAGTACATGTATGGTATACAAAAGGGAAAAGCATGCACAGCAGGGTGAATGGTAAATTTATGAATGGTTTTGAATTTTATGTAGATTTAAAGTCAGGGTAGCCCTTTTGCAGACTTGTCAAACACATTAAATTCAGTAAAAGCCACTGAAAATGGAAGAAAAATCCTGAATGAAAATTTCCCTCCCCAAAATAAAGCTGGGAACTGACTTACAGCAGAATTATAGTTGTTGCTAGATTTTGAGGATTTTGAGGTTCTTGTGGCCTACACTTCTTCAGTGAATCAGTTTTTCCTTTCATAAACATGAAATTATTACATGTATTTTGTATAATATTCATGATACTATTTTTATAAATATTGTATTTAAAGTCTTGTCTTATAACATTTTACATGTAGTATTAAACATGATGAACTCTTTGACATTTTGAAAAGAGAGTTTAGGCATCCACTAGTAGAAATAAGGACAGCATGCTCCATCTTGTAAATGAAAAAAAAAATTTTTTAATATTGTTGTCTGCATTTAAAAATGGGTAAAACATTAGGAATTTGGGGGGCTTTTATTCAGGGGCCAAATAGTCCGGAACTCCTGTGAACTGAGTGTCCACATTGTTGAAAAGATGGTAATGGATTTGTGTAATGTGTACCAGTCGTTGGTGTTCCCAATTATAAACCAATTGTAGTCTAATGAGCTGTACATGATCGCAAAGATAATTTGTTCGACTCTTATAACAAATAGGAATGGCACTTGCCTTGCCTATACTCATCTATGCAAGCCTCTTCTGTCTTATCTCCAAGGGGGGTGATAGGGGTCTCATGAGAGTACTTAGTCGCTGCTTTTTTCCACCACTAATTGCTTCAATTGCCTCATTGGAGAGCAATGGCAGCTCCAACATCAGAATTCCTAAGTGCGTTATAGATCTTGGGATGCATTTGGGTGTTTGCCAGCTCTTTGTAGATAGGAGATGCAAGGTGATTAGTGTGGAGAGAGGAGGATAAGAAGAGGAGACGGAGGAATAACAAGGACATAGGGAATACAACATTGAATTGTGAGAGTAGGATGACCTAAGGATGAACAAACTAGATAAACAAACATGAGCAATCTCAATCATTTAAGTAATGCACATTGAAGCCCCCTCATTCCTTTACATGTACCTTTGATGAATTGTGAGTGGTGTTTTTTTTATTCATCAATATATTTAAGAATAATTTCTATAACCTTTATTATGTTTATAAGTAATCAATTGTTTGTGTTCATTTTATGAAACTTTTTTTGTTTCTCTCTAACCCTCCACAGCCTCAGTTTATTAGATTATTTCATCATGTCACAGTATGGCAACACTAATTTGAAGTATGTTTTTCAGTTTTTGTATACGTGTATAATTGTATGAGAATGTTGAGGAAGAGCTACATGAACAGGAAAGGTTGGGAGAAATTCAAATTGAGAAAAGGAAGGGTATAAGACCAGGGCCCTGTTGCATAAAACTTACCATTGATGGTAACTTTGCTACCAATGTCAACTTCCATGGAAACCTTTAATTTGAGTGGCTGTTGAGCGATGTTACCATGGTAGTTACCATTGATGGCAAAGTTACCATTAATGGTTAGCTTTATGCAACGGGCCCAGAAGAGGAGAGGATGAGGAAGAGAAGGAGGTAGAGGAGTGTAGAGGAGAGGTGGAGGAAAAGTGATTGTCTTCATCAAATTTGAAGAAATTGTTTCAAATATCTCTGAATGCAATCCTTCTGAGACTTTTACTGCCATTATTCTGTGCGTGGTTTCTCAGAATGTAGCATGTGTTTGGTTCATTAATACCTTGCCTCTCCTTGTCATATTCGATGCATTTTCCAGCATTCAATATATTCCACTTATTCAGCCAAAATACCAGTGTAGCCTATCCCAGCCCAAACACGTCCTCTGGCATAATTTTCCCATTAACGTCATGAATTATTCAAGACACATTTGCATAATGGGGGTAATCCGTCATGAATGTTAAAGGGAGGGTATAGTCGCTCTAACGAGAGTCAGCATTCATGGCGATTCAGGAAACGTTCGCTGGCCGCAGGCGGCACTTCATCCAGATGTACCATTTGCGATGGATAGTTTTGCTTGCCTGGCTTCAATGCTGTTGCACATTTCTGATCCAAACTACAAAGAAGTAGTCTGATAGTCCAAGACTAGTCATTGTATCAAACTTTGAGCATTGGAAACATTGAAATATTGAGCATGATTAGTCTATTGCAGTCAGACCCCTTTATAGAATAAAACTGTGGTTTAGAAATGCTAAACAGTCTGGAAGTCAGGCTATGGTACTGCCTTCATTGATTATTGATTATGATTGTGATTGTGATTGTGATTGTGATTGTGATTGTGATTGTGATTGTGATTGTGATTGTGATTGTGAATGTGAATGTGATTGTGATTGTGATTGTGATTGTGATCGTGATCGTGATCGTGATTGTGAATGTGATTGTGATTGTGATTATGATTGTGATTGTGAATGTGATTGTGATTGTGATTGTGATTGTGAGTGTGATTGTGAATGTGATTGTGAATGTGATTGTGAATGTGATTGTTAATGTGATTGTGATTGTGATTGTGATTGTGATTGTGATTGTTATTATGATTATGATTATGATTGTGATTTATGATGACTGATCGGGTTGTTTATTCTGAAACTTTCCTCACGCAATGTGCATACGAAAGCATCTAGAAAGTGATCAAATTCTCCACACTGCTTAGAGGGGAAAGTCAACCCATAATGCACTGTGCAACGACATCCAGATTTTCGTTTGCAGTCATGTCTGCTTCCAGTATCATTCACTAGCACAGTCGACTGGAAGCAAACACAACGACAGCCAACAAAATCTGAATGTGGCTGCAGGGTGCATCGTATGATGACTTTTCCTTATGCGGTAGGGAGCATTGCTCTCATTATTCATGCACAACATGTCACTTACTTTATGGTTAGTTGCGAAATATATCTCCCATTGTTTTTCATATTCTTTTGTTTTGTTTTTCTTGTTCCCCCCTCTCGCTATACAGAAACAGTTAGGGAGAGCAGCAAAGAAAGTCATAGCCAAACTACCACAGAGAGCAATTAAAGATGGTGATCAGGTAAGTGTTTGAAATAGAATGAATAATAAACACTGTAAGTTTATAAACATCCAGATATATTACATTCAATGCAATAAAAAATAGGTGAAATCAAATACACTGTGATCTTTAGGCTACTGATTGCACCTATCTGTACATATATCATGGTGAATTCATGTAATGAGAAATTAGTTGGTTTTTACTGCAGTACTACAGTTCGACCGCGATTGTACGGTCATCGATTTTCAGGCCGTCTCTGTTAACCGGACACCGACTCACTGATTTTTGTTCATTTTCTAAAAATGTTTTTATGAGTTTTCAGTGCCAAAATCACTTCAGACAAACACACATGCTAACACGATCATGCGAATATACTGTGGGACATTCTGTCAATCACTGCAATCAAGATTATAGAGATTAGTTACCACCGGATTTATGACACCTTTCTCAGCAACATTATCATCAACAGCTGTTGAGTCAACACACAATGAGTAGCGATGTCACAACAGGGTAACACTTGCGCTGGACAAAATTTGTATCTGCCACTGTACCAACAACGTATTAAAATCCGTTTTTATCGGATCCATCGGTACACCAAAAATATTTTGGCAAACACATTTCACATGAATACATCCTCACCTTTCACATCATCAGCATTATTTTACGGTTGAATGAAATTTTATCGATAATTTGGGGTTTGTTTGGACATCGTTTTGATCAGTCAAAGACTCTCGCCTATCCGTCATGTTGAACATCATTCTGTTACATCTTCGAACGTACAGGGCAGCAACACACGGTCGTGTTCAAATCAAACGATGAATGCATGTAAATGTTTTTGATACGATTGTACCCCTGAGGGGTACAATTGAGTGTGATGGTGTTGAGTGCAGTCTGATTGTCATGATTGTAGTGAAGTATTTTGTTAAGATTTTGAAGTGATTTCTGTTGCTGTTCTGTATATTTTGAAGAAGATAATCATAATGCTGGTTAATTGTAACATATTTACAGAAATTACACCCCTAAATAACATACTAGAAAGTGCCTATTTTAACATCTCTCTTATTCGGCCATATCGATTTTCTGGACGGTCGCCGGTCCCGACGTGGCTGGATAATCGCGGTCCAACTGTACTAGTATTGTATTTGTACCATAGCAATGATGCTAATGCTTCAAACTTTTTAGCTATTTCTGTGGTATTATTACTATTGATTGTAAGTTACTTTAATTGCGAAGATATGCCAAATTGTTTTTGTAAATCGTCATGCAGAAGCTTCCAGTAATTTTGCACTTGAAGGCTAACTCATACAAACAGTTTAAATGTACCTTTTTTCTGATCATAAAGCAAATGATTTGCTTCCTTGTAATTGAATGGCACAGACCAGAAAAAAAAAATCACATCTGAAAGGTTGGTGGAATCGGCCCTATTACGTCAACGTAAAATGCTTTTGAATCCAGAAAACTTGTCTTCATAGAAGTGACCACTTCAGTGTATATTTATGAGCTGTTTTTGACATATTTTTGTGAAGAAGAGCTACTTTTAGCGAAGATCCCTAGCAAGGGGTAATGGGATTCGCTGGAAGGGGGTCAGGCTCCGGTAGAGCGGGGGCGGAGAAGGGGGCGAGAGGAGTTGGAAGTGGAGGTACTTGAGGAGTGCAAGGCTTGGGTAAAATACAAAAGCGGAGAGAGAGAATGGGGATGGGAGGAAGAGAAGGAGTAGGATAGAAGTAGGGCAGGTGCAGGAAATGACATGCACAGGAAATGGAGAGCTACATTTTTAGATATCGAGAATGCAGTTTTAACTCCGTAATCACTCACATTTACATATTTTGTTGGTCAGAATGGAAATGAAAACATTTTATTTTTATGTAACTTGTACAGTTATGGATTCATATGTCATGCTCTTCTTATTTCCGCGTACTAGCTGTATGGACTAAAATCATGCTGTTGTAGTAATAGATGAGGGCCACATGGAGGTTTTCAAGTATTGTAACTTACCATCAATGGTTACTACCATGGCAACAGCCAATGAGCTCTCATAGTGCACCTGTTGACATGGTAGGTACCATATACAACATGGCCTGGAAATGTACACTCCAGCTCAAAGGAATTGGCACAGGGAAAGGAAAGAAAGGGAAGGAGCCGCAGTTTTAAACCGTGGTATATTTTGTCCAGTTCAGCATGAAACATGATGCTTTTTAGGCTCATGTTAGCATCATGTTTCATGCTGAACTAGACAAAATATACCGCGGTTTAAAACTGAGGCCCCTTCCCTTTCTTCCCTTTCCCTTTCGCTATGCCAATTCCTTTGAGCTGGAATGTGTCTTCCATTTTGTTAACAATTTTTTTTTGTATCTATCAAAATGTCAAATATACATGTCCACATTGATACTGTACATTTGTGTCTGTCTATGTATCTATGCGTTTCCAGGCCCCTGTTTCATAAAGCAGTTCATAAGATACATAAGACTTTACTCACAATTGGTGGCCTGTTCTTGTGTTAAATGAGACATCCAAAAGCTGTTCCTGTTTTTAGCAAAGTGGGCATGAATTTCCTACATGTACAATCCTAATCAAATTTGATAAATTATAAACTTTGTATTCAGACACTTGTTAACAACAAGAACTGTAATACAAAGATCAGAATTCAACTTTAGCTGATGGGTTTAAAATTCATTGAGAATCATAATCCAACATCTAACAAGCAATGCTCAAAGGAGCTTTTCACTGAATGGATGCATGCATTCACATGTTGCACGTACAGCCTAACTTTCATGCCAATCTAAGCCTATGCTATTCAAACCTACTTGAAAAGACATTTCAGGCATACACCCAGTAGTCGTAAGGATAGCGGGCTCCATTCTGTAAATTAATGACAAGCAAGTCACAGACCAGCTCAGCCAAACAAATTCGGTCAGATCAAACCATGTTGCCTTTTTTCAAGTCTCAGCCTCATCAGTAAAATAATAGTCTGGTATCATACTTTCTTAGTAGTTGTATGGAACGACAGAATGGCGGCAGTACAGCCATCTGTTTTACCTAATACCAAACTCAACATTATGTGAAATGAACATTTACATATTAAATGTATTTTTTATTTTTAATCAGATTGGTCTGGAATCTAGACTAGGAAGTAGAAGATGAGAAGGTGACATTACGCATCCCCAGCACAGCGAAAATCAATCATTTATGAGCATGACTCACTACTAGTCAAGGAAATGTCCTCACATGGAAGAAAAATCGAGAATTCGATGTACAGCTTTCAATTAAGATAGAATCTCCACCCCCCCCCCCCCCTCCACTTCAATACTCTATTTTCTCATAATTATTTTGAAGCGCACTGAAATGACCACACAATTCAATTCACCCCATGCAAACTGATCTACATGATGTTGGACAATTGCATGGTCAATTCAGGCCTTTCTTTGCAATGATGAGTGTTCTTTTACCGGACGCAAAACAAATTCTAGAGAGAGAGCCTATTTGATACCGTATCTTTAGGCATCCCGTTATCTATGGCATTGACCTGCTGTAGTAAATCGTGTTATCACTGTCACGTTCATCTGTGTGATTACAGTCACTTTATGGAGACGTCCATACATGTTTACACACTTCTTGTACATGTACATGTGTGATTGCAGTCAGTACATGTACTGTGCAGTCACCTAATGATTTACCAAGGACTCACTGTTCTACATAATACATCATGCTTCCATTTGTATGATATATTTGATTATCTAAAATAATTGAAATATTGATTTAAAAAAAAATATTTAGATATTTTATTTTATTTCTTCATTTTTATTTATTTTTTATTTTTTATTTTTATTTTTTATTATTTTTTTTTAAATTTTTTATTTTTAATTTTTTATTTATTTTTTTATTTTTTTTTTTTAATTTTTTTTTTTGGGGGGGGGTAATGACTACAATTTACATTTGTTTGTAGGCTCACATAATGTTACTAGCATATTGATTAGATAATCATTGCACATTTCTTCATGCATGGGTAATTCAATTTACATTTGAGATGATCTTGGGGAATTATGATTATGGCTCTTCAATATGCGTATTATATTTTCTAGGAAATGTTCTCCTTATCCCAATATGCATAGGGCCTACTGATACTCTTGGTGTCTCATTTGAACAGTATCTATTTAGATGGGTCCCGCTTATGTGGTACTGTATTGTACCTTGTACTGTACGTATGCACAGTGTATCTGTGGGTACCGGTATTTGTATCTATGCAGTACAGATATGGAAGGATAGTATGGATTTATGTACTGAAGCGACTGAATGTGCTAGTGCATACTAATTTGTATTGTCAGAACACTGCTGTGATTTTCACATACATGTACGTCCAACTGACTGTATACAGCAATTTTCGGATCCAGGCTATGGAAACATACATGTGCAGTACTGTGCCACAGTGTGGTTAATGTACATGACATGTGTCTGTGGAGGATATTGGTCCTTTCCTGTCAGCCCATTATTAATGTGCATTTCATATGATCAATGCTGATCATATTTGGTCATAAAGTCCCTCGAGAGGGTAGATATTGTATTTTAATTGACATCGAAAGTGAGAGATAAATACCATCAACTCGAAAACTTAAGTCAAACCTATATTTGTGAGTACAGATGTTTTTAGCGAAAGATGAGGTTGCAGACATTTTTGCGGTTTATTGTTTACGTGCATGACGCCTAGCGTTTTTGCACGCACTGCTCCCAGGCTAGCTATGATACGTACACATGCAAATGGGAGAAAACAAACTACTTTCACATGTTGTTGCGACACTCTTTTGTGCGCTTTGTTGAGACACGCATGATGGCTAGCACTGCGGCGCGCTGTATCTGTGTCTAGATTAAACTAGCGCCGGGTATGACTGTGAGTGTGAGGTGCATGCGCTGAGCCTCTGCATGATTTTGCCGGCTTTAAATGCGTTCAAGATTATGTGGCAATATTTTCATGTTTTGTTAAATTCAGGACCTTATAGGTCCCCTGTCATCAAAATACATGTTGACTTCTGTTGATGCAACATAACATGTACATAACAAAATCACTAACTGTTCAATGGAAATATGTGTCCTATATTTTAAAATAATTTTTCTTCATTTTTTCTCAGCACTGATAAGCCCCGCCTCCAAAATATCCTCCAACTCAAGATTCCCCCTGTGACATCATCAAAGGTAGAAATGAGCAGGATAATAAGTAGAATTTATGCACAAACTAAATATTGCAGTGACTTCCTCCACCTGCCCACAAGAGCACCACATGTCTTCACACAATACCATCTAACAACCTTTCATGTGGGAATAATCGTTTCCTTATGTCAGAAATGTGCTAGCTTTGTGATGCTATTATAAGCACTTGCAGGTGGTCATTGCAATGTTTAGTTTGTGCATAAATTATGTATATTATCCTGCTAATTTCTACCTTTGATGATGTCACAGGGGGAATCTTGAGTTGGAGGATATTTTGGAGGCGGGGCTTATCAGTGCTGAGAACAAATATAGAAAAATTATTTTAAAATAAAGGACACAATATTCCATTGAACAGTTAGTGATTTTGTTATATACATATTAAGATGCACCAACAGAAGTCAACATTTATTTTGATGACAGGGGCCCTTCAAAGCAATTTCCGAAATTCATGAAAATAAACCCTCATACAGTAGGACAATATATATTTTACATCTACATTGTACTTTCTCCCTCACTTGTAAAATGTTTTGGTAAAAACAATACAGTTGAAGGAAAAATGTAAACAAAGCAATACTTGTGTCAGTTTTGATGGGAGGGGGGGTGGACATCTTATAAAGATTTCATTCAGAGACTTGCATCTGTTGAACACACCATGTTACAGACCAGCTGCAGTATACACTTATCCTCCATAAGATTCTTACTTTGCAGGCTACATATTTATATATTCAAGGATGGAATGTATTCAGTAGTTCCAATATAAATTAAAAAGTGCCATAGTATAACGAGTTGGGAAGTAATTGACCATGTACCCCATTTCAGTATTATGTGCATGTGAAATTAATATTTTGTAGAATGCAGATATGAGGGATCCATATGATTGATGATAACCAACTCATTGAAATGCATGGAAAAAATTCAACTAAGTGATTATCCGTGATCTGCATTATGCATGATTCTAGGAAGGTTGGGTTGGGGGTGGGGGGGGGGGGGGAGGGGGTTGTTAGGTGGACTTCATTGCATTTCAGCATATTTTCAATTACTTGAGTGTAAAATGTACATCCTTCATTGACAATCACTATATTTTACAAAGGGGTACAGAATGCAAGCAACAGGTTGATTGCAGGGCTGGTGATAAAGAATTAGAATTTAAACATTTAAGCATTGATATCTTCCATGTGTTTATGTCTGTTTTTTTCTTAATCTTGTGTCTCTGAATTTTCAGCATCTATTTGCTTAATCTGGTCACTTCCGTTACACAAAGAGCTAAGTTTAAAACTCTATAGCAACATGTACATTTATGTAGACAGGGTTTGAGTACCTGTACTCGTTTGAGAGCCATATTGGTCAATGATATGGTAGCTATAGTGAAAAATCTTTAGGTTAAACATGAGATGGTGAGGTCATTTCACAGAACGTGGATGGACCTACCACAATGTGCATCTGTATGTTGTACAATGTTTTTGATTAATATGGAAAAGGATTGGGAAGAAAGCAAGGAAGACAGGGAAAGAGAAGTGAAGAAAATATGTTCTGGCAACTAACAACCTGGAGAACATTACCCATGGCAACCTTGTGATGTTGTCTTAATGATGCCGATTCATCTTCAAGGTGTGCAAGAAACGGTTGTCATGGTAACATGTCCTCTGTATCTTAATATCTTTGGCTTTGCCTGTCAAGAGTGTTTGTGAGAGAAAACTCACTCTAATTTGTTTGTTAACCTTCATTATCTGAGGAGAGAGAAGTGACTATCGTGATCACGACGCCAGACATGACCTAGTCTCATGGTAATATTCATTCCCCGCAGTGCAGTGTATGTATGCGCTCCTGTGTAAAACCCACAGATGTGACATGAAAACTACAAAGAAATGGGAATATGATAAGACTACATTATATGTACCTAAAAAAAATGACCTTTGTTGTAAAACCGTACTTTGAATACATTATCTCATAAATCTGTTGTGCAGAATGATTATAGCCCACAATAGTTTTTTTTTAGCATGAAAAGTTATTTTCCAAATATACCGTACTGAAATCCAGAAAATGATCTAATTTTGAGCTGAGGTTCTATTATGTAATCTTACATAATACAGAAGAAATGCCCTAAATTTGGCACGTACGGCTGATGAAGATGCAAATTATTGCGCTTTTATTAAAAGTTTGATAATGACGGCCATAGGACGACTGAAGTAGACAAAGTGATATTTCAGGGCTAAATCAGAGTAGTTTTGATTCTTCTTCTTGTACTTGTCACATCACCTTGTTTTTCAGCAGATGTCTCCTTTTAAATAGTTGCAGGCTTGACTATATATATAGTTCAATCATGAAGGTCCCTTGGAAGGCACGTGCTAATGAAACACGTGTTGGGTAGGTTAAATTGTTGCAAATTCACTTTTCATGTTGGTTGATGATAAAGTACAGTTTCTAATATTTCATCATTAATTTATGTTTTTAAGAATGTATGTATAAAGGAAAGAAATATAGATATACAAGTTTGCAGTAAAGAAATGGGAATATGATAAGACTACATTATTTGTACCTAAAAAAAAATGACCTTTGCTGTAAAACCGTACTTTGAATACATTATCTCATAAATGTGTTGTGCACAATGATATATTTTATCGCCTACAATATATTTTTTTAGCATGAAGAGTTATTTTCCCAATATACTGTACTGAAATCCAGAAAATGATCTAATTTTTTAAGCTGAGGTTCTATTATGTAATCTTACATAATACATAAGTAGTGCCCTAAATTTGGCACTTACGGCTGATGAAGATGCAAATTATTGCGCTTTTATTAAAACTTTGATAATGAAGTCCATAGGATGACTGAAGTAGGCAAAGTAATATTTCAGGGCTAAATCAGAGTAGTTTTGATTCTTCTACTTGTACATGTACCTGTCACATCACCTTGTTTTTCAGCAGATGTCTTCTTTTAAATAGTTGCAGGCTTGACTATATTTATAGTTCAATCATGAAGGTCCCTTGGAAGGCACGTGATAATGAAACACGTGTTGGGTAGGCTAAATTGTTGCAAATTCATTTTTCATGTTGGTTGATGATTAATACAGTTTTTAATATTTCACTCTTAATTTATGTTCTTAAGAATGTATTTATAAAGGAAAGATACAAGTTTGCAGTGAAGTAAAAACCAACATTAATATGAAAAGTGAAGAGATACGATTAGAGAAGAAGAATTATGAACATTTTAGGGAAATTAGAAAATGTAGGTAATGTATTTTAAAAGCTAAATCCATATCCATGGGAAAAAAATCTCGTTTCTATTTTTGTTAATATTTTTTCCATAAGCACATGCAGTAAATGTAGATCACAGGAAGTGAGATTAGCAACAAGATGCGCAAATGAAATTTAGCTAAAGGACTGTCATTGTGTAGACTTGTATAGAATGCAAGTCCACAGTACTAGCTCAATAATGAATGTTTTACTGAAATGAGTACCATTTTTTTTTTTGTTCAAAGCACTTACGCTGCAAAATATTGGCTACATCCTCAATATTTTTGACATTCTGTGTCCTACATTTTGATTCACAATACCCTCAAGATCTGCTTTACTTTGTTTGGATTTCTGTCCTTATTTGTCATACTTCTTATGTTGTTCGTCCCACCTAATTAGCACCCTGAAGGGAAAGGTGTTATTGTACTGTGCTAACGAGATGCATGAGACGTTGCCGAGAGAACGTATCTCCCCCTGCTTTCAACCTTGTTGTGTATCCCAAGGTCATAGAAGATAATGCATGAATCGTCAAGTATCTAATACTTCATCGTCTACTCCAGTGACAGCATTATTTAGCAGTCTTTAGTACAAGGAAATGATTCAGTCTAGACAGCTTATGTTCCATTGTATCAAGATTGGAAAACGCTGTTATAAATCTTTTATTAAAAGCACTTTATAAAAAGGAGCTATTATTAATGTAGTACTGGTACATGTTAAACTGTATACGCCATATATTTAGTGAGTCTAATTTTTCTTGACTTCCTGGCAATTTCCCGAGTGGTTAAATTCGTGATCGTGGAGTACTAGAACTTGTAGTATACATGTGCGTGTGCATGTCGTATTCATATTTTCATGTGTTGTTAAATTCGTGAATTGCACCTGCGTCAGGCGGGTGAGTGGAATTATTTTGTACAAAACATATGGGAGGGCACCTTGCACATGATGTCACAAAATCATGACTTTAAACGATCATAACTTTTTTACCCTTTGACGGATTTTCATCAAACCTTCACTTATATGTTTCTTTCATGTGTTTGCTTTTATTGAAACAATTCGGGTGAACTATCCCTTTAAGAATACCACCCCAGCTCCTTCCATTGTAGCCATTTGCCACCACACCAGTCTAGGTTATTTCTTGTGAATCCAGACACAGTCATGTACATGCCAGTCCACGTTAATAACCACATGTACATCAATCCAGTATATCTTACATCCTGGCAAAAACATATTCTTCCCTCGCGTCAGAACAGAGACACCCTCATAAAGAAAACAAACCCTGTAACCTGCCACCTTACCATCCGGGAAGCTGTATGGCTCAAAAGTTCCTTTTTATTATCCAGCTTAATGACTGATATTACTTAATGCATTCCTGTATTGCCCTATTTCTGTCTTCCTCCAGGAAATTGTTGAAGTCGAGGCTTGCCCCGTATGTCTCGAGGTCTACAGAATCAACGATATTCTTAGAGTGCTGCCATGCAAGTGAGTATCTATGGACAGTCCTTAAAGGGACGATTGTCGGAGATATGTTTCATTCTTTTGGTTCTTCCAAAGTTTGTTGTCCTCCATGATCTATATATGGGTCTTTCCATAAATCAGGATGCCTATGATTATTTTGTGTCCTATTTACGCAAGGACTCAGAGCTATTTAGGCTCATAGGATATTTTAGTATGCTAGTTCTATATTCTTTTTCTTCCTATGCATATCCTGATTGTTGTCTTAGGTTATGTACTATGGAGGAAAATGTAATGTAAGACTAGTATCCTAAATTAGCCTCAATGATCTGCATAAATCATAATCCCTTGTGTAATAGGGACACCAAATATGTCGAAAATTCTCCCTATGGCACATAGCCGATATCAAGCGATATCACCTTGCGATACCGATATCTGATCGATTGCTCTTGGGATATATACTTCCGGTAAGAGTTTGGTACGTATTCAATGCACGCAATAACGCACAGAATCTGTAATTTCGACCCTCGTAAACCTCGTAATATTACAATGGAAGGGTTGTTACATGGAAGATGGACTTGAAAAAAATACCACCAATCACTCACGGCGATGTTTTTGTCTACCTCAACATTGATTATGGATGGACTAATGAAAGAATGAAAAGACACAAGCAAGACGATGGCTATAGAATGTTCATATCCCAAGAATCGAAGGTAAAAAAATTAGAGCGCCACACGCGTTCAGATCCGAGAGAGCTATATGCGATAGTGAGAATTGACACCCTCATTTATGGAAAGATCCATAAATATTAAGACCTCATTTCCGATAGGAGGTGAATCCATTTTTCTTCAAAATTGAGATACATGTATCATTATCAGTAAATTGAAGCATTAGGGGGTGTAAAACTTTCAGCATCAGAAAGTTGATTTTTGCTCAAGTTTTCAAAGTGTACATGTATGTAGCACCTTATGGAAAGGAAATCCCCATATGTAGAACACATTCACAAAATACAACAATTGAACTTTGATGTTAAAGGCCATCGGCGTATCCCAACCGATTTGATCAGTTTTGTTTACCAGTATAAATGCAAACAAGTTAAAAATGTTAACATGTCAAAATATAAGGCATGCTTTGTGATTTTATCTTCCACTTTGAACTATAAAATCCTTACTTTGTGATAGTTTGTGCACACACAAAAAAAGTAATTGTGTATTGTCGATTTTGAAAAAAAAAAACATAATTAGGACAAATCCCAGATCTGTTTAAGTAGAGCTTTTTAAAATCAATTTAGCTGAGCTTTTTCCAATGTTGTATACATTGATACATTTAACTTTTTGCAGCTATAACATTTTTTTTTTTTTTAATTTTAATGATCCTTCCGCAGGATCAGGATTAATCAATGTTCTTCTTTTCTCTCTTCCCAATTTCTCCCTGCAGGCATACATACCACAAGTCGTGTGTAGACCAGTGGTTGGTAGAAAATAGAACATGTCCTATGTGCAAACTCAACATTCTAAAAGCTTTAGGATATCAGGTAAGAGTCAAAACAATTCTGAATTTTTAATCATTTGAAACATGCTACTATCATGAAGTGATTTACTAGAAATGTTTTCCACTGAATTTGCTCAAAAGGCACTTGATGATATATATATCACATTATTTTTGTTTGTGTTTTACTTTTGTTGTTTGCCTTCAGACAGCAAAAAGTACTAAAATTGACCCATGAGTTGTTTTAGTTTGCAGATTGTCTGTCAGAGAAACTGGAGTAGAAAGCATTCATGTGCAGTTCAACACCTTAACACCCACGCAAATACAGGCCCCATATCTCAATACAAAATACAATTCACCAGAAAATGCTGTTTGTAATATGACCATATAGATCACGAAACAGGGGTAGGATATATTCCTTGATCCCTGTATGCATATTTATGATGGGGATTTCCTTAAACCCTGAGTTTCGAGCAAAGCCAAAATAACAAACAGAGAGAGCTTTTTAGAACTTTCCCCTTGGATATATGTCAGGGAAAGGGGTAGGCTATATTTGTTGATTCCTGTATGCATATTTATGATTGAAATTGCCACAAACGTAGTCCCGCAAGTCCAACTCCATTTCCACTACCACAGAAATCTCTTTACCCTTATCTTAAATTACCCTTACCTCGGCATATCTCGACTAATGCACAGCTTTTTGTCCCTGTTTCTAAACGGAGATTCCCGTTGAAGATTTATGTGCGGTTTTCTGTGCAAAAGCACAATTTGGATTATTTTTTTTTGCTTTTCTTTTAAGTATCTATTACCTGCACTTTCTTTCATGAGCAACATGGAAGCCCTTTTGCAGGTTGAACAAATTGAATTTTGGCTAGATTTTAGTGAAAGGGCTTTCTGGGGTAATTTCACTTTACAAATAAATTTAATGCATACACCCAGTAGAAAGGATAGCATGCTCCATCCTGTAAATGAATGAAAAACAAGTCAGAAAAAAATCTTGGAACCAGACGGGATGTGAACCTGCAATCTACTTCTTACCGGGCAGCAACTTAACCATGCAAGCTATTTCTAGTTCATGGATCAAGCCACGACAACATGGACACAAATAATAGAAAAGAGTCTCATTTAATCTGACTCATTAATATTCATGAGTAGTCGGCCTAAGGGACAATTCGGCTAGATTTTAGTGAAAGGGCTTTTTGGGGTAATTTCACTTTACAAAGAAATTTTAGGCATACACCCAGTAGCAAGGATAGCATGCTCCATCCTGTAAATAATGAAAAACAAGTTAGAAAAAAAAAATCTAGCCAAATTGTCTCTACGGTGGACTTCTCATGAATATTAATGAGTCAGATTAAATGAGACTCTTTGGTATTTGTTTCCATGTTGTGTCTTGATCTGTGAACTAGAAATAGCTTGCGTGGTTAAGTCGCTGCCTTGTTAGCTGTAGATTGCAGGTTTAAATCCCGTCTGGTTCCAAGATTTTTTTCTGACTTGTTTTTCATTCATTTACAGGATGGAGCATGCTATCCTTACTACTGGGTGTATGCCTAAAATTTCTTTGTAAAGTGAAATTACCCCAGAAAGCCCTTTCACTAAAATCTAGCCGAATTGTCCCTTACTGCAGGGTGTATGCCTTAAATTTCTTTGTAAAATGAAATTTTGTTTAAAAAAAAATGTGAAAAATGGAAGAAAATAATTTTTAGGAACTTCTCTCCCCAAAATAGAACTGGAAACTTACTTAATGCAGAATTGGAGCGTTAGGTAGCTTTTGAGGAGATTTTGGACGGGGGGTACACCCGTTGATTGTGAGATTTCACACATGTTATCATTAGGGTATACATCTGATCACAGGCTTTTTTTTAAATATCATGCTTCTCTTATATACAAGTGAAGGAGCTGTATTTTTCCTCATCTTCTCTGAAACGATGTCACTCATTAGAATGGTTTCAAGTTTGCTGCAAATGACAGCTGGGGGCTTATCAGCAGGCAAAATAAGAAGCTCTTTTGCTCCCTTCGGGCTAATAAAGACTTGATTCCAACCTGGTAAAATGTTCCTGATCATAAAGAAATGCCTTTTTTTGGTCAGTTTCGGTGGTATGCATCACTTGAACAGATCCAAGGGATGTGGAAAGGAGTGACATGTTGGTGGAAAAGAATTGTGGAAAGTTACTTTAGTTACTGTAGTCACTCTCTCTTTGTATCTGGAAAACAGCTGTGTTAATCCCTATGCCCTTGCAATGTACATTCATAGGTTCATACATAGGCCACATTAGCCACCAGCAGAAAGGAACAACCGCTGAACATTCATGAAAGACTGGATATATACTTAGAATTTACTCGCCGATTGATTTGTGCTATTTCTTGCTCTGCGCATGTTTTCGAACAGCCTTGCGACATGCACGTATACACGCAGGAAAGATCGAGACATCAAAAGAAAAGAAGTGACCTCCATGATTCTTGTTATGTCTTCGAAATATTAAGGTCACTGCTTATTTGAAGACATTTTCTCAGTATGTGGTCTGTTGTCCTTAAGGCATACATGCACATACTGTACGCCCTCAAACGAATGACCTGTATCGTTAAATGATTCAGTTATCATGATTGTGTGCATAGGAAGAAAGTTACTTCCTATGTACGTCATTCAGTTTCCCAGAGGCATACTTTACGTAGGCTAAGTCAAAGAATGAACGAACCAATGACATCATGCTTTCTTTAGCACAATGAAGTGATACATACATGCACAGATATCTCTGAAAGCAGTGATATTTTTAAAGACCGTACACATCATTGTCGATCCACTAGCAAACTGGCTTCACAGTGTCATTAATGATTCATGATGCTTATGGCAGGAATTAAGACCTTGTGTGTGATGCACAATGGCCATTGTTGTATGTTGAATCGATTATGAGATACACATACAATTTTAGGTCCGAATTTGTCCTATTAGGGAAAATCTCATTAAATGTTCCAAGGATCATTACAAAAATGATATTCCATGAAATGTCACGAAACCTGCTTCTAGAATTGTTATCCTGTGTCATACATTGTTTAAATTTCAGCTTCATTCGAGTTGAAACTTATCCTTAATTATTTTTCAAAAGTCTCAAAAGATTTTGTAAACACCGAGTGCATAGGTAAAAGTCACATTGTCCTTAAAATATGATGGACCAAGTCCTAGATTTTGTTGTTTATATCATTAGAACAACTATCCATTCCTCTCAATCACTTACATGTAGTCAGGAAGAAGGTGTTTTCAATTACCAAGGCTACTATTAATTTGAATCTACTCCTACACCATCAGATAATGATCTTCTAGCAAAGTGTTTGATTTCAAGATCTTATAACCATTGGTGAATCACTAAAACCTGTAGAAACCCTTGCGCTTCACAAGTCTTAATATATAGTATCAGTTTCGCTGAGAAGATCTGATCACAATGAATCAGTAACATGTTTTTTTTTCTATGATGGGTCAAATGTCTTTTTGCCTACATTTACTTGTAATCAATAACCCTTTAATGAAAGGCATTGAGGAATTTAATAAAATAAGATGAGGGTAATAAAATGATCATCATGATATAGCAGAGTAATATTTAACATGTTTGTTGACTTCAGGAGCAGATCACATTCATCACAGAGATTGATACTACTTTAATGTGAACAGGGCATCCGTCTGTCACAACCATGATTGCAATACCAGGTATCGCAAATTACATGTTGTGTTGAACCTCCAAACGTGTATACCCTTCCTAGCGGAACATCCATGATGTATGTGCACACCAGACTTTGTCTGTGACAGTCTCTCATGCATCGAATTACGGGAAGTTAATGAGAGATAATTACTTTAATGAAGCCTGGCCATGCACGCGCTTCTCTGCACTGTGTCCATTGATGCTGCATTGTAAGCAGCTGTGTATCAACTGTAGTAGCACACATGTACATCTAGACACAATGCAAGAGATGGCTAGATGACATTAAAGCATTCAGGATGGAACACCACATATATGTGGTTTGTATGGCTATAACTTCTGCTTCAAGTATTAGAAATGATATGTTCAATTAAAGAGTATCAAATAAATTCCCTTTGCTTAGTATTACCAATGCATGACCTTTGCAACAATTTTTCAAAGTGAAATGGTGAAATGGTGAAATTATTTAAATCTTCAAATGTGCCACATGCCAGAAATTTTTACTCTTCACATCAGCGCAATTATAGCTCTAAATTACGTATGTTGACATTATTTTAATGCACGCATAGTTGCAGTTCAGCGTGAAACCAACCTTCTTGCAGTCACTGTCGGAAATTTGTCAGGAAAGTTGACTGAATTTGTTCCACGCAATTGAAATGTAGAAGTGCAACTAGTTGAGACCATGAAGGTTTATTTCCTTGGTTATTTGCTGTTATTGAAGGCAATGGAAACTAGAGGTAAAGGCCACAGCAGCCCACAAGATCCGATTAGTCATGCGACTTTGTGACTGGCTGAATCGCAGGACCTAAGCCCATTTACCATTAATGGTAACTCTCCTATCAATGGTAAATGCCATGGTAACACCACTCAACAGCCAGTGAAATTCAAGGTTTCCATAGAAGTTGTCATTAAAAGCAAAGTTAGTATCAAATTCAAGGTTTCCATAGAAGTTGTCATTGAAAGCAAAGTTAGTATCAATGGTCAGTTTTATGCAACAGGGCCCTGGTCATTGAATTTGTGCAAGAAGGTAACATTATGATTTAGTAGCAGGCCCTCTCGACTGCCCAATCGTGGCAAAATCCTGTTATCCACAGTGCCCTTTACAGGTCCCTTAATCTTAACCAAACATACCTATCATCTTTAAATTCAGAGCTCAAAGTTGTTTTAAATCAATCTATTAATACTGTGTATAGAAATTCTGAATTACTTGATACTATAACATATTTAGCATTACTTGATACTAGTTTCTCAAATGCGAATTCTGTAAATTTGTAATTAGCTTTTAATTGTTAATTTTTTAGGGGTTAGACTACATGTCACTCAAAATTTTTTAAAAACACAAGAAGGGTAAGATTTCAGTATACTGTAAGGCACCTAACTGTTATTAAGAACACTCTGTATCAAAGAAATATAAGTTTATTTCATCTGATAAGTCAAAAGGGGAGTATAAAACAAAAGCTAGTGATATGCCAGGCATATAATGACAATGTTTACTACAAAGTCTTCATGCTGCTATTGATCTAGCCTGGTTTTCAGGCTGTTAGGCATTTCTGATTCCAACTGACAAATAAAGTCTAGCTCTCTAAGACTAGTCACTGTATCATTCTCCTCTTTTCTCAGGCCGTGCGAGCCGGATAAGAAATTGAGAATGATTAGTCTACAGCAGCCAGACCCCCTTATTGAATAGTTTGATTTAAAAATGTTCAACAGCCTGGAAGCCAGGCTACTATTGATCAAGCAGCTGGTGGTCACCTGTGATTTGTTGCATTTGGTTACAGTCAAACTCCCCAGGATGTAGAACAAATCGTAAGCAAAACTACTGTTTTACATGGGAATGTCGTATTACTCACTGACCATTCACAGCCTTTAGACTATTGGAAACAGCACGATCTCCCGAGAGCCTCACTGATTTCCATGCCCATGTACATGTATGTGTAGTGGTGTATGCATAGTGCTATCTTATATAGTATACAAATGATGCACAGGTTTGAGTGGGTCAGTAGTAATTGTGTACACAAGGTAGCTCTGAATCGGGCAAAATTCAGAGCTACCGCGTGTACACAATCCTACTGACCCACGAAATAAACCTGTGCATCATCTGTTTTATAGAATGGGCCCCAAAATCTAATAAAAAAGGGAAAAATCTCTGTCAACCTCATTTACTGGATGCATGGTTATTGACCAATCAGATTGCAGAGATCCATCTTCATCCTCAATGATCATCAATGATTGGAATCATCAAAATCTGCCAAGACTAAAAATTATTGACTTTTCACATAGAGAAGTGTCCAAATAACATAGCTAAAATATGAGATGATTTTCTCCATAGACCATGTCAGGTGGAGAAATAGAGTCTGCATGTATAGAACTACCAAGCTCATCACGCTTTTATTTGATAACAATCATTTAAACGACGTAGTCATATCAGAAAAGACAGATTTACTGCGAATGTCCAGGGTGGCATTGAGTGCCCAAATGAACGTATTCGCAATGCACGTTAGTGGGCAAATCACCGCAGCAACGTCTCACACAGTGCTGCGACAGCGTAGAATTCAGTCATGAGTTGGTCCATTTCTCCGTTCGAAATATCTTCCAAATTTACGTGTTTCACCTCTGCAAAGCGTTTAAAGACAGCTAGTCCCTTTTTCAGATCACCACAAAACCATCGAAACATTGGCAAAACATATAGAGAAGTGTTAGCAAGCTCTGTATTCACAATTTTAAACTGATACGTAGTGTAAAATTCAAATAATGCACGTAAACAACGTCTGATTAATAGTCTTTACCTCAGGCTCTTAGCAGTTTTTGTTGAAATATCTGCTTTATAGATTAATCTGTTAATTAAATTAAAAAACGCATTATGACAAAAAAATGTTCTATGGAAGGAATCATCTCCAAAGTTTGGAAGTTACTCAAAAAATTAGGATTTCACACATTCATAATAACCACATAGATACTGTAAAAAAGACTAATACTTTTTTCGTACCACGAAAAAAGTCGGTTTGGAATTTAACGGCTGAAATTTTTTACATATACAGAAAGCTTCAACATGCTATATTCTTAGAAATGGTCTTGAATCACACATTCTTCAATTTACGATCGTGATAGACGATTTCAAATTTAAAGCTTGCAAAAGGGACGGACTATCTTTAAATGTAGACAATGAGTATTCGATGATTTGATTTAAATGTGTACTTACTGAAAGCGTCTGAATCGTCCAAAATTTGTTTCAATTCTTCATCTCACTTTATCGGAGTTTCTCGTGATTCGTGGTTCGTGGGTGCCGCCATTAGTGTAAGCAGCATTGGTATCGATCATGTTAATTCTCGGTATCGCGATATCGTGTTGAAATCGTGTTGATATCGCATGCTGCCAGTAAAAAAAAATTACACGTTAATTACGGGTAATTAACCAATCAGATTGCAGAGATTCTGACACCCATTCTATAATAGCAAATGCATTTGGCGTACAAACAAAATATTAAGGGTACAACTCGACTACATGCAAGTATGATTTCCACGTATTTGTGGCATGGGGAAAATCAGAAGGAAAAAAGTGTTGGGAAAAGCTTCACGCCTGGTATCTTCCCAAAAAACATCCTGAAATAAGAGTTGCATTATACCCTAGAGGGGTGTCTCAATAAGCCCAATGTGGTGAAATAGCTAGGTGTTTGTGTCTTTATTAGCCATATCAGGCGAAATAGCTAGCTATTTGGTTAAGAAAATTATGACTGTTATGACGTACCGTATGAATATGAGGATAAATAACTTTTCAGAGGGTCTCTTTTGTCATTCCTGGGGGCTCTTGTTTGAATTCAAGGGGGCTTAATCACCCTAACCCCCCCCCCCCCCCCTTCCCCCTGTAATTTGTTGCCATATTTGTTGTGAGAGTGAAATGAGTTTGCTTGCCAGTCAAGGCTAAATGCAATTAATACAGACAGTGGCAGAGTGACACGCAATTAAAAGTGCAGAGTACTACGAGTGGTTTTTGCACCGAGTGCGCCGAGATTTGTCGCTCGGAATTGAAAGATTAAAATATCACTGGTAAATTTCCAAGCTTATTAGGATGGGGGTCGAGCCTTGTACGGTGCATATTGCTTGTACTTTTGCATCTATAGGCATTTTGGAGGTTTGATTGTGGACCGTTGAAACGGATGCGCTCAGATATGCGTGAAGGATAGATTGTATAATTAGGCCAAGCCGCATCACAAACTGGAATAAGATTTAAAGGAAACTAGGTCGGCTCAGGTTAGGAAGGCATTGAATGAGTTCGGCTGAGGTTGTGAAGCCAGTGCGTGATGCAGTTCAACAAGTTAAAATTGCATTGCACTCCTCTTTAACCCTTAACACAAGACTTGTGGATTATTTCACTATTAATACACACAAATCCCATAGAGCAGCGTTTAGTCTGGCACACAAAGAGTTTAAAGGAGGGATTGACATTTGGGAGGGGAGAAAATTAAAACTGCCCAAAAGTATTTTAAGTTTTTGGATTGTAAAATTCATCAAAAATTAGCCTCAAAATGCTACAGTGGCTCTGTTATTTTGAGCAGAACTCAAAGATTCCCTACGGAAGAAACTATATTTTTAGAATTGGCAGTGACTGTTGTAAAATCATAATCATAGTCAAGGTTTGGAGTATTGTATTGTGTGATCAACGGGTCCATGAATAGTGGTAGTATACCAAGGATTTTATTTTTGCCAATTATTATCCTGCAATATTACCTTGTTAGTCACCTAAATGAGAGGCATGGAACAGATTAGAGAGGGTGGAGGGTATATCTCGGTTGTAGGGATGTCACATAGTTGTCCTTGCCTGCTCTCCTGGCTTAAAAGGAAACATAAGCCAAATGTAAATGTTGCTTGATAGGAAAAGCAGAAGATTGTGAGGAGCTGGGGGGTGTCTCACGAAGCTGGTCTTAAGCTACAAACTACTTTACGCGTGACTGGTGACCTTTTCTTTTGCTTATTCCCATCAGCTTAAGTTGAAATATGATCTTAATAAATTCAAATACTTGTTGTTAACAAATGTCTGAATACAAAGTTTATGATTTGTCAAATTTGATTAGGATTGTTGGAAATTTTGTGTGTATTTTGTGTGCAACAATGCCGTTAATAGTGCTTGAAGAGTTTACCCCACTTTCCTGTGGGAACTTATGACGTGACGGAATCACCTAAAAAATTGATACCGTGTAGTCTTAATTCTTTATTTTTTAAATCCTGATATAATGAGAATGGGACCCATGATCACAGCAGAACAGTTATGTTGTAATGATGGGTCCTGTCATCTTGTCTCTATCCTACAATGTCTTTAAGGTGTATATATATATATATCAGACAGCTATGATTACGAAAAAATATAATATTGTAAGAAATTATTCCTGTGCTTGAATGGTAGTTTTGTTCAAAGTTGGATGGTCCATAGGTGTAAGTCCTATTCATTTATCTTTATTTATTGGTATTTTTACCCAGGGTGGTTTAACACTATAAATACAAACAAATAACATGTACAGTTCAGTGGCAAATATACAGTACACATATGGAATTAGCATTTCTGAGCATGTTTTTACCTATGATCACTTTGACAACAATATCTCAATCTCATCTGTTCTGTCTTGCCTACATAAAAACACACATTACAGCTCATGTAGTTTATGTAGTTTATTTCTCCCTTTTTTCTTATCTCAGATTATTGACCTTGCATATGGTAACCTTGAAATTATATTGGCACAGTAATAAGCAGTGTATGTTGTTGTTGTTATTATATTGAAATCCCATTATATATTTCATCAATCATTCAGCCTACAAAACTAAACAACCATGTGACAAATACATTTAACTTGCAGTGCAAACAGTCATAAAGCATGATAAGTTACTGTACATACAAAAGTGGTTAAAATCTTTTTAAGGTTCATTGCAGCTTCATAGGCGAGGGGCAAATATGAAATCAGTTTTGCTAGGGCAAAGAGCTCAAAGTACAGTAGACCCAGGTCAGCCCTTGGAAAGGGTAAAAGCCAAAAGAAAGTTTGCATTGAACGCGAGCCAAAGCCCATCAAGGAGAGTGGAGACAGCTTCCTTGGCCGATGTATCCAAACGGAAGACGGAACGTGGGTGAAGAGGAGGATCAGTTGTGAAAATAACCACATTATTGTTATATGGAGTAGTCCCCTATGCTGTTTTATTATCACACCTGTCCTATTGCTCAGGCCTACCCTCGATCTATAAGGTAATAGTTATTTACGGTACCAGGCATGGCATTTCTGCGTTTTGATAGGATTTTCAGGATACATATTTTCAGAGCCCATTTTGATTTTGTCTTACAAGGTGGCGAAATAGCTAGCTAGTTCTGATTGGATAGCCTAGCCAGATCACAAATTATCTAGCTATTTGCGTCTTCATTAGCCAGATCAGGCAAAATAGCTAGCTATTTTGTCGAGAAAATTTCCCAAGAAATCTTGGGCTAGATGAAGCTAGCTCGTAGTGTCTTCATTAGCTTGAAAATTTATCTTTTTATGTTAGATTTTTATACGTGTGAGCTCATTACTGCATCCATACGGCCGTTGCCTATTTCCGTCGCACACTTCGCGTGTGCGAATATCGGGATAATTTATGCATCCCGAACGCGAGCTTACACGTATCCCGAGTTTCGAGGTAATGAAGACGTGATTGCAACGTCAGGCTAGTTCCCCGTATCAGCAAACTAGATAGCTGTTTCGTCTGATCGGGCTAATGAAGACGCATCTACAGTCTCAAGTTGGACATCGCCTCATACCTCTCCTATCAGGAAGATAACCATAGTTGACAAAACCAGATTCAGGTCCTGAAAATCCCTGATAATCATTTTGTATATTCCCACCTCCCCAAAGAGGCTTGTTTCAGTTTGGGAAAGTTATCATACAAGTAGTTGTGAGCGCTATTGTTCGATTGAAAAGAAGTACCGGTACTTAAAAGAAGTAGCTATGTCACTCTTCTTATATCCCTGCGACTTCAGAGAAAAATACCTGTAGTTTGTTAAAGTACCCAAGTACCTAAGTTATGGGTACTTTTTTAGCGGGGATATTACTTGAATTTTGCGTCCACACTGGCAAAGTAATAGGTACATGTATTTTCACATTGTCTCAAAGTACCGAAACAGATAATACCAGGTATCTTTTTTTCTGATTAGGTGTGAAAGAACATTAAGTGTATTTGGGGCTGGACATCTTCATATTGCTTAAAATGGGGGCATATTTGCACCCTTATGAAAATTCTTTGATTAATCATGAACATTTGTAACTACCTATATTTATTGCTCTATTAAACTCTACCACCTCATATGGTTACCCAGTGCTCTGTTTTGACAGCCTTTTTTTCTAAGACAGTCAGCTGCTGATGACAATTCCTGATGAAGATTTGTTAGGGCAATCAAAGATGCTGACATTATTCATTCACCTTTAAACCCCCTCAGTCTTATAGTCAAAAGACTGTTCTGTAATTAACATGGAACTGTGATTGTTTGGTACTGAGAGGGTTAACATTCATATTGTCTCACCTACTAGAGAGTAATTTCCCTCGGGAGTGCTGCATGTGTGATAAATGCTAGAAACTCGTCTGTCAAAACTAGTCCTTGTTTAATTAACCTGAAAGGGAAATGGAAACTGTTTTGATTCTAGAGGATTCTCTCTGATAGTACATCTGTACTGTTATAGCTCTTAAGGTTGGAGACCTCGACCTACTTGTGTGTCACATTTCTTGTATAACGCTACTCGCACAGAAAGTAGCAAGCAATTTAAGTGTACTTTAACCAGTGATCATATCTTTGATAATAGTGTACACTACGAGGCCTTGCAAACCCCATTGGCTTACTACACGTCTACATGCCAATGGTTACAAGAGTGTTAACCCTTATATTACCAGGCCTTGCAAACCCAATTGGCATACTACACATCTTCATGCCAATGGTTACAAGAGTATTAACCCTTATATTACCAAACTCCATTGGATTTCTGCACATCTTAATGCTAATGGTGATGAGAGAGTTAATTCATCATGCAACAGAATCACCTCACGCACGTGACTCTCTGTCCCAGCATGTTAGGAAGCATCTAATGAGGCGGATTAATGTCGGTTTCACCAAAAGATTTGATCTAAATCTATCCATGTGAATCCAGGCTAAAAAGACTAGTATCACATGCAAAGAAAAACAGAAACCGTGAATGAGTGAATGAACCAAGGATCATATTCTCTGTGGACTGCGTACTATTTGATCCGTTTTCCAAATTGCCAACATGAATTTGAGGCTTTCCTGCAAAAAATGTGGGATTTTTATGTAATTGATACAAGTGGTGTCATAAAGATGATAATCTCTTTTTTTGACTGAGCACTCTGAGCAAAATGTAGATTTCTTGTTGCATATTTTGTAATGTGTTGAAGAGTGCAATGATTTATTGTTGTCTATACTGCCAAGAAGGAATGAAAGATGCTGGGAGAAAGATGAAAGATGATAGATGAACATATAAATTAACCGCCTGGACCCCAAGAGCTAACACCAGAAGAAGAGGCAGGCAAAGTAGGAGGTGGATTGAGGATATTAGAGAATATGATAGTATGACATGGAAACGAACAGCACAAGATAGATCAAAATGGAAAAATAATGAGGAGGCCTTCCTTCAGCAGTGGAGAGAAATAGGTTAAATAGATAGATAGATAGATAGATACTGCCAAGAAAATTGTCGTCCTTATTTTTGCGGGTGACTAAGCCTGACACTGAATTAAGGTCCTGGTATGATATGATCATGCCCTTTGGCACAAGGCTGGCTTCTCTCCGTATACACACTTTACATCAGTTTACGTCATAGTAGAGTCATTGTCCCAGACGTAAACAATCGGAAACCAACAATCTGTGCCCCTCTCCTGATCGTTCATTCTTTAGCTAAATACTGCCCTCTCTAGTGTCAGTTTGCTCATTATTTTCCTCTCCATTCTGTTCATTATCAATTCAATTCAATTCAATAATGGTTTATTCAGTTAATATTCAAAAGTTACAAACATTAAAAGGAAAATGCATGCAACTGCAGCCAAGAGGCTGAAATGTTGATGTTTACAAAAATAGTAATACAATACATGTAAATACAAAGTAAAGAGCTCATTTTTACTCAGCCTAATGGACAGAAGATTTACTTGTACCTTTGTTCTGTGTTTGCCCACTGCCACTAACCATTTCTGTATGCACAAGGCAAGGTAGTCCCTAATGAAGAAAACGTGTGGCACAAACACCACACGTGGGGTCCAGAATGTGATTTTGAGCCACACATAAATTTATTGTGCCATACATCAAATCAGTATCAGTCTTATTATTCTCATTGTTTTGGGTTTTTTGAGCCTTGCATTCTGTAGTTGTCTTATAAAGAGTTGCGATTGATAGCAACTGTAACTCTGTACATAGAGATGGGAGATTGGACTTGCGATTGATTCAGATCGATCGCAACTCTGTATAAGACAGCGCCCTTGTCATGTGAGTGAAGGTGCATGTTGTGTTGCGCTTACCAGGACTGGGTGAAGACGCAATGGAAACTATTCGTAATAGTGTGTTTTGATTGATCTGCATTGATGGCAAGTTCTGTTCCCTATCCCTAGTGTACATACATGTAGTCAGGATTGAAATCAATCGTAAGGCAAGTTGCGAGTAATCTCAGTTCTGTATAAGACAAGACCTTTATATAATAGGGTTACTTAAATTGATGTAAAAGTCATAGCTCTTTAAACTCCCCAATTGTTGATGTTATTCTACATTTTTGTTTCTGAGTTTTGCTCAGCATCAGATTTTACTCAGAGACTGTTTCTGGAAGGACAATACGAAAGCTTGGAAAATTCGGTAAAAGAGAAAGGTTTATTCACATTCACCCTTTGCATCCTATAACAGCTGAAAGGACTGAAAAATTTAGTAATAGATTCAACAAACATGATATGATACCATCCATTATCGTTGCATTGAAGAGCGGATGTATATGGAGAGCAATGCATAACTCATCCAGGGGCCGTCCATATTCATGAAACATTACCAAGCGTAGCTAGTTGCTGAAGGAAGTTTAGCTCGGTGTATTTTTAGCAAGTAGCTCGGCTGGAAAGGTTACATGAATATGGCCCCGGATCTTCAGACTATACATTACACATAAAAATGAGCAATTATTATGGTATTCTGATCTTTTCTTTAGTAAGCATGGTAAAAACCCAGCCTTACAGCACTGTTGTCATGGCAACCCAACGTGATGGCAATATGCCTGGCAACCCGATTGAATAAATGTCAAAGCTATCTCACTTGGTGGTTCAATTAATAGACAGCGTGTGTCAAAATTAATTAATCACTGTTCAAGCACTTTGTACTCGAATAACTATTATGTGTGGGATTCACTATTTATCGTGTACAAATTATTATAGAACGCGTTTATGTGGCTTTACAGAAGTGAAAAAAACTACTTGAATCTTAAGCATTTGGATAGGATAAATTACCTATCTTGAGAGATCACCTGTGTAAAAAAAAAGAAAGAGCATTCCTGATTCTCTACCTAATGCATTTTGTGAGTAATTACCCTGTTAAAACTTTGCACTGACAACTTATTTGCTGCATTTACATATTTGTGTGTAATATAACTCAAAAAATATGCGTTATTGAAGGTTGTTTGTTTCTCCTGAGATACACTGCATGCATATGGAATGCACATTTCTTGATCATCTGTCATCATTGGCAATGCATGCATTTTGTCAACAATCTCTCTCTTGCAATGACAAAGAAAGAAAATTGAAATACAAATCCTATAAGATAGAAATACGAAAAAAATGAGTAATGGCAAGAGAAGGAGATAAAAAGAGAGAGAGGGAGAGACATGGAGAGAAAGGAAGAAAAGAAAGAGGAAATGAGGAGATGGAAAGACAGAGAGACAGGCAGACACAGAGAGAGAGAGAGAGAGAGAGAGAGAGAGAGAGAGAGAGAGAGAGAGAGAGAGAGAAAGACAAAAGAGGCCAGGAATGGATAGAGAATAAGGAAGAAACGGAGGGGATAAGGAGCCAATATATCTTGTGAAGAATACCTGAATATAGACCATCATGAATAGGTTATTGATCTGCAAAATGGCTAGTTATTATTTATCTCAAGTATGACCTTTAGCTAGCGTCATTCCATCTTTCTAAGAGGATGTTTGGATATAATGTCAGCCCAGGGGAAGAGCATCATCGTTATTATTCCTCTCTGTGAAACGATAATCACTTATCATTCCTCACCAAAGGTCACTGTTTTGAAGAATCAATGAATTGCTAAGGGCTTAGGCATAACACACTTAAAGGGATAGTTCACCCTTCAATTGTTTTCGTTAAAATAAAAGCAGACACATGAAAGAAAAATATAATAAAAGGTTTGATGAACACCCGTCAAAAGATAAGAAAGTTTTGATCTTTTAAAATTAAGATTTTGTGACATCACGTGCGAGGTGCTCTCCCACAATGTTGTGTAGATTTTTTTTTCTCAAAATTTGTGCATTTTCTAAAAAAAAATATGCATTGTCATACTTGTGCATTTGATACATTTTAGAAATATATTTTTACATGCATACCTGTATGACAAAAAATAATTCCATTGTCAAAAACAAAACATTATATTGTACACAACGTATGGAAGAGCCCCTCGCACGTGACATCACAAAATTAACGTTTCAAAATGAAATAACTTTCTTTTCCTTTGACTGATTTTCATCAGGCCTTCACTGATATGTTTCTGCTTTTATTGAAACCAACTTATCTTCAGGATGAACTATCCCTTTAACCCACTGTTTACTGAGTTGGGATATGGCAGTCAGTTTGCATGAAATTGCATAGACTTTCACTGTTTGATTGATTGTATTCCATCATCAGATGACGGTGCATACATCAAAGACAACACTGGACTCTAACTCCAGTTAGACCACTTGCTATATGCTACATACTTTGACATCACTTTCATAATTAATATGACTTTTTTTTTTACACTGCAAACAGCTTTTACATTGAAAACAGCTATGGATGAAAATGGCTCATAGTACTCCACCATTGACCACCAGGCAACAGCTTTTGTGTGCAAATATAAATAACAATGCCATAGAGCAAGCTATGAAATTGTGAAATCATGGGATGAAATTGGATTGTATGTGTGCATCTACCGGTATTATATTGAAGCATTTGTATGTATCCTCTATGGTTTTTACAGCTTCCAGTGCAAAAAGCAAAATAAATGTTTAACATCTTTAAAGGCGAGACGAATAGCATCCTGTTGTAAATGCCAAGGCAGATAGAATGGTCATTATGACCAGCGATAGCCACAGACTGCTCCCATCTGAATGCAGTTTAAGTGTGATGAATAATTGCTTGACAATGCCATCTTGTGCTCATTGATTATGACAGATACCAGTGCAAACAACAGAAGAGGCGCACTACATCTTAGAAGTGGGTCAGATTGCGTTCGGGTCGGGTCTGGACGACAGCACAGAAGCGGGGAACACTCAGCACGTGGAGCCCGTCCGCACGCTCCTCAGTAACGGCACCACCACAGGAGGGCGCTATGTACGCATGGTTGCTGTGGAGCACGACCGCCATTCTGACGGGAGCGAGTCGGTGGAGAGTCGGAACGGCTCATCAAGCTCAGAAGGTGGGTCATTTGCATTTAGAGTTCAGGGCCCCGTCTTCTAATGAGTTGCGATTGATCTGAAGTCCAATCCCCTACCTCGAATGTATTGTTACGATCGATATCAATCGCAAGTCTAGTTGCGATCAATTGCAATTCTTTATAAGTCATGGCCCTGAAGTGTGATGTCACATTAGCATATTGTCAAGACAACTGGTTCTACACTGTTAAGACAGAAGCATTTGTGATAATTTAAGGGATGACACTAGCCCTTTATGCAATCTCGGAACAGCAGAACTCTCGCTTGAGTGATGTCACTCATAGTTTTGTCACCCACATAACAATGTGTGTGACAAAACTATTTTGCTACCCTTTACAGAGTAAAAGTGAACCATCTGTGAAATATTATCATTTCCTTCAAACTTGGGTTGTTTGTTGAGATGAAGTGTTTGATTTTTGTGAGTAAGCCTTGCATTTGGTTCCTTAGGTAAATGAAACTTAAGGACCCGTGGTGCCATAAACATTTATGTGTGTGGGAGTATAGAGCAATATGTCCCGAGCAGTCCAGAAATCGGCAAAAAGCCAGATGTGGTTTGATAAAAGGGCACGTTACCTCATCAATAAGTTGATTATATCAAATATGACAGATTTAGGAAATATATGAGAGGAAGGACAGACACACAGGATAATGCTTAAAGTGTTTGAAAAACTGTGGAATCCCTGAAATGGCACTATTCCAATTCCCTCTCCTTTCCCTTTTGTGCTTTTTAAAAGTCAACTTGTTGTAGGGTTTCATTATCCTTTAATCCGAGACAAATAATCATAAGGCTGAAGTGTAAATGTGGCTGATCAGGTGACGTGGCTAGGATACCGTCCATTCCAGGGGCAGCCAGAGGGAGAATAATTTCGTATCCATTTTTGCTAATTTTGCTGTGTGATAAATGGACAAAAATGGCGAAATCTGCCCTACTTTTGAGACCTTATTTTGGCGTCTGCAAGTGGCTGATACCACTTATCTACACTAATAAGGACAGTTCTCCTGTTCCTTATTCCTTGTGTGCAGGCAGCAAAAGCAAGCAATTGCATCTCTAAGCATTGTATCTGTCAACCACAAGAACTTTCACATCAGACCAGTCTTGTCTGAATCTGCCTGAAAGTCTTTAGTGACATAATTTATAAGAAATAATAATGTCACAAAAGACTTTAAGGAAGATTCAGACAAGACTGGTATGATGTGAAAGTTCTTGTGGTTGACAGATATAATTCCCAAAGAGCAGCAGTTTATCTGGCACACATTGACAATACAATTATTCATAGCTTATATATGACTGTTAATCTATTCAGAACAAGACTCTATGAGTATTATCCCATGTTAAGAATTGGCAGCATGAGACCTTTCCCATTTTAGAAAATAACTGAAATAATTGCACAGATTGCAAGACGGGTATTTCCTATATTTTCATGGAACAGAGCATAATTTGTGCATGATATATTGCTTGTTCAACTTGTTTCCCCAGAATGATTTATAACTGGATCAACGGTCTTAAGCATGTGTCATTCTGATTGAATGGTTTACCCTGTGATGACTAGAATCCCTGTGAACTATTTTAATGCATCTACGCAATATGAAAATCTAATTATGATATGTTCATGAGCTGGCTCTGGTATATCAGGCAAAAAAGATTAATTCAGGGGTGATATATTTGTGAATCTCTAAAGATTCCCTGTATGACAGGTCTTTTGACAGGCCACGATGCATAGATTCATGGTAACAGTCAGACCTACTACGATACTGTGGCATCAGCCGCTAATGTTTTTATCATAGGAAATTGCTCCCTTCCGCACATTCCCACTGTATGTCCTGAGAGGAGGAAGTGGACCAAAATAATCCGGTCTGTGTTTACCTTCGCAGAGTGCGTGTGTAGGAGTGGGTAAGAGAGGGTGAGGGTGGGGGTGGGGTGAGAGGGACCGTAGAGAGAGACAGGGCAGAAGGGAGGGTGTGAGAAAGGGTGAGGGTGGGGGCAGGGAAGGAGGGACAGATGAGAGAGACGGGGCATGAGGGAGGGTGGGAGAAAGGGTGAGGTAGGAGAGAGGGTGAGGTGGAGAGAGGGATAGGGTCAGAAGAGAGAGGCAGGGGAGGGAGAGAGAGAGAGAGATGTCAGAGAGAGGGAAAGATGGGGAGAGGGAGGGAGAAAGGAGGGCGGAGGTGGAGGGAAAGAGGAGAGAGAGGGAGAGAAAGAGGAGTGAAGAGGAGGAGAGAAGGGGGTAGAATAGAGAGATAGGGGAGGAGAAATGGTGGGAGAGATGGTGAGGTAGGAGAGAGGATGAGGTAGGAGAGAGGGTGAGGTAGAGAGAGGGATAGATGAGAGAGGCAGGGGAGAGAGAGGGGGGGGGGGTCAGAGTGAGGGAAAGAGGGGGGAGGGGAGAGAAAGGGGGTTAGAATAGAGAGACAGGGGAGGAGGGAGAGAGGGGTGGTGAAGGGAGTGAGGAAGGCTGGGTGGGAGGGACAGAAAATAGAGAGACAGGACAGGAGGGAGGGTAGGAGAACATGTGAGGTGGAGAGAGGGATAGGGACAGAAGAGAGAGGCTGGGGATGGAGAGAAGGGGAGAGGGAGGGAGACAGGAAGAGGTGGAGGGAAAGAGGGGAGAGGTGGAGAGAAAGAGGAGTGAGGAAGCGGAGAGAAGGGGGCTACAATAGAGAGACAGGGAAGGAGGGAGGGTGGCAGAGAGGGGGATGGTGAAGGGGAGACAGGGAGGGACATATAAGAGGGACACAGTGGAGGAGAGAGGGTGGGAGAGAGGGTGGGAGAGAGGGTAAGGTAGGAGATAGGGATAGAGACAGAAGAGTAAAACTGGTGGACGGAGGGAGGGGAAAAGAAGGGAGAGAGAGATGGAGAGGAAGAGGAGTGGGATAGGGGAATAGAAAGATGGGGTAGTAGAGAGACAGGAGTGAGGGGGAGTGAGGAGGAATGGACGGGAGAGACATAAAGAGAGAGAGAGAGAGAGAGGGGGGGAGGAAGGGGAGAGGATAGGAAGGGGAAAGGAGCGGAGAGGAATAGAGGAAGTAGAGAGAAGAGGATGCCATACTAATGGAAGGGGGAGAGAGATAGAGAGAGAGGGGAGGGTAAATAGCAAGATCCAGAGGGAGGGAGGATCGGAAGAGATAGAGTGTGTTTTTTTATCATGACAAACACATCTGAAGAATATAATTCTGTTCATATGGTAGTAGTTTCCTGCTGATGCTTGCTATGCTGGCACTCCTATCATGGGCTAAAGCATTGACATCTCACTATGTAGCAATGAATGTGGCCTGACTTGTCACAGTGGAAAAGACTTTCAACAGCAGTCAACTGCTTCTGGACATAAGTGCCCATTAAGATGGTCAGAAAGGAGTGAATGATACAATTTGGACCTAAAATGTATTTATAATTTTTAAGTGTTCTCATATCCCAAAACAATTGTTGAATGGATGAGTAGAAAAAGTGTTACTGTCAATGTGAATGATTGCACTTTGAATAACATTTTTTTTTTCTCCCTCCCTCTCTCTCTCTTTCTCTTTCTCCACATTCCCGGTGCTGTGCAGGCATTCTACCACCCGTCACAACCACCGTAGAACTTCACGACCAAGATGCCTCACGGAGCCCTGCCGAGGATGCGCAGCAGGGAGAAGAGGAAGCCCACTTTACGTCCGTCTAGCGCGGGATTTGCCGTTGACAAAACCGCAAAAAAAAACAAACAGAGACATCACTTTATATAACATATGTCTAAAACCCGCAAAAGAGTCACGACGAGGCCAAACAACAGGGTGTTTTATCTGTAATTTTAATGACATGAGAACAATAAGTTGTGTTTCTTTTGGTTGTCTTGTCGCATTGTTCCTGAAATAGTACTTAACCGATCCCCAATCGGGACTAGATTTCTGGTCCCAGATATGCTCGTATATTTTTTTAATCAAATCGCTCATGCGTTTTGATTGACCACTTAATTCTCCCTTCTCTTTTGAAACATTTGTATGCAATATGTAGTATTGGTTATGTCACTTATTTGCTGTACTATTTAATCCAGATTGTGAATGATATTTTTTTTTTACATGAAATTCAATTATGCTGAGGGCTCTCACTGCATAAGGATGGTCATATACAGATAGAAACAGTGGAGACTGCTTGCATATTGTCAAGAGGGGGCAGCAGACACACATTGTCCATGGTGGCTGTCATACACAACAATTGTATACAACACATGTACATCTGGGTATGCCTGTCATTCTAAACCTTATTCCTGTTTGAGAAGTCGATCTAGGAATGTTACAAACTGAATATTTTCATTATTGAAATATTCTTTCAAGGGGGATTTTGGTCAGCTTGAATTGAGGTATAGTGAAAGGGGTCAATCTGGTATGAAACATCCATAAAGGGTAGGTATTTCTGATAAAATATTGATCAACAGAAATGCAACTTTCATGCTGTCTGCTCAGTAAATAAGTCACCATCTTGACATGATGATGCCAATGACCAAGACATTGTGATGTAGGTGGATCCTCTAGCTGTGTTTGGCCACTGCGCATGTATTTTGGTCGCTACCTACTTCGACAAAACCAAGGAACTTTTGGTAAATTAGCAAAATGTATCTTTCACTTGGCATCAGTGCAACACCACATCATGTTAGATTGAATATCTTCTCCAGATTTTGTCTATGTAGGACTGCTGGGTACCAATAACCCACATTTGAAAGATGATGTCACTTGCTTCCTTCTGTTAAAGTAGGGCAATATTTTTTAATTGAGGATGTCTGAAGTCCGTCAAATAACATCTCTCAATGTATTTCGCTTTTGCTCATACGAGTACATGAACCAATCACAGATTAAACATTCGGACTTCATTGCAACATCTGGGTTATTACAGCCGCTGCTATTAAGTTGATGGTACTATGAAGATGGCATGACGGTTACATTTCTTTCAAGTACATAAGTTGAGAGAACTACTCGCCCCACACAAGCTTTCCATAGTATCAAATTAAATAGCAGACTAAACAGTTAGGGATGCCCCTTGCTGCAGCGGACACATAAGCACAGGATAGATTTCTGTATGGTCCGACCGTAACTGCAGCAATGTCCTGATATGGATATGCCAGCATCATAACCTCTTTTCAGTATACCTCAAGCTCCTGTCTTCGGAATTTGACAGGTAGACTATTCCATGTAAATCTAGGGATGAATACTACATCAATTATGCAAGGGCTAGTATACTAAACTATCATGCCATATATGGTAAATACTAATCATTTTCATCGTTGGCATATCGGGTCAACTTTGATACTACTATATGTATCTCATATTTTTAACACACATTTCTTGTAAATATGCCTTGACAAATACATCCTATTTTCCAAAGAAGAATAGAAGAATCACTCTTTTTATGAAGGGATGATATATGATGTATATTTATATCTATATATTCCTGTGGTAATATATGTGAGATATATGTATACTGGTGAATTTATTGTTGTCATTACTATAAGATCAAAGTTTGTGTTCCTGTTCTCTGGTATGAATGTTTCTCTCTTGCTCCCCCACTGCCTATTTTTTTTATGATTAACAATTAGAATTACATGAAAATGTATGCTAGACCTTTGCATATGGTATACATGTACACCTTGCAATATCATGGAAATATTTACGATGCATTGCTTGCTGAAGGTTAAAAATTGGTATCTCATATTCATATTACATCCAATCAATAGAAAAAAGTGACAGAACAGTTCCTCTTCCTCTGTGTTTTCCCCCTTTTACCAAAAAGTGTAATCTAAAACTTCTGAACATAATTGTCCTTTTATACAAAACTTGCAGAAAAGAAAATTGAAGACGGAAATTTGCTTTATACACACATAAAGTTTCATAGTGATAACTCACTGGCACATTTGGAACTTTAAAAAGAACGCAGTTGGGTTGTCTTCAATAGTCGTATTTACTGGCACATTATTTTTGTTGATAAAATTTGGGTTTCTTTGACATTAGATATTACACATGGTCTGTGAAATGAAACCACAGCAGCAAAAAAGGTGCAGATGGGGAGGGGGAATTTTTGTTAAAATTTGGTAAAATCTCATATTTTTGTAAAAGCAAAAGGTTGACTTTTCTACCAAAAAAGGAAGGGATGAGAGGGCCTCATTTTTTTTGAGCAGTGGAACAAACCTCCGATTTGGAGGAACAAGTTGCATTCTTGCCATGTAAGGTTATGTGAATATACATTTTTCATTCTCTCCTTATTAACAAATAATAATTGAGAAAGATATTGGACTTCATTTCATTGTATTTTTTTTCATTCTAAAAATACACACCATGTAGATGTACGTAAGTGTATGTAAGCATTTATTTTGTTATTTTTGTTGATTCAGAATATGTGGCATTTGTGGAATTTTTGAAACAGTATGACCATTTTGGGAGTGTAATTATTGGATATACTGTGATTGTGAAGTATAGCAGCAAAATGTACATTTCAGGTCTTTAAAATGGAAGTGACTTTATGAGTGCACTTTTGTGTGAGGTTATACTTCATGTGACATATGATTTTAATATGGACAATCACGTGCATCCCGTTGTAAATACATCTTCAGTCGGTCGTTTCTTGAAAAGAAAACAAATTGTTCAATATTTTTAAGTGAATGGTTTATATCAGTGTTACACCGCACCAAAGATTTTGCAAAGTATTGTGACCTTTCTCGCCCGTTTAGATTTGTTGCTGTTGAAATTGTGTCATTTCAGAAAAGATGGTTAGTTCAAACACTCTTCAATTTGTGAGGATTGAGGTCACTGCAGACGGCATGATCCGATTTAGTTGTACGACTCTGTGACTGGCTGAATCGCAGGAGTCAGTCATTAGATGTGTTCGAGAATGTGATGTCATATTTCCTGTCGTCGGCCCTTACAAATGCAGAATCGCGGCAGAATGGCGTCGTCTGCAGCGGACTTTCTGCCACTGCTTTTGTCAGTAGTCAACAACGCTGTTAAGAAAGCATGTTTACCTGACCTATAGCGAACTAACATATGCAAGCTCATATTGGACAAAAGAAAGACATTGCCATGGGGAAAGGTGAACGACATTGCCCTCCGTAGGTTGTTAGTTTAAAAAGTTTAATCTAAGGCAAGATGAATTATCTACTTTGTTGATAGATCAGGAGGTTGTTCTGAATACTTATCATGTGATCAGTTTCTCTGTCTGATCTCTTGATACAATAATATACTGTAAATTGCACCTGCACAGTTTTGTTGGGGACACCCTCTGATACAAAACACCTGTAATTAGTTCACATGTCAATACGGTTTTGTATATGTGTCAATTTATCAGTATTACTTGTGTGTTTGTAAACGGTGACATGAAAGTAAATCGATCAGTAGAGGAAGGCTCTATTTTGCAATTTTAAAAACAAATAATTGTGGCCTCTTGCAAGCAGGGGTGTGTCAAATTTTGTTTCTGCAATCATGGGAATTTCTGCTTCATTAAAAAAAAGTGCATGGATACTAGTATTAATACTACATGTATCATAGCTTACAAAACAATCATATGACCCACATGGTCCTCATGTTTCGTTCAACATTACACATAGTGGTCGTGAGACATCTGTTGTCCCGTTCAATCTCATCTTGAGTTCAGCGAGTATGTCAGTCTAAAATCATGAGACCAATTTTGTGCCGATATTAACGCTTTACCCTAGGTGTGGTTAAAATGTATAGATTTCAATGGGAGATTCATTTAAGGGATGTTCATCCTTTTACTTTAAAGCATCTAATTTAACAAACAACAACATTTATTACAGAAGAAGAATATGTGAGTTTAACAAGTGATTTGAGTCCCAATTCAGAGATTGTATGTTGTTTAACCATGAGATGGTCGTACAGTTTTTGCTATTTGTGACATTAGATAATCGTTGATACTTGCGTATCCGTATAAGCTAAAGCCAATGTAGATATGTATGACATATGTGCACTGTTAATATAGTCAAGTACGACCAATCACTTCTTTTCTGCATTCGTGCTTTGTAAATGTAAATTGCGTAATTTATTAATATGTGCATATGAGATATGCTTCTCAAGTTCCTAAGTTCTGTGTAGCAATATATTGCTGGTTCGTTGTTCAGCACCAATGAAAATACATTAAATGTGCCTACACGTGGTGAATAAGCCGAGTCCTACCCATTCACTAGTTTTATTAACTAGACTTGATTAAGTCATGCCTCTGTTGATTAAAACGAGCTCATTCTCTCTTTTTTCCTATTTTTTTTTTTAGAAAAGCTATTCACAAAATCAGATTTAATTTCGGTCAGTGGTAAGAAAAGTTATGTGTTGCAGTAACCATAATACAGTATTTCTGTCTATTAATGGGAACCCCTTTCAGACGTGTTATAATGCTTTTCTTCCCTGAATGACTAAGAACCTTTGTCTATACATGGAAGCCTCTTTCAGACATACCATAATGCTTTTCCTCCTTGAATGAATAAGAGCCTGTGAGAAAACAATACAGGTATCCTTCAGACTTATATTTGGAGACCTGCGGATCTTAAGGAGTCTGTGAGTGGAAACAAAGTATGAATGTAAGACTGTGTGTAAGCTTCCAAACATGGCTTGACACAACTAGCAAGTCATGTTGTAGCCTGATCATACCAGACACTTGTTATTAGGCAGTTACGGTAACTGCAGTCCACTTTCAACCCTATCTATGCACAGAGGCCATGCCCATGACACTATACATTTATTGCTGTTTTAAGACCCGCTGAGAAGCATTGTGCAACACTGCCTCGGTATCAAATCTTACCTGCATAGAGTACTTACGTGTGACGTCATATGAGCAAGTTGTCAAGACAACTGGTTCTAAACTATGAGGGTCGAGTGAACAGCAATGAACGTAGAAAGGGGGGGGGGGTCCCATTGGGAGTGCCTGCGCTAGCCCGCTAGACAGTGTCAAACCAGTAAAAGTCTCACTTGAGTGATGTTTAGAACCAGAAGCCAGCGTAACAATGAGTATCACGACACCACTTTGGTACTCTATATCAACTTGTATTGTATCTTGTAGACATACCGCTATACAGGGATACATTTGCACTTGGGTGCTAGAGATGTGTCTAGGCTTTTATTGCAAATGTTTCAGGGCTTTTAGTTATGCCTCTGCCACAAATGTGCTGTTGGTACCTACTGTGGGTGTCTGTCGAAATAGAAGTTGACCTCATATATTGTATTGATGGCATTTGCGGACTGGATCTCGCATGGCATTGTGTCACATGATCAGTAGTTCCCAATAGAAGATAGTTTGCGATGGCACTGGTAGTTCAGAACAGGATCAAAGTATGGGGTGTTACAATAATATCCGAGACACTTTATGATCATGGGTATGGATGCACTGCTACGGAAGATCAAAATAATTGTGATATTTGCAAGGGCTTTAAAGATGGCCCGTCCCTTTTACAAACATCTGCAAACTTCATGAAAGTTTGCACATATTTAGCACATATCTTTGGGATACCAACTGTGAAATTTTAAGGTCAGAAGTACTATAACTCCTGTAGAATAAATGAAAATCGAACTAATTTTTACTGAGATTTGACTATTTTTGTGGTACCAAAAGAAGAAAGCTCGATCAATTATCGAAGATTATTTCCTCAAAACCGAATATTACACTGTCAATTCCAGGTAAAGGTTATATCGCCAATCTCTCTCAAATGATGACAAAGTCATGGAACTTTTAGAATGAGGTCTGCAAAAGGGACGGGCTACCTTTAAAAAGAAATTTATATTTATACCTGAAAATTAATATATGGAAGTCAAAAAAATTGCAAGGGAAAAATTGTATACTTACAAACATGGAAATAAAACTAAATATAGAACACAAATTACAGTGGTTGACATTAGACATGCTACATATCAATTTCATATTGTTTCATATTATAGATTTACTTCAGAGTAGTCACAACTATTTTCTATGTTCCTTTTATAAAGATGTCACTTTCATTAACTTGAACTTACATCATGTGAACTAATTTCCTTCATAGCTAACTCGCATTTCTGTTATTCTGATTTGATAACCTACTGTGAAGATTTGATTTTCAAAAGCCTTACCATTTTGTCTGAGCAAATGGTTATTTGCTTTGTTCAGTAGAAAGGTTTATTTTGTATATCGTAGCCAAGGACGTTCTTGCTAATTTGATATTGTGCAAAACCAAAAGTGTTATCTGTATATCAAATCCATCCAGCCATACCCAGAACACATGTGCTAAGTTTCATGGTATATTTATGTTTTTATCTGAAATTATGTCGACTGGAAATTCTGTTTCATAGTCATTCCTAAACAGAGAAACGCTACTTATCCTGCTAAGCATGAGCTACTGGAATACACTCGTTTGTTTTTGTCCTTGAGATAAGCATAGTCAAGGTGAAAGCGTATCAGGTTTATATTGAAGAAAGTTTGTCTGTGGAGATTATTACATTACATTATTAACCATATTTTGATAATGATTTGAAGGCTATTTACGTGAAGTTATTATTGCTGACTACAAAATCATCTTTAAATGAACAGAAAAAGTATCAGTTTCATTGAAAGTCATCCCCATCTACATTCCATGCTTAGTGTGTTGGATTAATTTTGTGATTTTAAGTATTTAAGTCAAAATGAACATGACTTCGGTCTCTCTTTTTTTCCTTTTTATAATTTTACTCCCATCTTAAACATGTGGTATGAAATGCCCATAAAATTAACCTTTTGACAAAATTAATTTGACTTTAAAGATATTCATTGAACTTGTATGTAAAGTCTTATTAAGAACATGTTGTATTTGTCTGAAATTATAAAGCAGTGTGTAGGCCATGTTTGTTTCACATATTGCTTGTTACAATTTTGCTCTAAAAACATGCAAATATGTCTAGAAAGGTACCGGTATGCATAATTGTTACATGTGTTTTTGGAATGTAGCTTTTTTCAGAAAAAAAAATGCTTGGAATGATTAGAAATTAGTAAGTTATGTATTGATACTACTACTTTAATCACATCCACTAGTTAATGAAACATGTAAAGAAATAAAATTGTGTGATTTATAGACTGAGCAAACCATTGTAATTGTTATTTATTGAATTATTCAGATGGAAATGTGTTTTCTGTGAGATGGAGGGGTGCAGTGTGTGGGGAAGAAGATGATGGCAAAAAACAAAAATATTGCCAGACAGAATCAGCAGTTGACCCAGGATTTGGAGATAGGGAGGTGAAGATCTGTTGAAAGGACATTGAGGACAATGATAAGTACATGAATCAATAAGAACATGTGTTACCCCCAAAATTAGAGGTGGGGGGTGCACGCCTTCTTTGTCTGCATGGATCCACCATTGAGAATGAAAGAAAAGGGGGGGGGGGGGGGGTGCTGCACAGAAATAGAGATGAGATGGGTGGAGAGAGAGAGAGAGTAGAGATGATAGCTTAAGTAAGATACTGATTTAAACTCTATCCTACTTCATGTGTTTACCATACAAGTGAATTATCTGTAATTAGACATTTCACCATCAACTTATTTAAGTGAAAGCTCTGTCAATCAAGGCAAGTTAGCGTGTCGTTGTCTTTACATTCTTCATGATTGTCTTGCGTCGGACGGGAAAGATAAGACAGAGCTAAGCAAATTGAACAATATCTTTTCAAAAGATCCAGCCAACTAGAAACGTACAAACATGTGGTATTTTGTCACCCGGCTTAGCTTTTGCATCCTGTGTGCATATCGGCCCATTCAAACTCCGCTATGCATTGTCGGTACCGGTTTGGCGGTCCGATCGCTTAGCGCAACTATGGTAACAGACAAAGCTACGGCAGACTTCACGTGTTGATGGGTAGTCTCTAAAAGTAGACCCGTTTGCAAAAACACATCTTTTAACTACTTATTACAATGAATAAATATCATTCTGAACAATAAGTGTGTATTGAAATTTATATTTATATGAACTTTTTTTTTACATAGTATTAAAACTATGGATTTATCTATAATAGTTTCACATTTTAGATTTAGATTAGCGTAACTAAATCTGCAGATAAAAACTACAGACGTGTCGTATCGCTCTCAGATCTCCGTGTGCGAGACTTCGAGCGATCGAGAATGATTGTTTCTCGCCAGTGTACTTGTTCCTGCGTTCAATGGGTCCTTTCTGCGGTGTCGATATGATCGATATCACCCTACGTACAACTATACAAGTCCGGTACCGCCGTTGGGTTAGCTGAGCAAAACGCGAATGTCAGTATTTTTTGTAAAGTCTGCAGAAATATGTTTTCTTCATGACTTGTTAACGGATACATTTGGAGCATGACGAATGCTTATTGTGCTATCCGGTGATATATGTTATGTACCTGTTACTTGTATTGCCGGTGATAAATAGCACTTTGTAACTGCAACTCGTTCGCTCACGCCCGCTCGGTTAGCAAGTTTGTTGTGTTCGCTTGTCCGGGCCTCGGCGGCGCGGTGTGATCTAACTGGAAGTGTATATAACTTCCGAGGTAACTTGACAGAAGGAATAGAAACGAATAACTCATAAACTGACAGAACCTGGAAGCTTAAGTCACCATGCCACCTATCAAAAGACCAGGAAAGCCAATCAGACCTTCATCGGCGGCTGCTCGTCTTGAATCCCGGGCACCACCGAGTGCTTTCGAGGATGGACGTCCAGCGACCGCGGCACCGAAGCTGTTCGGCCGGGGACGGGGAGGCGGCCGAGGAGGTGCCGGTGGAGGACGCGGGAGCGCTACAAATGCAGCAAATAACGCTAACGCAAAATGGATGGTGAATCGAATGGCCGACCTTGACGTAGATGGTAAAGCGGAACAACCTGCCAGAAGAATGACACTTGGAGCTGTTGATGGTCTCACTGACAAGGATAAAGAGCAAGCAGCAAGGATCCGACACTATGCTACATCAGCACCTCCAGGGACGTCACTGAAGGTAAGTCTAGACAGTCTACCAGACATTTATTTCCTCTTTATTGTAACTTTAAAAAAGTACAAAAGATAATTGAACATATAAAGAAACCATAAAGAATGATTGAAGCTTTAAGACATTATTCTAGGTGGTTATATTTTATTTTTAGCAGGAAGAAAAAACCTTTATGTTTCATATAATATGGAGGAAAAAATAGTGGAAGATGACCTCAATCTAATTCCAGTCTAGACTCTGCTCTGATAACATTCAACAAAGTTATTTAACTGAAACTAAGTTACAATAAAATAAATATGATTAACACATTGAAATTGAGGTTATCAGTCTACCAATTAATGAATTATTATGTCATATTATCATAGAAATTGTACAGTGAATGTTAGTCTTTGTTCTCTTTATAAATTAATTTGTCCTTGAAGGCTTGATCGAATGGAAGTTAATCAGGATGCTTCCAAGAAAATGAGGGATATGTAGCCTCCTGCTCCCAAGGCCCATCCCAGAGATTCAGACCCTTACTGTTGAAATGATGGTATTATTTTGCAGTTTGAGTATTATTATTGTTTAATTTGTAATAAACAAATATTAAGGCAGAAAAAGAAACATAAAAAATCTGTACCAATCATGTTGACAGAGATATAGACTCTTGGCTTTGGGGAAAACAAATAGTACAAGTATTGTTAATTGGGGATATCACTTGTAAGTATTGTGGTTAGATGGTAAATCACCATCAGTAATAAAGGCATAATCAGTCACTAAAGTTCTGAAAATGCAGTGATTAAAAAGTTAATTGTGTTATAAGCATGTATAATGTAATGTGTCAAGGGATGTCCCCCACCCCAACTGCATTTATATCGGTTTATGTGTGGATCCATCTGGAGCTGAAGAAACAGCATTGCTTATATTCCTATTGAAAACCCATGAATTCCAAAGAGATGCTTATGTATACATACCTTTCTTCCCTTTCCCTTTCCCTATGCCAAATTCCTTTGAGCTGTAGTGTGTAGGTGCTTTTCAAATCATTGAAATTTCAGATGTACCATATAACTCTTAGCTGCTCTGTACATATATTTACATCCATAGCACTGAAAGTCAAACAAAATAAACTCATAAAGTATGCACCCATGTGAGTGTCAGAGTTGACTTCAAAGCCAAAGTCCATACAGTGTACTAGCATACACAGTGGTTGGCCTTGCTTTGAGCAAAACCATACAGTGCCTGCAAGAGTTTCATACCTAGAAAGATGAAGACCATTTCTGGTACAGATGTACATGTATGAGGAACTGGTTAACCTTTTGTGTGTCGGACCGACTGCTGCTCTATGGGGCTTGTGTGTATTACTTGTGTAAAAATGCCTCCATGGCACATAAAGAGTTAAACGCATTGAGTTTGAAGAGGATGCCTCCCCACAAAGTACTGGTAAGGACATTTGTCTGTATAGACTATGCTCTACAGTATGTAAACTACAGCTCAAAGGTATTGGCATGGGGAAAGGGAAAGGGAGCCGCAGTTTTGAACCGCGATATATTTTGTCCAGTTCAGCATGAAACATGATGCTTTTTAGGCTAAAGCATCGTGTTTCATGCTGAACTTGACAAAATATACCGTGGTTTAAAACTGCAGCTTCTTCCCTTTCTTCTCTTTCCCTTTTCCTATGCCAATTCCTTTGAGTAGTGTACATGTAGGTGATGCTTGCATGGAGACAAAATTTTGAACAATTTTTTTTAGCTGTAGATCTTGTGAACATGCACACAGAAGAAAATCATACAGTACCAGCGTGTCTGATGGTGTGTCAGACAGGGGGAGGGGGGCAGAATTATCCCCCCTTGCCTCTTAAATTTGACTTAATTACTTTTTTAAAAAATGACTTACATGTAAATTTGAGGGATATTCTTTCCTCTTGCACTACTATAGAAAAATATAGTTCATTGTGAGTTCTCCTATTCTATTCTAGTTCTCAAACAGTATTTTCGCCTTGGTATTTGTATTGTAGGCCGGCAAATATTCCCTCTGATCCAGTGATAAAGTATGAAACATAACATTGCTATTGAAACCATATTTACAAAGAAATTTTAGGCATGCACCCAGTAGTAAGGATAGCGTGCTCCATCCTGTAAATGAACGAAAAACAAGTCAGAAACCATATTGTCGTGAAGTATTGAGATGAGCAGATGAATGAAAATTGAACTTACAAAGTTTACAATACTGTTTGGTGCACTTCATTCTGGGAAGTATGATTCAGATTTCAGAAAAAGCGCTTTTGAATAGGGACCTGTCACTGAATGTGCTTGCTGATCCAGAAGACTGATTTTCAAAGCATCCGGTGACTACGGTCGTTGCTACAGGAATATGCTCTCAACCGTGCTGATCTCAATAAAATTCAAATATTTTGATCCATTGAAAATCACTGTCGCCATGTGTTCCATTTGGAGAGGAGGCTCACTGTATTGTGATCTACATCTTTGTACCAATGTGGCCCCTAGTAAGTTCCAATTTTGTCTGTTTGTAGGATATGACCTACTGTACATAAGTGTACGTACTATACAGTAGTATAAAGGAACAGGTACACTGACTTGATTCCTGACTTTTGAATTACATTTTAACTAATTTTTACTTTTGGTTACTTCGTGTCAACATAATTAACCTTGATTCAAGTTGAGTTTGTGTTTGTATTATAGTAACTCACTACAAGAATTTACCTTAATGTGTGTGACCTACATGCACAGGTGTACTAATCTCCTAACTGCAATTGATATCAAATAGTTGACTAATTCAGGAATTTGTATGTCATCGTATTAGTGTGGATTCAAGTGGGGATCAAGTTGTGTTCTAGCAACCCTGGAGTGTCAGGTTTCAGGCATTTGAGGTCAGTAAGGTGACCTGCTGTTTTCATCAGAACGTTCCTAGCATCGTGCATTGTGGTTCTCCAGTGTGTTTTGGCTACGACGATAGTGTGTGTGAAGACGTTCCCTTGTGCAATTCGTAGTTCTCAGGATTTCAGCTTTTGGTTCCATTCAATATATCTTTTCCAGATATATTCTAAGGATGTGCCTTCAGTAACACAAATGTATCTCCGGTCATCACGGTGTAAAGATGTATTTTGAAGTGGTAAGATATTTATGAAAATACTTCTGGTAATTGTGCCATGTGTACAGTGTATTGGTGGGTGTAGGCAGACATGCGTTTGTATGTTGCCATGGTGACTGTGCCAGCCTTGTATTGGCACATGTTTTTAGCATGTAGGCTATGTTTGTTTAACATGTTCTTTTTTGCCTTGTTGTCCAGAGCTTATTTGTATTTTCTGTCCTTATTTTATATTTTAGATTGAGGAGAAAATCAATCTTGACGACCTTCACAGTTTGAAGAAATTTTTTGAGGTAAGTGTACCATTCTTGATTTTCATGATCTAACAGTATTTGGACCATGTGCGTGATATGCTACATACATGTATATGTATAATTTGTAAATGTATTGTTGTGTTCATTGCAGAATAAATATTTGTGTAGTAGGCTGTGTAGGCTCACTATAGGGATTCTCACAACCTCAATATCAAAGATGAAGTACTCTAGGAAATATCCTGTTTCACTAATTGTCCATTCACTGTCAAACTTTCCCCCTTGTCTGGTGTTGGCACATGTAGGACAGTACATGTAGGACCCCCTTTTTACCTCCAGACTCTTATGTTTAAAAACATGCTAAGGTGGGTAGACGTACATGTACTTTTCCTTTTTTTATCGCATTGTCAGGGAGATCACATGTACATTACAAATGCGTTTAGAAGAGAAAATGCAAAACGTACAGTGTATACTAGTACAAATTTGTCTATTTTTTTAGTTTCAAACAGTTTTCATGTTTGTTGGGTGATGACTATGAAAATACTTTGACTTATATTTTTGTCTTTCTTTAACAGGAAGCTGATGTAGACAACAGTGGGACATTGTCGTTGGATGAATTTAAGAATGTGTTACGAGAATCGCTGAGTCTCAAGAGCAAGGTACCGTATGTAATTAAGGACTAGAGTACTGTAGGTGACTGGGAAAAAGGGAATGTAGAGTAACTGTAAGACATGTATGAGAGGGCCTAGAACATGTTTTAGTCTTCTTTCTCAAATATATTCAACATTGATTTTGTAAACAAACAAAAAACAGTACGAAGATACAACATATTAAATACCAAAAAATTATGGTATTTTTAATATGTGTATGGGTGCATATGGAGAGGACTGTATGTTTAGAGATATCTTTTGAACTTCAATGTTAAAAAGAATGCAAGGAGAAATTAAAAAAAAACAAGATGAATAGAAGGGGGTATGAGAAGGAGGCTGCAAAGTAAAATGGGAGGGGGAAGATGTGAGAGATAAAATAATACATGTAATTACATGTGTGTGGAGAAAGAACATTAATAGGGAGAGGGAATGGAGGGGAAAGAATGAAAATGTACAGACTAAAAAGAGACTGAAAGGGATGAACCTTGAGGAAGAGAAAGAAGACAAAAGATAGTCAGAGTGAATGGAAAGATAGATTACGCGATATATGTAAGCTGTGTGTACCCCCATTCATCATTCATAAACCACCATCGAACGTTCAGAGCATCTAACAACCAAGTGTGTTATTTGCTAAATGCTCCTCCATCAATCACGTTTCCATGGCAACTGCAAGAATAGTGATATCTCTCTGTAGCAATCTCTGCTAATGGTGTTAGTTTTCGTGAATTGCTTTTAGAGATAAGAATAACACCTCCGTGGGAGAAATAACACATTGCCAGCAGGTGTTTTCAGGCAAGGTTAAAACCGACACTATTATTTATAAGTGCGAGCTTCTCTGATAGCTCAACAGTATGAAATCTGAGTTGCTTGCTGGCATAAGTGGTCACCTTGAACAGAGGCATGGTGCATAACCTTGGTATCAGACTTGTAACATTAGGAAGGCAATGAACTCATATTATTGCTTTGATCAAATGGCATTCAAACAAAAAATCTACAGAAAAGTTATTTTTACCAACATACACTGCAAGTCTTTAAGCGCAGGTTATACATCCAGATCTGGCAGAACATGTCACAGGAGGGGATCATGTAAAATGCAGTCCTCAGTAGTATTAAAGGAAGGTGCAATGTAAAGCTTTCTATTTTTTTGTCCAATATTCAGGGCTCTGAGTGATTGGCAGATATTTGTTGTGTGTGTGGTTTGTATGACTGTTAATTTTTGTCAAATTTATTGAAACAAGATATCCCTTTCAGTAAGAAATACTACTTTTGATGATGGAAAAGAGCGTAAACAGTTCTGAAAAAAACATAAGAAATTGTGTAAAAACATCAGATGAACAAATATGCCACAATAAACAATGCATACATGTATAACAAAATCATGGTGAAAAAATTATAAACTTAAAAAAAATCACATTAAAAGCATTTGGTTACATGTACGTACCATGTCAATGTAATAATTACAAGTTACATATAAAACATCTCAATCATACACCCTAAAAACCTGCCTGCAAGATTCCATCTTGCGAATCAAGTCTGTCAATCACCTGCTGACATCCAAAATCTAAGGCTTCACAAGTGGCCCTCTCCGTTGTATTCAGTACATCCTCATCAGGCAATTAAGGCCTCTTTAACTAAGTTCTTTGTAGAGTGTGAACCAGTAACAATTGTATGGGGGCTTAATCCAAGTTCAATGGGCTTTCTCAACAAAAGAAGGACTGACTTACAGTTTGAGGTATTGTAGTCATGTGGAGCTGGTCAGAAACTTAGAGAGGAGGGATTGAGGCTGATACACCCAAGAGTAAATAATCACAGTGGGACCCGTCAGAGAATGTTGGCTTTCAGAGAGTGAAAGTCAGTGTAACATGACATGTATAGAGTACCGAAGTGGTGTTGTCATATGAGCTTGTTGTCAAGACAACTAACTTAGTTCTAAACAAATCACTCAAGTGAGAGGTTTACCAGTTCGATATTGTCCGAGATTGTTCAGCCCATTTACCCTTCATATGGCTAAATTCAACATACCGGTGATGAAATCTTGCTCAAGGCTTGGTAAAATAATTTGTTTGTGAAATTATTTTCACAGTAGGAACGATAAAACATAACCACAAATAGATATATTTTGTTGAAGTAAAAAGTGGAAATGCTGCATGTATTTTTTAGAAGTTTACATCAGCATTCATTACAGAATACCGGTAATACTGATTTACTTGTTAAAGGCTCATCCAATATTAAGTTAAGATCACTTGTGTTTTGTATGGTTGATTGTCCTCCTCAGTATGAATAATGGTATATCTATGATACATGATACTTCATGTGATTAATATTGACTCATTTTCTCTCTCATATCTTTGAACAGAATGATGATGAGATCACAAATCTATTTATGAAAATTGACTTCAATTCTGAGGGAACTATAGAT